>CAWUFW010012885.1:0-512099 GCA_963921515.1 Calotriton arnoldi
AATCCCATTGCCAAATACTGAACACATGACACCCTCAGATGCTGCTATGGATGACATGGATACACCACAGGATAGGACACATTCCCCCTGGACCACATGGGTTCCTGCACAGTAACACTTCATTATCAAGAGACCAAATATCACCATCACTGCAGCAAGGGCATGGTTAGCATCATCAACAACATGTACATCAGAAGCATAAGCACTAGAGAACAGAAAGTTGCTTTATTCAGCATATGTGTGTAATGAAAACTGAAAGTCCAGAAAAAACACAAAGGCCAATGGCCAGTCCATTGTCAAAGTCCAAACAGGGTGACAGTGGCAGATGTCACCCTACGCATGCCTGCACAAAACCAGGGACAATCCACTAGGAGGGGCAACCGGGGGGCAGGCCAGGCACCGCAGGGACAGGATCAGGGCTCACCAGGAGGAAGCAGGGAAGGGGTGGTGGGTGCTGGAGAGCCACTGACAACTGCAGTGGAGGTGTCTGACATGGTGTGTGCCGGCACAACTGGGGGGCATGACTCAGATGTTGTGGGTGCCGGCACGACTGCAGTGGACCCTGCAGATGGAGTGGACAGGTCCGCCACTGCAGTGCCCAAGTCAGACAGGGTGGTAGTGGACTCCACTGCAGTGCCTACCACCAGGGGAGGAGAATGGGGAACAGGCAAGGTGGGCTGGACAGAGGGGGAGGACACCCTCACTACATCAGTGGCACAGACAAGCGCAGCGGGGGGTGGTGCCGGGAGAGCAAGTGGCAGGGGGAGAAGGCCGGATCCTCTTGGGGATGGTATATCTGTGGGTGGGGGAACCTGGGGCAGGGTGTGGTGGGGGCATCTGTGGGGTGGGGGCCTGAGGGATGGAGGAAGGAGACCTGGTGCCTGAGCTGCAGGGCGGCGGCGGGGTCTTGCTCTTACGACTCCGGGGGGACTTGCGGGTGGGGGCCTCAGTCTGTCTGCGCCTGGGGGAGGGTGTCCGGGGGTGAGGGGCACTCTGCTCCGTGTGGGTGGGCTTCCTCTTCCCCCTGAATGCTGTATCAGCTGGATCGGAGGGGAAGAGGCCGAGGTCACTGAGGAAGAGCCGCTGGGTCTTTGGGGTTGCAGGTGAGGCAAGGGAGGGTGCTTTGGAGGGAGAGGCAACTGAGGACTGCGCAGTGCTCGTGGATGCGTGTGTGTGTTCCAGGGCCCCATCCCCTGTGAGTCTGGTTTCAGTCCCCTGACTGTGCGTGCGTGTGCGTTTTGTTTGTGGCGTGTGTGTCTGTGTGCTGGATGTGTGTGTGCTGGTGTGTGCCTGTGCCGGTGTGTGTGTGCTTGGGACGGGTAAGATGCTGGGGAGTGTGGATGGAGCAGAGGCAGGTGGGGTGAGGGACTGTCTGAGGAGGGACATTGCTGCCGTCAGGGAGGAGTCCATGGACCTATTGCCCCTCTGTAGGTCAGACATGCCCGATGAGATGCCCTCCATGAACGACACCAGCTGAGTCAACAGAGCGGTGTGCGCATGGAGGACACTCAGCATGGCTGTCTGCCCTACATGGAGCTGGCGAAGGAGGTACACAGACTCCTCACTCAGGGCAGCAGGGGACACAGGGGCAGGGGGTGTGGTGCCTGGCCCAAAGGAGACACGCTCCCGAACATGGGAGCCTCCACGGACCTGGGGAATGGGAGCCGATGGAAGGGCGGTGGTGGTGCTGGTGGTGGCGGGGACAGCAACACTAGCTGGGGTGTGGTGGCTGCTGACACCCGCCTCCATAAGGGAGTCATCCTCCGAGTTGCTCTGGTCCTCAGCTGAGGTGGATGGTGCTGAGGACTCCTCGGTGTGGCTCCCCTCGCCCTCCGTGCCACTGGGTCCCTCCGACCACTCCTCGGCTGCTGACCCAGTCTGGCTCTCCGGCTCCTCCTGGTCCATGGAGCTGTCCCCTTCCGTGGCCGTGGATGTATCTGCAAACAATGGGGAAACAGACAGACATCAGTCACCTGCACCAAACGCACACACCACTGTGAGCACAGCACATTACAGAGCAAGCCCTGGCATCATTAGTTGTACATTGCTAAAAGTGCCCTAACTGAACAGGAGAAGCCAATTGTCAGTCTGATGCCAACCATGGCACTCACATCCCACATGGCCTTGCACCCATCTGTCTGGTGTCTGTTGGATAGCAACACCCCAGTGTGGACACATGCACCAACTACACAGTAGTTGGACAGTGCAGAGGACACGGTGTAGCATGTGGACATGCACACATCACAACTCTTGCCACTGAGTCAGTACAGGTTTCCGGATGAAAGGGACGCCCAGAGTCAAATAGGAAATGCATGTGATGCATACCAGCGACAGACACCATGATGCACCCATGTCCTGATAGCCATCGCCACAATGGTGTGCATGTAGCACATGTCACTCCCCTGCAGGATCACCAATAAGTAGACACATGCCATGGCGGAGGCATGACTGCTAAGTCATACATCACTGTCTCAGTGATGTATGACTTGGCAGCCAGACAACAACACTCTGCACTGTGTCACAATAGTAGGTCATGGGGAATGCAAGTCCTGGAGCTGCACAAGTGCACATGTACATCCCCCACACAACACATCATCTTAACCCTCATCTGTCCAGGTCATACCGATTGGACATATGGGAGACCTGTGACACTACCCTCTGAACCTGAGCCCCTCACAATCTGCTGTGAATGGGGAACAGCTGCCTGAACTTCACATTCGCATACCCCAGTCTGCACGGGCAGCTGATCAAACACCTATGTGACACACAAGTAACGTCTCCTATGGTCACATCTCCAGTGGCATGCTGAGCCCCTACCGAGAAACACCCCAGCAGTCCTGGCAACAATCCACAGCACACTGACACAGAGGCAGACACCTGAGGGGTCAAATCACTGCGCACAATGTGTCAGCAGATACACGGGAGTGGGAGTACAGAGTGCATTGCATGGCCTGGAGTAGGCATGACTGTCCTGCCCCACATGAATGAGGGATGAGCCCTGGACAGTGGATAGCTGGCTATGTATGTGTGACACACATAATCTGCACACTCCTGGGGCCCAAACATTGTTCCCAGCCGCTGCATGGGTGTGTGCCACATACCCCAGGCACATGTGGTGGCTCAGCTCAGCAAGTGGACCGCATATCAAAGCAACACGCAGATTACATGTCCGAACACAGGTGTTGTGTGAACAATGGACCCACCCATGATGCCCACAACAGAGTTAGGGAAACAGATGCTGTCCCCCACCTTTAGTGAAGCAAACTGCAAGGACACAGTCCCAAGTGACACAATTCCCTGAATGTAAGGGCCACACCTGGGTATCAGATGAGGAGTGGGCAGTGCACAATAGAGGGACATGGCTCCTGGACAACATGACTGCTGTACTGTGGCAGTTTAACCAGGCCAGAGGAGGGCACATAGCATGTAATACAGAGTTCACAGTGCAGTCTTTGACTCACCCCCTCCTTGCTGCTGTCTAGCCTTCAGCTGCCCATCCAAATCTGGAAACACCACCGCCAGGATCTGGAGCATGTGGGGGTCAGGGTCCGTGTTCCGCCCCTCCTGCGAGGAGGCGACAGCTTCAGCTGGACCCGTGCAATCCTCCGGGTCCAGCCCCGAAGGTCCTGCCACCTCTTCTGGCAGTTGCGGATCCGGCGCTTGTAGACCCCCACGGACCAGACAGCCCGGACGATGTCCTTCCAGATCTCCTGCTTCCGATGGGCATTAACCTGTCAGGATGACAAAGTGAAAAGGCCATTACTACACATGCAACATATCCGTGCATGACACAGTTGTATATACATGTCTCAATCACAGGGGCACATGATGTACACAGGCAGTGCAACGCTGCCCATGGACAGTTTGCCAGACGTCACTACATGGTATCATTGCATGGGAGGTAAAACCTTGTTCAAATGCGCTGCCACTGCACCATACCTGTCCAGTGCATGTCACTACACACTATGGGGGGTGACAACTACTCAGTGAGCCTGCTAGCCAGTGGTGTGCAGACTTTCAGCCTTGCTAGTCAGACAAAATGCACATTCAGAAAGACAGTGCACAGAACACTCACCTGCTCCCCTGGTGTCCCATACAGCTTGCTGTACTGTGGAAGTAGGCTGTCCAGCAGGGCCTGGTTCTCCTCAAGGCTGAAGGCTGGGGCTCTCTCCACAGTACGTGCCATTGCAGGGTCCAGAGGGGCAGAGACAGCAGCAGTGCAGTGGCAGATGTCGTCCTGGAGCATGTAGTGCAGGCAAGTGAGCTCTCAGGGGAACAGCCAGCAATATATATGTGCTGGAGAGGCAGATACTGTCCCTTGTGTCCAAAGTGATAGGTCCAAGTCGTTTGCATCTTCTGAATCTGGCCAATCCATGGAATAGCAGCACCAATACACGCCCACAGCATCCTTCAAATCTTCAACTTCATGACATACATGATTTTGCAACATTGTTGTGGGTGACCAACTGAATTTCCAGCAACCGACTCGTTCGAATTTCGAAAACGCGTCCGTTGCCAGGCTAGGCCATTGTCAATGGGTGCGCACCGATCGGTCCATTGCGGTACAACGCATACAGGGGTACAACGCGTACCCGCACACATTGAATGCAATGGGCCGGCCGGGGGCACCGATTGGTCCATTGCTGATCAACGCGTACAGGGGTACAACGTGTACCCGCACACATTGAATGCAATGGGCCGGCCGGGGGCACCGATCGGTCCATTGCAGTACAACGCGTACAGGGGTACAACGCGTACCCGCACACATTGAATAAAATGGGCCGGCCAGGGGCACCGATCGGTCCATTGCGGTACAACGCGTACAGGGGTACAACGCGTACCCGCACACATTGAATGCAATGGGCCGGCCGGGGCACCGATCGGTCCATTGCGGTACAACGCGTACAGGGGTACAACGCGTACCCGCACACATTGAATGCAATGGGCCGGCCGGGGGCACCGATCGGTCCATTGCTGATCAACGCGTACAGGGGTACAACGTGTACCCGCACACATTGAATGCAATGGGCCGGCCGGGGGCACCGATCGGTCCATTGCGGTACAACGCATCCCTGTACAAGTGACTGGCATATGTCACCATGCCTGTCTCAGATGGACATATGCCAGCCACAGATAGCTCCCAGGGAGTGAGGGGCACACCTACAACACGACAGCCTGTCCAAACTGTATGATAAGGCATGTAAGGCTGCATTTCCTATTGTGTGTATGTTGGTGTACATGTTGTCCTGTGGGTGTCACCTGGGGGCAGCCACCCCCAGGCTGTGCACGTGTTCATGGGGACTGGATCCTGGGTGTTACGTGTACATGACCACTGTGATGTGCAACTGTTCATATCTGTGCATGTGCCATGGTCACATTTCACGGTGGTGTATGTGTATGTCATGTCACATACCCCGTGAGTCCCATGTGGGACGGTATGTTTGAGCCAGGGTGTCCCAGTGGCACAATAGTGATGGTCCTCCACAGTCTGTGTGCATGTAGTGTTTACAATGTCTCTGATTTCATGTGCACAATGGGAGACAGTCTCCACATCCACGTTGTGTGTGCATGGACTTTGATGTTGTGCTTGTGTGTGTCACAGACGTCCATGTCTGTCCTGCAGTGGCAAGTGGGACCACTACCTGTGGGGGTCATAGTTGTTTTGCTGTGGTGTATACATGATACTCCATGTAATGCCAGTGTCCATGTGGCAATACAGGGTCCCTGGGAATGTACCTGTCGTTGAGCTGTGATGCCTGGGGCACATCTGTCCTCACATGTCACTGTGGGGGGTGATTGTGACACGGCAGCAGGAGATGGGAACTGTGACACGGCCTCATGATATCCAATGGGCCAACCTGGGACTTATTGATGCCACTTGTTGAACCGTGATGACAGATGTTGGCCATGTATGTACCATACATGTCCTTACGGAACTGCACACATCATGTAGTTGTGCCTCATAATGATGTATGTTGGGATATTGAGTGTGTTCAATGCCGCATATGTGGGCTGACTGACAATCTTGCTTTCTTCTCCTCTGCACTGCAGGGCTCCTGCTGTCCATCGACCATTCCCAGACCTGGCAACGATGGTGGAACGGGACAGCATCCGACGGTACCGCTTCACCAGGCAGCTGATTGAGGATTTGGCAGTGCAGTTGGCCCCACATTTGCAGCCTGGCCGGCCGTATCCTACAGCGCTGACCCCCAAGGTGAAGGTGATGGCAGCCCTACACTTCTTTGCCACCGGTACCTTCCAACATACTGTGGCGACTGCTGGTGGGATGTCACAGACCATGTTGAGCCGTGTGCTCCGCGATGTTTTGGTGGCAATGTTGCTATTCCTGAACCGGTACATCTATTTCCCTAGACTGCAACGACTCACTGACGTGAAGAGTGACTTCTATGCCCTGGGGAGGATGCCGCATGTCATTGGCTCCATTGATGGGACACATGTGGCTTTGGTACCACCACAGGCCCAGGAGCAGGCCTACCGTAACCGCAAGCACTACCACTCAGTCAATGCACTGGTGGTGTGTCTTGCAGATATGACCATCACACACGTGTGTGCCCGTTTCCCTGGTTCAGCACACGATGCCTTTGTGATGAGGAGTAGTCGCATCCCCAGGATGATGGCACAGATGCAGAACCAGCGTGCCTGGCTTGTCGGTGTGTACTGACTTTGTGCCATTGTGTGTGATCTGATCTGTAGTATTCCGCCCACTTTTCCAAGTCAGCTAATGTGCACTTGTCTGTCCATAGGTGACTCGGGATACCCCAACATGCCGTGGTTGCTGACACCCCTCAGGAACCCTGTGACACCAGCCCAGGTGCGCTACAATGAGGCACATGGTCGGACCAGGAGAGTGATTGAGCGGACATTTGGTCTCCTGAAGAGCCGCTTCCGCTGCCTGGACAAGACAGGAGGGTCCCTCCCATATGCCCCTGCGAAAGTGTGCAAGATTATCATCGTCTGCTGCATGCTCCACAACCTGGCAGTGCGGAAGGAGTTGCCTCTCATCCAGGATGACAATGACCAACATCCGCCACCTGTGGAGGATCCTGGCCTGGACCACGATGCCAGTGATGATGATGATGATGAGGGTGATGTCCGCACACAGCTCATCACCAACTTCTTTAGCTGAATGTGAGTATCCTGAGGTGTCATGTCAATGATGTGAGTTGGCATGATATGTGTAGGTGGTGCTCTGGTGCTGTTGGAGTGTGTCCATGGGCTACTTGACTGGATGTGTGTAGCGATGTGTGCTTACAGGTGGTCTGTACTCCCCAACAGTGTTGACATGCTAACTTGGTTCTGGGTGGGTATCTTGTAACATGTATTGTGCATGAGTTTTGCTGTTCTGTCCTGTTCTCCATTGCTTTTGACTGTGTGTCATTTCTGTCCTTCACAGGGTACTTTCAGATTCGTTTGGTCAACTGTGTCCACCGACGACGTGATTGTACTTCCAGGGTGGTAGCTGTTGTGTCCCTACAGGTGATGTGCGCCACACCCATGGACTTCCTTCCTTCTACAGTTGTTGACTGTTTGCCCACTGCCAGGTGGGATTACCTTGCATCTGTAGTGGTTACGACATGTTGCAACTGTGTAATAAACCTGTGCTTCACTTTGTGATGTGCGTTGTCTGTGGTCACACATTTGACTGCCATTTGCTTACTGCACCTGTGGGCTACTTGACTACAACTGGGAATAGGTGTGGTGTCTGTGCATTGCACCGTCTTCCCTGGCAACATCAGTGTAGGCAATGAGTCAGATGGCCTAGGTGTGTATGTGTTGTGTAGCCCTGGTGGTGTGTCTCCCTCATATGTGTCACGTTGCCTTTACTCACATGCCTGTGTTGTACTTGCTGTTGCAGTTCGCATACACAGTGTAATTTTGCAGTTCATCATCCCCATAACAGCACCCACGTTGGAATCACAACAGAGGCAAGTATGGTGTATTAGTGTGTTTATTGTGATACATTTGTGTGAATAGTGCATAGGATGGGTAGTGCTGTACATATATCTTGCAATCAGAAGTTCCTAGGTGAATTGAAAGTCCTGGTAGACAAAATCCCCAGTATCGGGGCCACAGTTGTCTGAGACATTGGTCCAACTTGTACTCCCCATGCAATGTGTGGGAGTTGTGTTGCCGTCAACAGGGTGAACAGTCTGTGCACAAAGGTGATCATCCAGAACAGGTTCAGGCTTCCTGGGAGTTGCGCTTGGCCATCGGCCTCTCACTTGCCCCCCTCGGACGACCCCTCTTCTTGGGGGGGGCCCTCAAGTACAGGCTGCTGCGGTGCAGGGGACTCTCCGCCAGAGTCATCCTCCCTCCCTGTGGCAGTTGCAGTTTGTTCAGCACCAGATGTTGTTGGCACACAGAGAGGTGTGGACTGGTTGCTGTTCATCTGGCGGAGGCATTGTAAAATGTCCCTGTGCACCGCCGTCATCTCTTGCAGTGCGTCCCACTTGGACTCCACGCGGGACATGTGTGAGTCCAAGCGGGCATGATGGGCAGCCTGCTGCTGTTTCATGTCTCTGAGGAGCCCCACTACCTGGCTGAGATCTCCGGTGCTGGACTGGTACGCATCGGCTATGCGTACCAGTTGTGGGTCATCATGCACACCAGCAACCTCTGCAAGCAGCGACCTCTGTCTCCCACCCCTCCCACCACCCCTGCCGACATGTGCAGTGCGTGCAGTGGCACGCACAGATGACCCTGGTCCCCCTTGGGGGTTGGTGGTGGTGGTGGTGTCCATGGCCCCACGTTGGTCCAGGGTCCCTGTTCTGGTGTTGCTCCTTGTTCTGTCCATGTCGGCAGGGATGGTATTTGTGGTGACAGTCGTTGGAGGGGTGGGTGCAGGGGTGCAGCTGGTGGTCCTACTGGTGCTGCAGCTGGTGGTCCTGCTGGTGCTGCATGTTGACTTGCACCGGATGTGCCAGGTTGGTCTTCTTCATCCGAGGAGGGCAGAGGCTGTACGACACCAGTGAGCTCCGCATCCTCTTGAGCCTGGGACTGGGACTCCTCAGCGTCTGTTGCTGTGTCCCCATCATCACCTGTTTTTGGGAGACACACACAATGTATGTTATGTTTCTGCAGGCATCAATGGTTGACACACCTGACAGTTGTGACTGTGCCTCTGGGTGCGGGCCTGTACATTGCATTGTCCTAAGTCGTCACAGTCAGGGGTTGATATTGGTGTGGCACATTGTCCTGCATTATTTGGGCATTTATATGTATTTGTTGGGGTGTGAATATGGTCTGCATTGGTTGTATTTGGTTGACAGCCGGCCCTCCTTCCCACCCAGCCAGTCAGTTATCCCACCATGGACTGTGCTTGCATTGCAGGGAGTGGATGTTGTCTCTCAGGATGTCAGTCAGTGGTGTTGTGCTATTTGTTGGTGCACAGTTCCCAGCAGGGCCTTGTGCTCCCCACAGCAGTAGCCAGTGTCAGCCATCTTGTGAGTCCTTCTCCACTCCCTGTGATGTGAGCATGGTTCAGGGTGGTGTTGATGGGACAGTTGTGGGGGTGAGCTATGTCTGTGACTATGACTCCCATCATGCTATTGCCCCACCCCATTTCCCAGCATTCCCATACTTACTTGCTTTTGTGGGGAGTTCAGTGTGTGTGGGTGTGAGAGCAATGGCAAGATGGCTGATAGTGGTGTCCTGCTGTTGGTTGGTGTGCAGTTCCCAGCATGCCCTTGTGCTCCCCACAGCAGTAGCCAGTGTCAGCCATCTTGTGAGTCCTTATCCACTCCCTGTGATGTGAGCATGGTTCAGGGTGGTGTTGATGGGCCAGTTGTGAGGCTGAGCAATATCTGTGCCTACTACTCCCATCATGCTATTGCCTCCACCCCCTTCCCTGCATGCCTTTGCTTCCTTCCTTTTGACTCTGCTTCCTGTGGGGTGGGCTGGCTGTGCTGACAGGATGGCTGGGAGTGTTGTCCTGGCAGTTGTTTGGCTAAAAGTCCCAAGAGTGTCCCTGTGCTTCACACAACATAACCCACGGTGGTGGTTCTTTGTGGGATCTTGAGTTAGGATGTGAGGCATTGCATTCTCCCAGGTGGGTTCTGTGGAGTTTGTGTTGAGGGGGTGTGAGGGGAGGTGCTTGTGACTATGGTCAGTGCTGCAAGTCCTCCTTCCCACCCAGCCAGATATCCCACCATGGAACGTGCTTCCATTGCAGGGAGTGGAAGTTGTCTCTCAGGATGTCAGTCAGTGGTGTTGTGCTGTTTGTTGGTGCACAGTTCCCAGCAGGGCCTTGTGCTCCCCACAGCAGTAGCCAGTGTCAGCCATCTTGTCAGTCGTTTTCCACTCCCTGTGATGTGAGCATGGTTCAGGGTGGTGGTGATGGGACAGTTGTGGGGGTGAGCTATGTCTGTGACTATGACTCCCATCATGCTATTGCCTCCACCCCACTTCCCAGCATTCCCATACTTACTTGCTTTTGTGGGGAGTTCAGTGTGTGTGGGTGTGAGAGCAATGGCAAGATGGCTGACAGTGGTGTCCTGCTGTTGGTTGGTGTGCAGTTCCCAGCATGCCCTTGTGCTCCCCACAGCAGTAGCCAGTGTCAGCCATCTTGTGAGTCCTTATCCACTCCCTGTGATGTGAGCATGGTTCAGGGTGGTGTTGATGGGCCAGTTGTGAGGCTGAGCAATATCTGTGCCTACTACTCCCATCATGCTATTGCCTCCACCCCCTTCCCAGCATGCCCATGCTTCCTTCCTTTTGACTCTGCTTCCCTGTGGGGTGGGCTGGCTGTGCTGACAGGATGGCTGGGAGTGTTGTCCTGGCAGTTGTTTGGCTAAAAGTCCCAAGAGTGTCCCTGTGCTTCACACAACATAACCCAGGGTGGTGGTTCTTTGTGGGATCTTGAGTTAGGATGTGAGGCATTGCATTCTCCCAGGTGGGTTCTGTGGAGTTTGTGTTGAGGGGGTGTGAGGGGAGGTGCTTGTGACTATGGTCAGTGCTGCAAGTCCTCCTTCCCACCCAGCCAGATATCCCACCATGGAACGTGCTTCCATTGCAGGGAGTGGAAGTTGTCTCGCAGGATGTCAGTCAGTGGTGTCCTGCTGTTTGTTGGTGCACAGTTCCCAGCAGGGCCTTGTGCTCCCCACAGCAGTAGCCAGTGTCAGCCATCTTGTCAGTCGTTTTCCACTCCCTGTGATGTGAGCATGGTTCAGGGTGGTGGTGATGGGACAGTTGTGGGGGTGAGCTATGTTTGTGACTATGACTCCCATCATGCTATTGCCTCCACCCCACTTCCCAGCATTCCCATACTTACTTGCTTTTGTGGGGAGTTCAGTGTGTGTGGGTGTGAGAGCAATGGCAAGATGGCTGACAGTGGTGTCCTGCTGTTGGTTGGTGTGCAGTTCCCAGCATGCCCTTGTGATCCCCACGACTCAGCAACAGTGTCAGACATCTTTGATGGGCCTTTCCACTCTCTGTGGGATGTGCATGCGTGAGTGTGAGCTTGCTGGGCCATGTGGTGGGGGATGTAGAGCTGTGACAACGACTCCCATCATGCTATTGCCTCCACCCCCCTTCCCAGCATGCCCATCCTTCCTTCCTTTTGACTCTGCTTCCCTGTGGGGTGGGCTGCCTGTGCTGACAGGATGGCTGGGAGTGTTGTCCTGGCAGTTGTTTGGCTGAAAGTCCCAAGAGTGTCCCTGTGCTTCACACGACATAACCCAGGGTGGAGGTTCTTTGTGGGATCTTGAGTTAGGATGTGTGGCATTGCATTCTCCCAGGTGGGTTATGTGGAGTATGTGTTGAGGGTGTGTGTGAGGGGAGGTGCTTGTGACTATGGTCAGTGCTGCGAGTCCTCCTTCCCACCCAGCCAGCCAGATATCCCACCATGGAACGTGCTTCCATTGCAGGGAGTGGAAGTTGTCTCTCAGGATGTCAGTCAGTGGTGTCCTGCTGTTGGTTGTTGCACAGTTGCCAGCAGGGCCTTGTGCTCCCCACAGCAGTAGCCAGTGTCAGCCATCTTGTGAGTCCTTTTCCACTCCCTGTGATGTGCGCATGGTTCATGGTGGTGTTGATGGGACAGTTGTGGGGGGCAATATGTGTGACTACGACTCCCATGATGCTATTGGCTACACTGACTTGCCCAGCATACACAGAATTCCTTTCTTTCAGTGGTCTTCACTGTGTGTTGGTGTTGTAGTGGTGGCTACATGTCTGGATGTGTTTGTTAGTTCTTTTTGTGCCACTGCCTAGCTGTAGTTGTAGTTGTGTTTGTACATGTGATGACACGGTTAAATGTAACTTTGAGATGGCATGTGTTGTGTTTATCTGACTGACATACACATTTTGGGATGATTCTGTTCTTGTTGCTGTGTAATTGCTATGAGTGCATGGTTTGACTCTCTCCTTGACAGTGATGTGTGTGTGTATTGTGGCAGAATATTGTGTACATTTGTTGTGTACTCACCAGGCTCTGGGATGTTCTCTAGTCCATATACGCTCACTGGCGGAAGGATGGCTCGCACCTTCTCCTCCCAGGGCCTGAGGTATACTGGCTTGGCAGGAGGGCCACTGCCGGTGTATTGGCTCAGGAGGTAGTCTTTCTTGAGCAGGTCCCGTACCCTCCTGCGCACGTCATACCACCTGTTCTGGATGTTGGTCTTTGTGCGCAGACATGGTGATTGTGCGTTCACCCTGTTGATGATCCTCTCCCACATCTTGGTTTTCTGGGAGATGGGGGTCTGTTGGACCAGTGTGCCAAACAGCTGTGGCTCTACCCTGAGGATCTCGTCTACCATGACTTCCAATTCACAATCTAGGAACTTGTGATTCTTCTTGGGGGCATGGTGATGGGTGGTGATGGTGAGTGATGTGTGTGTTGGTGTGCAGGTGAGGGTGTGTGAGTGTGTGTTTTGCTGGGTGTATGTGAGGTAGGTATTTGTTGGTGTGCTGATGGTGTGTGGCTTGTGTGAGGGATGAGCTGTGGGTGTGTGGTTGCTGTCTGTTGGGTGCTGGCAGTAGAATGGCATTTGCAAAGGATCATGGTTGGGATTTGTGTCCTTTATATGGGTGGAGTAGTGGGTGTGTCTTTGTTCTCTGTCCCCACCCCCCGAATTTATTGGCTTTGTAATTGCTTGTTTGGCCTTTTTTGTGTAATTTTTCCTTTGTACTGTCTGTGCATGTTGGAAACGTTCTTGTGACCGAGTCGGACCCTGCAGTTGTCTCGTACGGTCTTCTTCGTTTCGTTCACGCTGTGTTTGTGCAGTTTTCTATGCTGCGTACGCGTCGGTCGCGGTGTTTTGTGTTACTCGGCTCGGTTTTGTATGCGTGTCGGTCGTACGGCTTGTCCTCCGTACGACTCGGTCGTGGTTTTCGCGCCTTGCATCGTACTTTGCAGTTTGGAGTTCGCGTGTACGTTTCGGTCGGATTTGTTCCGGGTGCGTGTCGGTCGGTTCGATTCGCGTGTTTTTCCGGCCGGATTGCTGTTTTCCATGCGGCTCGGTCGTTCGGCTTGGGTTCGGTACGTGTCGGTCGGATTTTGCACGCCTTGCATCGTACTTGGCGTGTCGGGCGCCACAGGTACGTGTCGGTCGGAATAAATTCCGGCTCCGAGTCGGTCGGTGCTTTTTCCGGCCCGAATCGGAATCGACCCCAAAATCTGAAGCTTAATATATGCAGATGCCCTACCCAAGATATGTCAAAGTTGAACACTGTCAAACAGCTATGACAACTTGTTGCAATAATGCAGATACATGCCAGCTGAAGCAGTTAAACATTTTTAAGCAGGGCTTCTTAAAGCTAAGGAGAATCAATATGTTTGGTGAAATTATGTATGCCAGGTGAGGGAATATCTGGCAGTTATCACCCACATTTTCCTCAAACAGTGCCTTCCAGAGGTGCATAGTAATTGGATGAACATTTCACAGCCACTTGTGATTTTCCTGGTTTCCTCTGGGTGCTAACTCTGATCATTGGGGTAAATGTGAAATAAGCACATGGATGATTTCCTATTATAATGTTCATTTCATATAAAACAAGGAGGAAATGTGACCTGCCTATTTTGAAATATCTATGTTCTAGGTGATGCCAACCAGCATTGTTCATCTTGATGCTGGGTAGTGCTTGTTCCACACTTGAACGCTTTTACCAAATCAATCATTTAGTACAGTAGGCAGTGCTTAATATGAGCTGGTCTTTAATATGAGCTAGTGTTTGTTGTGGGGGGCACCAGCACATATGTTTAGGGACAGGCACCTATTTTTCTACATCAGACTAGAGATGGGAATTCACACTGAGCAGAAAGACAGAGGAATAGAAAGATGTAAAAACTGTCATAAAGGGAGAATGCAGGAAACTGCAAAATTAAGATATAGGGGCACACAGTGTCTGGTAGTGAATTAAAGGCATGAAATGGATTTAAAAGTGTGCAGCCTTGGTATTCGGCACCGCAATATTTAATTGCACCAGCCACGGTCTTCTGAGCAGAGTTTCAGCCACCAACACTCTTTCTTCTACAATTTAAGAACTGACAGTAGGCTATCCAAGAAAGAGCTACTGCTTTGTGTTAAGAAGAAGTAATCTATTTGACTAGTCTGACTCTCAATAGCAAGGGAGTGCAACATAGATACAGGAGGGTGGGGTAGATGCCTGGGATCACTGGCTATCTGAATGACTTCACTTTAGATACAGATAATAGAAAGTGATATGTAGAGATTCATGAAACCTGGCATGGATCCAGACCTAGTGGCCCTACAGGAGGCATCCCTGCATTGGTTGTCTAAGTAACTTTTCTAGCAAAGCAGAAAGTTTGAAATATTTACTTTCGGGTCAGAGTCAGTTCCAAAATGAGTTGAGAAGGTTAGTGACAAACAATAAAGCAAGACACAAAAAGAACAGATTTGGGAGAGGTAAGGATTATGTGATAATCTAGAAGAGATATACTGTTAAAATGAATAGATGTTGGATTTAGAACAGGTGAGTCTTCTACATGCATAAGAAACTGCAAACCGGGTGATTACCTTACTCCAAGTGATTACGGGCACTCTCTTCTGTATTACATTTTGAATCTACAGATCATTATTTTTTTGTGTGTTAGTCTAATTAATTGAATTGGAGCAAAAGAAGACTACAACGCCCAAAATGCATTAGGCTTTCACAGAGAAATCCAGGACTGGAAACAGTGTTCTTAGTGACCTGAAGGGAGTTAATTACCCTAACTTTAAATAGTGCTCTCATAGTAAATGTGCCAAGACGTTGTCCAGATACGAAGATGAGGGACCTTGAAAGTGCCATTGTCTGCATTGTCATGGGGATATCTCAGAATTTTTAGGGTAGGACAGGAGGCAGTTGTCATGAAAGATGGTCTCCGGAAAGGGAAGTTAACATAGAAGCCAAGAGAGCTGTTTTGTCCATAGCATTTCATGCTTAGTAACAGAGTCCAGAGACAATACCCAATAAGAGGCAGAGGCATGGCAAAAAACAGCACAATGTAAAAGTTAAGAAGTACAAATTTACCAAAACCATGGGTGAGCCGAGAAGTCTAACATTTTCATTGACCAAACTTAGTAGTCGCATGAATTTTGGGTCTTCGTAGTCATACCGGTGGCCAACCATGATAGCAACAATGATATTTGCTATAGCTGCATTCACTATCATAATGTTGTCAAATGGCTGTCCTGCAAAGGAAAACACAGGCTAAATGAGCAATCATTTGAGATGAAAAAGTATTCTCTTAGTTTTTTATGGTGAATGTCATGACAAAAAACATTTTGTTCAATTAAGATATAAGAATCAATTTACTGGTCGTTAGCCCTACAATTTAGTAAATCTCATGGTTTGTGACCAGTAAGTGCATTTTTCAATGTACTAGTCCCATTTAGTGATTCAGTAACACGTTACCAAATCACTATATGAGTTTAGGAAACCGTTCCAAATATGTATTTGGAAGAGGCCTGTATAAGGCATACCTTTCAAACACCGATTCCTTATGGTATATTTTTATATTGTGACCAAAATCTACTTGCAAAAACATGAATCTCTTACCAACTACTGAAGGCAGTAGTAACCCATTCACAAAAGGGAATGCTCAAGGAAACATGTTTAAGGTGTAGGCAGATGTCCATATAACCACTGCTTACTCTGCATTAAAAAAAAGATTGTGTTATTTAAATGGAATCACAGATATGGTTGTCTGCTGACCACAGCAGGCCAAAATCCCAGTGATGGCAATGAATCACTGTGGGTCACAATGTGCAACCTACCTGTGGCAAGTCAGATTCCAACCCACTATGTTTTGGATTTATTTAAAACAATTGTGCATAGGTAGGTTCTTAAAAATTGCAACCATTATTTTGCTACCAGTATATAGTACATATGTCCTTATATTCAGGAACAATAATAACGTTCACACTTGAGTTAATTGCAAAATAATAGAACTTATAATTACACCACTGTTGCCACATTTACATGGCGATACACAGACAATGTAATGAGCTGAAATAATTAAACATGTGGGGGTACATCATCCCATTGTAACTGACTATTGAAAATGTATTGCAGTCTTTTTCATATAGCCAAAAATGCATTAACGTGATTTGAAAAATAGTCCTACACTTTTTGGTTAATACAAATCCACAATGGGATTTATTTGATTCATTTGATGAAGAGCTTTCAAGAACGCAATAAAACTGGAGGCAAAGGCTTGTGCTCTACATAGAGGGAACATATAAGGAGGACAATGAGCATATTCTTTGTAGGTCTAATATTGACAGTGATGTGACCTGTGGTTAACACGGTCTCTCTTTAAAGAAAAGGAATTAATGATAGCAATATCTGAGAAAGATATAAACAATTTGTGAATTTATTTTCATAGAATGTGAGAGATTGGTTTCTCTCTGGGCACCCTTTCTAATGATCAGATTCACTATTCTGCAGCATCTAAACCTATTGATGTGTGGAAGTCCTTTCGTAAAATCACACTTTTGGAACTAAGTAATTCCGTGGTCAATCTTAGGCTATGCCCCACTTTCCCAATCCAGCCTCCTCCACACAACTAAAGACATCAATACCTCTCTGTTGACAAATATAATCAAGGCATCAGAGGTACGTGGGAGGTTCCAGCCTGCTGTAAAGCTGGTCAGATCACGCGCTTCAAATTGGAAGAACCGATCAGTTAAAAATAATTCCACTTTGCAAACCTTTTGTTTTTTAGCAAATTTCTGGTGAGCTGTGGAGTTGTTGATGAGGATCTTTTCTATGACCATCAATCCATAATCTTCCGATCTGGATTCAGTAAATAATAAATACATTGCAATTTGTTAATGATGCCCTTGAGGCTGCCTCACTTCTGTCAGATTTGTCCACACTCAATCTTAACAGAATAAATAATGAGCCCATGCATTTAGCAGGACATACACTAGATTTAATCCTAACTAACTCCCCCAACATCTCTTGCGGGGCAACTTGCCCCTTGACTTGGTCAGACCACTCTATGATTGAGTTCCGTATTAGCGGTCCCAAGGAATACCCCGCTCCTAAACCACTCGCCAAAAGAAGCTATAGACAGTGGCATAAAATAACACCCACACAGTTCCAAGATACTTTCATCCTACCACGATACCTGGAATCAGACAGTGTAGAGCAGCGTTTAGCCTCCTTTAATACCAGCTTGCTATCCACCATTGACCACATAGCCCCCCTGAAACAGTGCCCTACCATTAATAAACGCCAGCAGGCAACATGGTACTCGGTCTCCCTCCGGACCGAAAAAAGTCAGTGTAAAAAACTTGAACGTCAGTGGCACCACTCACACGACCCACTAGACAAAGACAGATTCAAGCATGCACTGACTCAGTATCACAAAAACTTGAAAAACGCCTGCAAAACACATATTGCCTCTCTACTTGAACATGAAGGAAACACTCCAAAAACTCTCTACCAGATTTAAAAAAAAAAAAATTCTAATCCCAAGGCCTGCGATGTTGAGGCTGCCCCATCTCAAGCCCTGTGTGACACCTAACCCAGAAAATTGATATGATTTACGACAAAATCACTTCGGCTAAGAGCTCTCAAATAGGCCCTAAGATTGACCCCCTACCTGCCATCCCTTATGTTGCTACTCTGGAGAACCTCCCGACACTTACTCCGGAGGAGACAGAGGCTCTTCTTAAATCGGTTAAATCAGGGTGTCCATCAGACCTTATCCCTGCCAGAACTGCCTCAATACTATCCAAGCAACTAGCCGGACCCATCTGTTCTATCTTAAATAGCTCCATGAAGGAAGGCACTCTCCCACCAGAATGGAAAGCCGCACAAATTCTTCCTATCAGGAAAAACCCCAATATCCCTACGGAGGATGTCTCCAACTATCGCCCCATCTCTCTGCTCCCTCTACAGAGTAAACTCCTAGAAAAGCACATTAACAAGTACTTGTTTGAATTCATTGAATCCTCAAACTGTTTGGATGCCTCTCAATCTGGATTCCGACGCAGACATAGTACGGAGACCGCGCTGGTGGAAGTTACTGATAACATCAGAGCGCTGCTGGACAGCGGTCGAGCGGTACTCTTGGTGCTGCTCAACTTGTCCGCAGCGTTTGATACCATATCCCACCAGACTATACTTGGGAGACTGAAGGATATAGGCCTTAAAGGGATTGCCCTGAAATGGATGGATAACTTTCTGTCCGAAAGAACTCAAACCATTCACCTTGGCCCCTTCCGCTCACAGACCACCAAGGTGCCCAAGGGAGTACCACAGGGCTCCTGTCTGAGCCCTACTCTTTTCAATGTTTATGTTACCCCTTTGGCAAGACTACTGAGAAAGTTGGGATTCTGTCCTATATCCTACACTGACGATACCCAACTTCTACTTTCCTTCGACAAAACTAATTCCAACATTGCGGAGGGTATGAAAGCTATTGCGGACTGGATGAAGGATAATTTCCTCCAACTAAATGCAGGAAAGTCAGAAATAATACTATTTGGAGAAGCAACGGTTAGATGGTCCCCTACCTGGTGGCCGGAGGTTCTAGGCTCTGCCCCAAATCCAAAACAAGAGGTAAAAAGCCTGGGTGTCAGAATAGACCAGAAACTTTCACTGGGGGAACATATCTCCACAACAGCCGGAGCCTGCTTTCACAGTCTCTGTCTTCTTAGAAGAGTTTTCCCCTTTCTACCACTCTCCACTCGGAAGACCTTGGTACAGGCACTGGTATTGAGCCGTCTGGACTACTGCAATGCTCTACTGATTGCAGCTAATGAAAGCTCTTTGAACAAATTGCAGGTAGTCCAGAACACGGCGGCCCGCCTGGTGGCCAATGCCCCCCCAGCACAGAGTCTCTCCCCCTTCTCCATAAACTGCACTGGCTACCAGTGCGAAAGAGGATCAAATTTAAGATCTGTTGTATGGCTTACAAATCCTTAAACAACTTAGGTCCCAGTTACCTAAAAGACAAATTCGTCAGGTACCTGCCCTCCAGACCCCTCCGTTCCGGATCCAAAGCATTGCTCCATATCCTGCGCTTCAAAAAAGCACATATGGGTGGCAAAGCCTTCTACCACCTGGCCCCACGATACTGGAATCAACTCCCCATCCACTTACGACAATGCACTGACTATCTGAGGTTTAGAAAGATGTTAAAATCGACTCTATTCTAATCTGTATCCCCTTGGACGCCTATAGCAGTCCGAGCACAGAGATACCCTGATGGGGTGATTCGGGCGCTTTATAAACAAATAAAAAAAATAAAAAAATACTGTTTGATGGTGACTTTTGTCTATTTATTCTCATTCAGTTCCACTGGAGTAAAACACAAAATACATTCCCATTAAATAAAGGAGTGAGTGGGTATTAATAAAACTGTTCTGAGTTGGTTAGCCTCTTACCTATACCCATACAACTGCTACAAGCAGATAAAGTTGAACACCACTCTATCCAACCATCCATCAGGAGACTGCACCAGGTTCTATTCTGTTTAGAAGACTTTCAGTTTCGGGATGGAGCTGTGTGCCTCTCTTCTCAGACAAACTGATGTTTCTTATTATCTTTATGATGATGATACTCGCCGATATTTAATTATTTATTTCAAAGGAGCATCTCCTTACTCCATCAGGTTCTTAATAACATTCAGCCTTGCATGTCTACTCATCAACACCTTCATACCTAAATTAATTCTCATTTCTAGCTCTCTATCCTGGTCCAATCTTGGCTCGATTCACTCATCATTCTCGAGTGTAAACATTCTATTAATGAATCTACTTAATTGGGCTTCAGCTCTACAAATGCCATGTGCACATAAATGTTACAGCTAGTGGTTAATAATATCAACCCAGATGTCTGTGAGAGGTAACACTCTTTTTATCTAAAGCTTACATTAAACTGCTATATATACTCTGTTGATAGGCATACCAAAGGTTCAACTCACCACCTTAGGACAGCCCACCACATGAACCATATTAGTCTTAAGAGTAGGTCCAGGGGAAATTTTATTTAGGAAGGTGAAATTGACAAATTTGTCCTTATATGAAGCTTGTAAAATATCCCTAAATGTTGCAATACATAGTTTTGCATATTATTTACCCATGGGATCCTGGTTTAGGCACAAAGTATCTCTCAGAAAAACAACATAAGAGAGAGAATTGATGCTTTAACCAGTCTCCTGCTGCAATCTTACAAGACTTTGGTCTTTGAGGTATATCCTCACATACAAAAGTCCTTTAACATTGCGGCAAACTACATTTCATGCTGTATCATTTTGTTTATTGTCTATGAAATTTCTAAAAAAATATGTAATGTCACCCAACTCTACTTAGTAGCCAAACAATTCAACCATCGCACTCCTGTATTCATAAATATGAACTGCCTTCCAATGGAAAATATGAGTATTTTCAAATTGGCCTTTATTATTTACCAAACCATTCACTCTGGTGTCTTGAAAAATCAAGCAAAGCACACTGAACATTTTAGTTAGAAGACAAACGCTTTCAAAATCTAACTTTTTGCTTCTGCAACTATCTCTGTTTAGGAAAAATAACTTGTTCCCCCTTGGTTCTAACAAATTCATTATTAGAGGTCTCTTGAAACAGACATTCGTCCTTTCTGTAAACAAGGTGTAGGTAAGGCAATGTGCATGAGCAGAATATACCCTAATCCAGGATGATATTTTAATCCATGTTGAGAACAAGGCAGACCCTGATAGAAAAGTGGTGCAGGTGTTATCCATTCTGGAAGAAAGAGGCATCAGACTTAGGGGAGCCAAATGTAAATTTGGAATGTCTAGTGTGAAGTATTTAGGACATAAACTCCTCCCACTACGTCAGAGGTGACGCAGTTGATGCCTCATTCTCCTAGAAGTATTTTTCTACTGCCACTCCTATAACATTGCAAAACACAGGGTCTTCCAATGCCTCAACTATTAAGGGCCAGTCCCGTATTTGCGCCCGCTCTCTATTCTACCCCAATGGAAGTAGTACAGGATTATGGTAAGAGGTCATTCTGCATAAGCACCTCACGATGCACCCCTGAGAGACACAAAAAAGTATTCAATTGCACATGAAGGTTATGTAGTCCTGAAAAATATGAGTAGTCCCTAATACCTGGACGCAAACTTCTCTATGAGTCCAGTAACCCCCTTCTTTGTTGTCAATTTCTAAATTGTCTAGCTACTTGATGCACTGACGAATCCATCAGGGCTGAATGTGATCTAGTACGGTCAGGCTCAGCCATACAGTTGAAGTCACCACCCAGGAGGATACTATGCATCATGTATGGTGCTAATTTCCATGTCAACTCCTGCCGGAACCCACCCTGATCCGTATTTGGAGCATAGACCCCCACAATGGTTAAATCCTGCCCAGCCAAATGCCCCTGCACAACAGTAGGCCTTCCACCCGGATTAATTATTCAGTTTTTTTGTGAAAGGGCACACCATGATGAACCCATATCAAAACTCCCCTTGCAAATGCAGAATATGCTGTGGCGGTTGTAATTCGATGTCGAAGCATAACAGAGATAGTGGGGGTTAGGTGTACCTTTATGAAAGAGATTGAAAAGCATGAGAAAGTGCTACGCAGATTAGAGTTGGAAAGGCCAGGCAAGCCGGAGATGAAACAGCAGCTTTTGGGTGGTAGGGAGCAAGTAGCAGTAGATACTGTAAAATTGTGTAGCTTTGACTATAGAGTATATGAGAAGGGCGCATGCGGAGTGTGGCGAGGCAGGTACTTTATTGTCATGGCTCATAAATCCTAAGAATAGGGGTTTCCATATACTGGAGGTAGATTCTGAGGATGGCATGCACCTGTATGTACAGGAGACCATCAATAGAAGATTTTGAGAGTATTATACAGATTAATATGCTAGGCCATTGGTGCTTCCTCCACAGTTTATTGATACGTTTTCGGAGCCAATACATTTGCCCAGGATTAGAGCGAAGGAGGCAAGAGATCTGGGTGGGAATGTAACTATTTATACACACCAAAAGGAGTAGGGAGTGAAGATTGTGGTGTAGTGGTCCAGTGGTGGCACGTGCTGTGAGTCCTAATACTGCCCTCACTCACACAGGTGTGTGACATGCTTCATCATAGGGCTGCTTACAATAAACCCTGGTGCAGCCAACACCTGGGGTGGAGCAATAGGGTAGGGGTAGACAAACACAACATAAAAGAAAGAAAACAATGCTTTCAATAGTGACTGGGAACGCCGGAAGTGAAAGTGCAGTGTGGTGTCAATTCTTTCGATTGAGACGGAATTGTACGGAGAGATCAACTTTCAAAGAGGAAGCGACACTCCTCTCCAAAAAACTCATTCAGAGGGGATATCCGGAACGCACAATCACGAGAGCCCGAAAAAGAGCAACTAATGCCAATAGGGACAACCTTTTGGAGAAAAGAGTAAGACCAGTAACAGACAAACCAGTGAGTGTCACTACTTTTAATACGGCTTCCCACCAAATTAAACAGGTGATACTAAGGCATTGGAGTATACTGAACTTAAATGGGATGAACGTAGAAAAACCTCTTTTCTCCTTCAAAAGGAGCGCCAACCTTAAAGATCTGCTAGTGCACACAAGACCTATCGCACCACAGCAAAGGAGAACACCAACACCGGGTCTATTACCGCCTTTACAAGGTCACTCACGTTGCGGATCTTGCAACGTATGTCATCTTACTAATAACACGAAAACCATCGATATTGGACTCACTTATCCATAGGAACAGAGATCACAGACCAATTGTAACTCCGATTTCGTGATCTATTTTATCACTTGTCCTTGCCGCATGCAGTATGTGGGCATGACAACCCGCAAGGTGAAGACACGCATCATGGAGCATCGCAGTATGATAAGGTGCTTGAGGTTCAATACTAAACTCACGGCCCACTACCTAGAAAGACGCCACACTCCTGATGACATGATTTGGACTGTAATCGAAAAACCCACTATGAACCCTTCCATTGGGGATAGGACAAGGGCTCTCCTCCCAAGGGAGCAAAAGTGGGTGTATCGTCTCAAGAGTCACCTGGCTGGCTTGAATGACGAGATACCGTGGCACTCCCGGAGCAGATAGATATCACTTCTTTTGACCAATTAACTGAGAAGGCTTCGGGTGCAAATTACCCTTCAGAAACAACTACATCCACACTTTTAGTTGATAAGGGGTGTTGGGAGGGCTGTAGCACCATATGCAGAAAAGAATGGTTACATCTATGGGGCAATCTGGAGAAATATGGAATGAACATCCTCCCTAGGGTACCATGGTGAACTTCCCCTTTGTCACAATTGGTATACCCCCCTCACACCTCTTAGAAGGAGAGACCTTTGTCATGGACCCATGGTTTGAATAAGGGCTTACATTCATTAAATTAAATTTAGGAAGAGGTCCGTCGCACAAATATCAGATACCCCCTTTTCTTGTTTTTTGGTGAGTAATGTAACAATGACTTCAAGTATTATGGGCAAACCTTGGCGCAATTGTTTGGGGTAGCATAACTCTTTGCCCCTAACAATAATAAAATTTGCAGCAAGAACCAATCGTTAACGTGAGCGCTCTTGATTAAACCTTGCGAATAGGTCTCCATGGCTATGGGCCGCTTTGCACCACAGAAGCGGGTCCGTAGCTACAATCTGGTTGCTAAGACGCCCGTCTGAGACATCGTCACGCCACCCACGTGACCGGAACTGATCCCGGACGTTGGGAGCGCCACGCTGACAAAAGCAGTATGGACCCGCTGCTCCCACGGCGGGAGCAGGCGAGCACCGACTAGGAAGAGCACCACCCTTGGAGTAGTAAGGAGAAGGGGGAAAGAGAAAGAGAAAGAGAGAGGGGGGCACATTGGTCTAACTCTGCTTAGGCACTCCTAACGGGTTACTTTCAGAAGTGGGGGTTATTAGGTCCCTTCGTAAGGACCTCTCAGCCACAACTCTTTTGATGCCACTAGAAACTAGAGAGAGGGGTGCGCAGAGGGGGCATGTGCATTTGGTTGAATATCGCTGTTTTCTAAAATGAGCACGTCAAGAACGGGGGCTTTTAGTTTGATCGTATGAACTTAAAAGCCGCATTACGTTGTTTAGGGACGCTGCACTAGTGCAACTTTCCTCACAACACTGTTATGTAACTGGGTAGCTCTCAATTTTCACCCAATACAGAGCTTCCACAGTGGAATTTACACCGCTGGTTATGTGATTCATAACCTTGGTACTGGTCTGAGGGAACTAGTAGGTAACATTGGACCACGTATAAGAGGTGTTTATTATCCACACCGTGAACACCTTCACCATGATATTGTGACTGAGAACAATAACGGCTATGATGTCTTTCCTCCGTACGATTTTGCCTCCCGCAGAGTGTGACAACAGGGGGTCTCTCCTTGCCGACCGCCAGTTCTAACATGACTTAGGGGTAAACTCGGTAAGTAAGAACAATCCGAGTCCCTTTCTATAGTACGTTGTGGGTTATATGATTTTACAGTACGCTAGTGGCGCTGAAGGCTACACCTACCAAAAGGGCAGCAATTCTGATTGGTTAATTAAGAATGAGTTACCTGACTATGAGGAATGAATTTCCTGTTTTTAGGGTGATACACCCTGTTCTGTGGTGGTATGGGTAATCGCATAGAGCATGCCTGTGAGTGTGCGCGTATGGATGTATACTCACAGAATTGAGGGTTATGAGGGAATTAATCCTTCTAATTCCCCTATCTCTTATGTCTCCTGTCCCCTTATTCCTTGCAGTAAATCCACGGATTTTCTAGAGGAAGTACCTTAACGGAGGTTAAAGCACTACACAATACACTGGGACCAGTAGAGTCCTGAAGAAGGCCGGCGTGACCCCAAGCACTGGGCACAGACACATGGCCGAAACATGTCGACTACCTGGCAGTAAGGAGGGGTGTAAGGAGCACATTATATCTCCCTATCACCACCATCCTTCACGTTTTTAATCCTGGCTGGAGGATCTAGGAATAAAGTATAGGTATAGAGATACCTCCGAGCTAGTTTTAAACTCACAACACACTGCACTTTCACTTCCGGCGTTCCCAGTCACTATTCAAAGGATTGCTTTCTTTCTTTTATGTTGTGTTTGTCTTCCCCTACCCTATTGCTCCAACCCAGGTGTTGGCTGCGCCGGGGTGTATTGTAAGCAGCCCTATGATGAAGCATGTCACACACCTGTGTGAGTGAGGGCAGTATTAGGACACACAGCACGTGCCACCACTGGACCACTACACCACGATCTTCACTCCCTACTCCTTTTGGTGTGTATAAGTATTTGAAAGGGGGTTCAGAGTAGTTTAGTTCCATACCCTCTCCCCTTCTCGTTTGTGTGTAATGGGAATGTAACTATTGAAGAAGTGACGGCTGCCATAAAACAAATGACAAGAGGGAAAATTCTTGGGTTCGATGGGCTCCCTGTGGAGTTTTATGGTGCTTATATGGAGGTTTTGTAACTGAAGCTGGTTAACCTTTACTTTGCAGCCCTGGAGGCAGACTGTTTGCTCCACACCACTGCGGAAGCTATAGTAATCCTGTTGCTAAAACCAGGAAGAGACCATGAGGATGTACGGGCATATCATCCTCTTTTTATGCTAAATTTGGATTATAAAATATTGAGTAGAGTCTTAGCAATGCGCTTATCACCATTAATGCCAAAACTAATACATACATATCTGACTGGGTTTATTCTGGAAGAAATACAGCTAATAATATTAGAAGAGTACTGTTGATAATGGAAACAGTGTTTGAAGAGAAGGAGTAAGGGGTGATTGCAGAAACTGACATTGCAAAAAGGCCTTAGATAGCCTTTGCTGGGATTTCCTTTATGAATTACTGGAAAAGATACGATTGGGTAACCTATTTATTATATGGGTTAAGCTTTTGTATGCAGCACCTACTGCTCATGTCAAAATGGGAAGGAACATTTCAGAAAAATATGTAGTAAGTAGGGGGCTGGACAAGGGTGACTGCTTTCACCGTTGTTGTTTACTATTGCTATGGAGCCACTTACGACTTGGGTGAGAACTGGAGGGGTTTACAGGGGACTGTAGGTGTAAGGTGTTCAACATTATTCAGCATTATATGCAGATGACATGATGTCATTTTTCAAAGACAATAAATGTACATTTGCATCACGCATTAAACCTTCTAGATAGGTTTGGACAGGCTTCGGGAGTATGCATTAACTAGAATAAATCATATTTGTTCCCATTACAGAGGGATGTGCCGCAGCCTGTTGACCTGAGGGGACTCAAATGGATTGAACCTGTCTAAAATATTGATTATATCATGCTCCCGCTGATTTACTGGAGGGTAATATTGGGTGGTAGTTAGAGGACTATGGACTAGTGTGGATTTCTGGTGAACACTGCCGCTTTCAGTTGCTGGACGAATAGCAGTAGCAAAAATGGTGGCATTGCCCAGATTGCTTTATTTTTTACAATTCTGCCCTTGGTGATCCTGTGTAAAGTTTTTGGAGAAATGAATTCCCTGTTGGTGTCTCTGATATGGGGAGCAGATAGGCGAAGGGTGGCTTTGGCTTAGCTACAATGGCCCTCTTCACAGGGAGAATTAGTGGCGCTATATAAGGAAACCTATTACCTTGCGACACAGTTACAATGGTTTATACAGTTAATTTATTCACGTAGAAATCCAGATGAGGCAAATTTTGAGATGATACCAATTTTAGATGTGTTTTATAGAATACTCTTGACCCCTGTCAAAGGTCCAGTGTGGGGTATGCTCACTGAGTTGAAAGTTGTACGACACTGTTGGCATCAAGCTCTCCAGCAAACTCATTCTCAGAAGCCATATTCTCCGGACATTCCATTGAAATGTTTGGAGCAGATCAATCCCGGGGGGAGATTGAGGGGCTTGGCAGACTGGGCTTATCATGGGGTGCATAGGGTAGGTGATCTTTATAGAGATTGGGTGCTGCTTCCATTTGAGGAATTATCCTCAATTTATGAGATTCCCGGAGGGCAATTTTTATTTGCTAGAGTGCACCACCATTGCGGTTTGGGCTTAGAAGAGCCTCAATTACACAATGCTTGTCTAATGTTGTGTACTACAATGGGCTGCATAAAGGTGGTGTCAAGTCTCTATCAGGCATTAAGAAGTGATATGATAACGCTTCTTGTGGAGCTAAGAGACAAATGTGAGGAAGATTTGGCACATCAAATACCAGAGCCTGAATGGGCTAAGATTCTTGCAAACTCTGGAACTGTGTGTAGAAATGCAAGATTTAAATTGATTAACTTTTTTTATTTATACAGGGCATATCTAACTCTGGGGAAAATACCTCAGATATATCAGACAGCTATGGCATGCCCTAGGTGTGGGGAACAAGGGGTGGAGATGTTGCATACGGTGTGGTCATGTTCATTATTGGAGGAATACTGAAAGGAAGTAGTATCCTGCATAAACAAAGTGACACAGAGACATTGAATGTGCCCCTATGATCTGTCTCCTGGGGGGATTCCCAAGACCTGATAAGAGTTATAGCACAACAGGATTCACTGACTTGGCTCTGGTACTTGCTATTCGGGAGGTAACTATGAATTAGTAGGTGCCCCCAGGGTAGCAAAATGGAACAAGGACCTGATTCGGTGGGCAGGTTATGTGAGCTCAGTATTATATAGTGAAGTAAGGCAGGGTAGAGGATCAGTTGAAAGGGTCCGAGCATGGGATCATTTATTAGATTCCTTCAAAAGTTTGGAAATGAGTGATGAGTCTGGGGAAGAAAACGAGTAGTAATGTACGTCAGAATGGAAATGAACTCCGTAAATTAATGCTAATTAGTATGTGTATTAAAAGAGTGCGTGGGTTAATTCATTAGAGACTTCAAAAGTTTGGAATTGAGTAGAAATGTACTTCTCAAATTAGTATATGTAAAACAGAAGTGTACTTTGTGAATTAAGATGTGTCTATATATGTTGTAAAGGGGACTGGACTAAAGGTGAGAGAGTTGGAGTAAGTAGTAACAGTTATTGTATTGTTCTGTATGCTTTATTAACCCCTTCGGTGCTCATGATGGAATGGTTCCGTCATGAGCACCAGTGGACGTGTGCTCATGACGGAACCATTCTGTCATGTGCACATGAGCACAAAATCCCTCTGCTGCGAACAGCAGAGAATTTCCTTTTTGTTTGGGCCTCGGGTGGTGGGGAAGAGCTTCCCAAACCTCCCAAGGCTTTTTTTGACGATCACGTGCATGGCGCCTTGACATAATTACATTGGAAATTAAACTGAAACTTAGTTTTAGTTTCACTGTTTCGGTGCTTGTGGGCCTATCTCAGACCCCGAGCACCAAAACACACCGGTGCCAATGACACCACCCCCTCAAAAAATGCCACAGTCTTTCTCCCCCCCAGGAGGCAGATGGGGGCAATAGACCCTGATATCCCCCGGGGGGAGGGCGGAAAACCCACTAGGCACCAAGGATTCGTTTTTTTCCTTTTTTATACATAGGGGTGGGGGCTGTCCAGAATGGGCATGCCAATATCCCCACCCCCTGAAAAATTGCCTCAGTCTTTCTGCCCCCTTGGGAGGCAGATGGGGACAGTAGTCCATTATCTGCCCGGGGGGGGGCAGAAAGCCCACTAGGCACCAGGGATATTTTTTTTTAGGTGCAGGGGTGTGGGCTGCCCAGAATGGGCATGCCAATGACACCACCCCCCTCAAAAGATGCCACAGTCTTTCTCCCCCCCCAGGAGGCAGACGGGGCAATAGCCCCTGATCAACCCCCCAGGGGGCGGAAGGCCCACTAGGCACAAAGGATTCGTTTTTTCCTATTCTTATACATAGGGTTGTCCAGACTGGGCATGCCAATGTCCCCACCCCCAAAATTTTTTGCCACAGTCTTTCTGCCCCCCGGGAGGCAGATGGGGGCAATCGTCCCTTATCTGCCCCCCGGGGGGCAGAAAGCCCACTAGGCACCAGGGATTCTTTTTTCAAAGTTCAGGGGTGAGGGCTGCCCAGAATGGGCATGTGAATGACCACCCCCTAAAAAAAATGCCACACTCTTTCTGCCCCCTCAGGAAGCAGAGGGGGGCAATAGCCCCTGACCTGCCCCCAAAGGGGGCAGAAAGCCCACTAGGCACCAGGGATATTTATGTTTTTTAGACATAGGGGTGGGAGCTGCCCAGAACGGGCATGTCAATGCGCCCCTCAAAAAATGCCACAGTCTTTCTGCTACCCCAGGAGGCAAATGGAGGCAATAGCCCCTGATTTGCCCCCCGGGGGGGCAGAACGCCCACTAGGCACTGGGGATACTTTTTTTTTAGACCTAGGGGTGGGGGCTGCCCAGAACAGGCATGCCAATGCCCCCACCCCACCAATAAAATTACCACAGTCTTACTGTCCCCGAGAGGTGCATCAGGGTATTAGGCCATTTTCTGCCACCCTGGGGGGGGCAGAAAGCCCACTAGGCAGCAGGGATTTCTTTTCAAATTAGCCACAGTCAGCAATAGACCCTGATCTGCCCCCAGGGGGGGTCAGAGAGCCCTTCTAAGCACCAGCGATTATGCTGTTTTTTTTTATACATAGGGGTGGGTCTGCCCAGAAAGGGCATGCCAATGCCCCCACTACCCCCAAAAAATGGCCAGTCTTTCTGCCCCTCCTTGGGGGCATATCGGGGGAATAGCCCCTGATCTGCCCCCCCCCCAGGGCGGCAGAAAGCCCACTAGGCAATGTGCCTAGCAGTGAATTTTGGGCCCTAGCGTAGCCGGCACCTAGGGAAACCTAGCAAACCTGTACATTTTTTAAAACTAGACACCCAGGGGAATCCAGGATGGGGTAACTTGTATGCCTCTCACCAGGTTCTGTTACCGAGAATCCCATGCAAACCTCAAACTTTGTCAATAAAAAACAAATTTTCCTCACATTTCTGTGATGGAAAGTTTTAGAATCTGTGGGGAGCCACAAACTTCCACCCACCCAGCATTCCCCCAAGTCTCCCGATAGAAATGGTACCTCACTTGTGTGGTTAAGCTTAGAGCCCTCAACAGGAAATGGCCCAAAGCGTACTGTGGAGACTTCAAAATTATCGATCACAAAAAGACTTGGTTTTGCGAGGGAGTCAGCTGCGTTTTTGGTCCCGGGCTCAGTGCGCATCTAGGGAAACCTACCAAACCCAAACATTTCTGAAAACTAGACACCATGAGGAGCCAAGGAAGGTGTGGCTTGTGTGGATTCCCCAACGTTTTCCTACCCAGAATCCCCTGCAAATCTCAAATTTAGGTGAAAAAACCACATTTTCCCTCCATTTCTGCCTGGGATCACCATGCCGGCACAAATGTTCTACCACCCAGCATTCCCTTTGGTCTCCCAATAAAAATGATTCCACCCTTGTGTGGGAGTCTAATGCAGAGTCAGTCTAAAAACGCATATTAAAAAAAATATATATAGCGCTTAGAGCTCACTGTGCTATCCCCTCAATCCCTATGTTTTGGCCCTTTCCAGACACAAGCCCTTGGCCCACCCACACAAGTGAGGTATCATTTTACTCAGGAGACCTAGGGGAACGCTGGGTGGTAGGTAATTTGTGTCAGCACAGTAATCCCAGTCAGAAATGTGAGGAAAATATTATTTCTAGTTAAATTTGAAGTTTGAAGGGGATTCTGGATAAGAAAACGTTGGAGGAACCACGCCTGCCACACCTCTCTGGACTCCCCTCGGTGTCTAGCTTTTAGAAATGTCTGGGATTGGTAGGTTTCCCTAGATGGCCGCCGAACCTGGTACCTAAAATGCAGGTGCCCCTTGCAAAACGAGGTTGTTTTGTGATAGATAGGGGGCACCTGCGTTTTTGGTCCTAGGCTCGTGGGCCATCGAAGGAAACCTACCAAACCCACACATTTCTTAAAACTAGACCTCTGGGGGAGTGCAGGGATGTGTAGTTTGCATGGATTCCCAACGTTTTCCTACCCATAATTCCTTGCAAACCTCAAATTTGGCTGAAAAAATCAGATTTTTCTCACATTTCTGTGTGGGAAGGTATTGGGATCATCGGGCTGACACAAATTTCCTACCACCCAGCATTCCCCCTGGTCTCCCAATAAAAATGGTACCTCACTTTTGTGGGTGGGCCAAGTACCCGTGGCAGGGAATGGCCAAAAACCTATTGTGGAGACACCAAAATTATCTTTCACAAAACGACTTGGTTTTTCAAGGGGGGCACCTTCCTTTTTGGTCCCGGGCTCGATGGCCATATAGGGAAAATTACCAAACCCGAACATTTTTGAAAACCAGACACTTGAGGGAGTCTAGGGAGGTATGGATTGCGTGGATCCCCCAACGTTTTCCAACCCAAAATTCCCTGCAAACCTCAAATTTAGCTTAAAAAATAAAATGTTCCTCACATTTCTGTCTGGGATCACAGCCGCGGCACAAATGACTCACCACTCAGCATTCCCCTCAGTCTCCTGAGTAAAATGATACCTCACTTGTGTAGGTGGGAAGGGCCAAAAACATAGGGATTAAGGGGATAGCACAGCGAACTCTAAACGCTATATATTTGTTTTAATACGTTTTTAGGCGATTCTGCATTGGACACCCACACAAGTGAGGTATCATTTTTATCAGGAGAACAAAGGGAACAAAGGTAGTACATTTGTGCCTGCGCAGTGTCTAGTTTTAAAAAATGTACAGGTTTGCTAGGTTCCCCTTGATGCCAGCTGAGAAGCCACAGCTAGGCACATTGCTAAAAAAGGTCAGTTTTCTGTGGAAAAATGTGATGTGTCCACGTTGTGTTTTTGGACATTTCCTGTTGCAGGCACTAGGCCTACCTACACAAGTGAGGTACCATTTCTATCGGGAGACTTTGGGGAATGCTGGGTTGGTGGAAGTTTGTGGATCCACGCAGATTACAGAAGTTTCCATCACAGAAATTTGAGGAAAATGTGTTTTACTTTTACAAAGTTTGAGGTTTGCAAGGTATTCTGGGTAACAGAACCTGGTGAGAGCCACACAAGTGACCCCATCCTAGATTCCCCTGGGTGTCTAGTTTTCAAAAATGTATAGGTTTGCTAGGTTTCACTAGGTGCCGGCTGGGCTAGTGTCCAAAATCCACAGCTAGGCACATTGCAAAAAAAAGGGTCCGTTTTCACGGGAAAAATGTGATATGTCCACGTTGCGTTTTAGGACGTTTCCTGTCGTGGGCACTAGGCTTACCTACACAAGTGAGGTACCATTTTTATTGGGACACTTTGGGGAATGCTGGGTCGGTGGAAGTATGTGGGTCCACGCAGATCCAGTAATTTCCATCACAGAAATGTGAGGAAAATTTGTTTTTTTACAACAAAGTTTGAGGTTTGCAAGCGATTCTGGGTAACAGAACCTGGTGAGAGCCACACAAGTTACCCTATCCTGGATTTTCCTGGATGTCTAGTTTTCAAAAATGTATAGGTTTGCTAGGTTTCCTTTAGGTGCCGGCAGAGTTAGGGTCCAAAATCCACAGCTAGGCACATTGCGAAAAAAGGGCCAGTTTTCAAAATGTCCATGTTGCGTTTTGGGCAGTTTCCTGTCATGGGCACTAGGACTACCTACACAAGTGAGGTACCATTTTTATCAGGAGACTTTGGAGAATGCTGGGTGTGTGGACATTTGTGGCTCTGCTCAGATTCCAGAACTTTCCATCACAGAAATATGAGGAAAATCCGATTTTCTGGACAAAGTTTGAGGTTTGCAAGGGATTCTGGGTAACAGAACCAAGGGGCCTATTACGATGGTGGTCGGGAGACCTCCCCGACCGCCATGGTAGCGGGAAAAGACCGCCCGCATAGACCGCGACATCACTGCTGGTCGAATTACGATGACCCGCTGTCGAAATCCGACCGCGGCGGTCTGATCGCGGGCATTAACATTGCGGCGGTTGCTGCTGCCCGCAGCACCGCCGCGATGCCAAAAGGAGCATGTCCTGCATTTCCCTGCACTGCATGGCAGGCACTGCACAGTGCCTGCCACCTGGTACAGGGAAATTTAGGGGGGGACCATGGGTACCCCCCAGTGCACCCACACCCCCCCAACACATTGGGGGCCCGCAACGGGCCCCCGGAAGACAATCACTGCATGCCTTTCAATGGCGGTCTGACCACTGAGGAAAGGCTGGCTACCGCCGGCATCATAATCCTGCCGGCAGAGCCTGCTCTGCACCGCCACCCTTATCCCGGTCCTGCTGCGTCCGCCAGGCAGGAGTACGAATGGCAACCGGCGGTAAAGCGGTGGTCGGAATTTCCCACTGCCGCAGTCACCACCGCCATCCTAATGTGACCAGCGGTTTTCCTGCTTGCGATGGCGGGCGGATGTCCACCGCCGGTACGGCGGGCGCCACCGCCGGCCCGGCGGTGGGCATCCAACCGCCATCGTAATAGACCCCCTAGTGAGAGTCACACAAGTCACCCCATCCTGGATTTCCCCGGGTGTATAGTTTTGAAAAATGTATAGGTTTGCTAGGTTTCCCTAGGTGCCAGCTGAGCTAGGGTCCAAAATCCACAGCTAGGCACATTGCAAAAAAAGGGTCAGTTTTCACTGGAAAAATTTGATTTGTCCATGTTGCGTGTTGGGCCATTTCCTGTTAAAGGCACTAGGCCTACCCACACAAGTGCAGTACCATTTGTATTGTGAGACTTAGGGGAACACAGAATAGTAGAACAACTCAGTTGTTACAGACCCATTTCCCTGATTGACAATACTCTGAAAATCTTAGGGAGGGTTTCATATAATAAGATCAAAACTTGGTCGGAAGACAATCTTATTTTACAACCATGCCAATTAGGTTTTAAGAGTAAAGTAGGCACCACCGAGCAATGTTTAAACTTCAACCTAATAATTGGGAAATACACTATTGCACAGAGGTCACTTGGCTTTCATGGACCTGACCTCAGCTTTCGATTATGTAAACCGGTTACAACTGGGGTCAATCCTATTAGAATATGGGTTAGACGAGGCATTAGTACATTTCTTAGCATATTTGCACAAGGATCTGAGAGCTCAGGTTAGGATCAATATTGGGGGTGGGGTCTCTAATAACATCAGGGTTGGCAGAGGGGTCAAGCAGGGACGAGTTCTGGCCCCCCTACTCTTCATTTTATATATTAATAATTTACTCAAAACACTGATCGAGCTAACCAATTAAGTCCCCAGAGTTAACAGCAATATACTCCCCGCCCTATTAAATGCCGATGACGCAGTATTAATGGGCCACACACTTAATGCTCTACGCCTTTTAGTACGGGGTTTTGTCAATTTTATGGCCACCTTAGATCTATGCACTAGTTTTAAAAAATCTTTTTTTAATGGCTTGTGGACCGAGGAAGTGCCTTTTAAACTCTATTTCTGTGGGCAATCAAAGTTTACAATGCACTAGCACTTTCTCCTATCTGGGGCTGGTCTTTGCTGCTAATGGTTCCTGGTCTGACCACATGGCACAAGTTCTCCAAATTAACTCGGTTCTTAGCCTACCACAACCTAGGATGACGGGGGCTGTCTTAGCTATTTTAAAAATGTTTAAACTCCAGTGCATTCTCGCGGCAACCTATGGCCGGAGGTCTGGGGCTCCTCAAGCAGCTGCAGCATCCAGCGTGAAGAAAATAGGCTCTGCCGGAAACTTTTAGGTGCCCCCATCTCCACGTCCCAATATGCTTGCCATAGTGAATTGAACTTACACTACATCGAAGACTACATACAGGCACGCCCCGCCCTCCCCTATTCTGGCTAGCCATTTGGAAAAATCCAGCGGCGACCCTCACATAAGAGATTATTAGAGATTGCCTCAAATGTGAAAAGGGAATGGACATCCCGTGGCTAGCAGAGGTGCGTTCAAGTCTAAGCAGGGTTAACTACGAACATATTTTTGCAAGCCCAAGTGAGACAGATACTGTTAGCAAAAAAGAAGTTCAAACGGCACTCTATACGCTTTACTGCAAGGCAAGGCTAGATAGGGAGTCTAAGAAACCAACTGTAGTTGCTTTTATGTCAATTGAGAATACTTCTTACCAGTTGGCTAGCTACCTTACAAAACCTATAGGTCGTTGGGAGAGGGGACTCCTTTTTCGCTTAAGAGCGGGCACTGTGAAATTCTTTTTTTGTTTTCCCCTCAGTTTTCACGCTAATCTTGATCTTTTGCCTTGCCCATGTGATGGCCAGAGCGGGCAAAACATATTATACTTTTTATTCTTTTGTAAGTTTTATATAAAGTATGCTAAATGGCTTTTAATACCTCTTTAAAAAAAATTCACCTGTCCACCTAGAAGTTGCATACAATCTATCCTCCTCCTGGAAGATGATGAATTGGTCTTCCGAGTAGGTGCTTTTTTGAAAACTGCTGTGTGGGCCCGTAATACGATGTGCACTTTATGAACAATGTTTTAATGTATTTGATTTTACATCAGCTATTACGATGCAATTGTGTATTTTGTATTCTCAAATGTGATTTGTTCTTTTATGGATATGTTATCATCCGAATAAAAGTAATTGACTAATTGACTAAGTAGAACAAGTGCTATTACCAATTGACTTTCTTTGCATTTCTGCCTTCTAAATGTAACACAATGTGTAAAAAAGAAGTCATTTTGAAAAATTTCCTCTAATCCACATGCTTGTATGGGGACCCATGATTTTGGAGATGTGCAAATAACCACTGCTTCTAAACTCCAAATGAATTGCTATATACCCGGTACACAATGAAAAACCATTGCAAGACTCAGCTCAGTTATTGGCTCTGGGTACCTCAGGTTCTTGGTGAACCTACAAATCCTATATATCCCCGCAACCAGAAGGGTCCAGTGGAGGGAACGGTATATTTTTGACAATTCTGCCATACTTAGAAGAAGTTACAGGTGAAAACGTTGGCACAAATGGCTGTTTTTTCCAACTCAATTTCAATGTTTTGATATATCAATTGTTAGTTTCTATAGGAAACACCTTCAAGGATATACACAAATGGTCCATTGCTGAATTCAGAATTCTGTCTACTTTTCAGAAATGTATAGTTCTCCGGGATCCATTATTGCTTTTACACTCATTTCTACCACTAACTGGAAGGAGGTTGAAAGCATAATAAATAGGAAAAATAGGCTATGTCCCATTAAAATGCCAAAACTGTGTAGAAAGGTTTGGTTTTCTGACAGAAGTCTGCCTGTTACTGAAAGCTGGAAAGATGGTGAATTTAGCACCACAAACCCTTTGTTGATACCTTTTGCAGGGAAAAACAGACGCTTTCTTCTGCAGCACTTTTTTCCCATTTTTCCTCCCAAATTTTTTTTTGCACTATTTTGACCTATTTCTTGGTCCCCTCCAGGTATCTTTAGAATCCTAAAAATGTTTGAAGAAAAGGATGCAAATTTGGCGTGGATACCTTATGTGGACAAAAAAGTTACAAGGGCCTAAGCGCCAACTACCCCAAATAGCCAAAAAAAGGCTTAGCACAGGGGTGGGGGGGGGGTGGGGGGGAGATGGACTAACAGCGAAGAGGTTAATATCCAATAAAATTATGTTTGCAAAAAGAAAAAAGTATTTAGGACATAAATTGTCTGATCAAGGTGTCCGTGCTATTTTTGAAGCGGTAAACAGACATAATATCGAATAGTAAATATCGAATTGCCAAAATATCGAGTTGTAAATATAGAATGGACAGAATATCGAATTGCCAAAATATAGTGGTTAAGAATATCGAAATTCAGGTAAGAAATATCTATTGTCAAAATATCGACAGTCATAATATAGTTGTTAAAAATATCGAATTTTTTTATAGTGTTTTAAGTGTTAGTATATGTGTTAAAAGTATGTATTATTTTTGTAATGTATGTTTTAATTTTTATAAAGTAATGAATTTTATGTTATTTAATTTTTGTGTAATTTAATTCTGTAGCGGGTTGTGGGTTTATAGGGGAATAGGGTGGGAAGTAATTTAATTATAGTAAATTAAATATTAATTTTTAGGAATTATTAATTATATTTAATTTAATTGTGCGTTTTAGTTCTGTAGCGGGTTGTGGGTTTATAGGGGAATAGGGTGGGAAGTAATTTAAATTTAATTAAGTAATTATTAAATTTTATTTATTGGTATTGATAAATAATTCATTGTTAATTATTAATTGGTAATTAATTTTTATTAATTGGTAATTAATTGTTATTAATTGGTAATTAATTTTTATTAATTTTTTAATTGATAATTATATTAATTGTATTAATTTATTATTCAGAGCGGGTTGTGGGTTTATAGGGGAATAGGGTGGGAAGTAATTTAATTGTAAATCAGTAATTATTTATTTTTATTTATTGTTATTAAGTATTAATTTATTGTTAATTAATTCTTATTTGGTAATTAGTTTTTATTAATTGGTAATTAATTTTTATTAATTGGTAATTAATTTTTATTAATAGGTAATTAATTTTTAAGAAATAATATTTATTGGTATTTAGAATTAATTATTAAATATTTTGTAATTGGTAAGTCATTTTAATTAATTTTTTATTGGTATTGATAATTATTTTATTTTTATCAATCAATCAATCAATCACGGCATTTATAGAGCGCGCTACTCACCCGGGAGGGTCTCAAGGCGCTGGGGGAGGGGGTAAGTTACTGCTCGAACAGCCAGGTCTTGAGCTGTTTCCTGAAGGAGAGATGGTCCTGGGTTCGCCGAAGGTGAGTGGGGAGGGAGTTCCAGGTCTTGGCTGCCAGGTAGGAGAAGGATCTTCCTCCGGCGGTGGCTCTGCGGATGCGTGGTACGGTGGCGAGGGCGTGGCTGGTTGATCGTAGCTGGCGGGTGGGCGTGTAGAAGGTCATGCGGTCGTTGAGGTACTTTGGGCCCAGGTCGTGGAGGGCCTTGTGTGCGTGGGTGAGGAGTCTGAACGTGATTCTCTTGCTGATGGGGAGCCAGTGCAGGTCTTTCAGGTGTCCGGTGATGTGGCTGTGATTAAAATATTAAATCATTATTTTCCCTACTGTTGCACTCTTTGGAGTGGGAATAGTAATTTTTACCCCTACGCTATCCAACGCTTTCCCTACTGTTGCACTCACTGGAGTGGGAATAGTAATTTTTACCCCTACGCTATCCAACTCTTTCCCTACTGTTGCACTCTCTGGAGTGGGAATAGTAATTTATACCCCTACGCTATCCAACGCTTTCCCTACTGTTCCACTCTCTGGAGTGGGAATAGTAATTTTTACCCCTACGCTATCCAACGCTTTCCCTACTGTTGCACTCTCTGGAGTGGGAATAGTAATTTTTACCCTCCCGCTATCCAACGCTTTCCCTACTGTTGCACTCACTGGAGTGGGAATAGTAATTTTTACCCCTACGCTATCCAACGCTTTCCCTACTGTTGCACTCTCTGGAGTGGGAATAGTAATTTTTACCCTCCCGCTATCCAACGCTTTCCCTACTGTTGCACTCACTGGAGTGGGAATAGTAATTTTTACCCTCCCGCTATCCAACGCTTTCCCTACTGTTGCACTCACTGGAGTGGGAATAGTACTTTTACCCTCCCGCTATCCAACGCTTTCCCTACTGTTGCACTCTCTGGAGTGGGAATAGTAATTTTTACCCTCCCGCTATCCAACGTTTTCCCTACTGTTGCACTCTCTGGAGTGGGAATAGTAATTTTTACCCCTACGCTATCCAACGTTTTCCCTACTGTTGCACTCTCTGGAGTGGGAATAGTAATTTTTACCCTCCCGCTATCCAACGCTTTCCCTACTGTTGCACTCACTGGAGTGGGAATAGTAATTTTTACCCTCCCGCTATCCAATGCTTTCCCTACTGTTGCACTCACTGGAGTGGTAATAGTAAATTTTACCCTCCCGCTATCCTACGCTAAAAATATTGAATATTTTTTATAAATATTACGTTAATATATATATATGTATTAAAAAATAAAAATGTATGTTTATTTTTTTTTAACTTACATTAATTATTTATTAATTTTAAAGTTATTTAAGTATTTTTAAGTATGTTTTAGTTAATTATATATATTATTTCATTAATTTTACATTACTTTTAAGATATTTAAAAAATTCGATATTTTGACTAACTATACTTTTTACAACTATATTTTGGATTCGATATTTTTGTACTTACCTGTTTGTAGATAGGCATTCGATATTTTGGCATTCTATATTTTTACTTCGATATTGTTGTAGGTCGATATTCTTGTAATCGATATTCTGTCAGTGATCCTTTTGAAGCACCTGTGCCAAGTAATAAGGACCAATTACAGTTCTTTAAGGGCTTATGGAGTTCTATTCTTGTTTTATTTCCAGATGTGGTGAGAAGACACATGTAATGCATGCATTGTTGAAAAAGTGAGAACAATATATTTAGAGTTGGGAATGTTTGAGTGAATTTGAATAGATAATAAATTATATTTGTAAAGCTATTACACGTAAACCCTTTGACGCAAGTGATCCTAGTTTAGTGGTGACATATGCTAGTCAGTTTGGTTGGGTGCAGTTCTGTTAAAAAGGAGGAATGAAAAATATGAAGTGGTTGTTTTTGCCAGTCTCAGCATTAGGGGTGCTAAATCTTCTTATTCTGTTATTGAATGAGAGGCCTTGGCTTGTTGGGGGTAAATCACTTCTGTCATTACATGAGGGGGTCGGAGTTTTTCACTCGAGTGGATCACAAACCTTTGGTAGATTTGTTCACCACGACAGTAGCTGGTAGAGCCACACAAGAATTATCAAACGGCAGTTCAGACTGAAGAATGTAACTATTCTATGGAATATATACCAGGTATTAGGAATATCTTGGCAGATTGTTTGTCTCGCTACCTTTGGAATTTGACATTGTTGATGAAGAGGCTAAGGAATTTGAGAATATTGTGATTAATGAAATTGCATTTTTCACTATTGGTGCCAACACGGAACATGATTGGCCTTTTGCTTTAGCTGAAGATGAAGTTTTGAAGTAAATAATGGATTTTGCATGTAAAGGTTGTCCTAATTCAAAGGTTGTGAATGCCGGTGTAGATTTTAGTTTGCACACTGCCCCTGCGCTTTCAATGCTTAATATTGTTTTTAACAAGATTAGACATGCTTGTGGGTCTAAGGTGTTTTCAGTCTAGAATTGTGGAGGTGGCACAATAAGGATTTATAGGAATATGGGCCATGAAACGGAGAGTGCGATGAATGTTTTGATGGCCAGGACTGGATAGCTCAGTTGAACAATGTGTTAAGTACTGCATGTTTTGTGCTGTAAGTGAAAAGTCACATTTCACTGTTCCAAGTGAAATAGAGTCAGTACCAGTTCCTGCAAAGCCTTTATTATCAATGGTCCCTTAAGTAGGGCAGATGACCAGCTTAAATGTGGCCTTGTAGCCGTAGATTACTGTTCTAGATGGACTGAAGTGGTTTTAGTGAATAATGTAGATTACATCTAATATCAACGAGTTTCTTGAAAATCTATTACTGAAAGAAGGCCTACCGGATGAAATAGTGAGTGACAGTGGCCCGGTTTTGGTGTCAAGAGAATTTGACATTTTCTTACAGACCCCGGAAGTCAAACACATCACTTCATGCTTGCATCATCCCGGTATTAATAGTTTAGTAGAGAGATGTAAAAAAGTTGTGAAAGAGAACATTTAACAATCCATGGCAAGTGGTCTGGATTGGGTGTGCGAATTGAAAAAGCTGTTGTGGGCAATTCATCCCGCTCCCATTGTTGAATAGTCTTTGGATGAAGAGAAAAGAGGTGTCAATGTAGTTGGTACATGATGTAGGTTGAAAGGGAGAGATGCCCCATAGAAGTATGAGACGGTGAAAGAAAATTGTGTGTCCCTTGTGAAAGTGACTCAAGTGATGAAAAATGGGGTGAAGCTGGAAAATAGATAGTGTTGGAACAAAGAGGAATTGTCAATTCAGAAAGCAGGAGCGGGTTATGGCTCACTATGTGCCGGTAACCTGTTGCATTGTTGGACTTGGCTGCATTCCACCTCATTTTCCACTTCTAAGTGTGTTCTTAGTGTAGAGTGCCACCCGGCCTCTACGTGACGACACTCACGCGCACAGCACCCCTCGCGACCGGGCTCGGTCCGAGGGTATATAATAAAGGGGCCAAGGTCGCACGTGACCTTACGGCTGAACTACAGACGAGTGTGCCGGTGTCTCTGTCACGACTGTGAGTAGGCCCCAGCAGGATTGTACACTGGCGACGAGGGCGGTATCCAGACCCTCGCCTGCGACCTCGCCCACGCCAGAGCCCAGGGCGCAGCCCGCCGGCCGGTGACAGGGCCAGAGTGAGCGTGAGGCAAGCGGCAGACTGCTCACCTGAAGCGGGCTGCGCCGCCTCCAACAGACCGCGCTCCCGCCGCGAGATCTCCAGCGGGTCTCCCCGGAGCGGATCGCCGCGCAGCTGAAACCCGCACAGCGTGTCGGCAGTGAACAGCCCAGCGGAGGTCACGTGAGGACGCCATCACGGCGGCAGTGCTCCGTGCGCCACACAGGAGGAGCTGTACAGCGCGAGGCCTGCGTGTGACTAAAAAAAACAAAAACAAGTGAGTGACTTCTGCTGCCAGCGGAGCGCCCCAGATCACGCGCACAAGACCCTCAGCGTAGGCCTAGTCGGCTGACCCCACCGGCCACGTGCCCCCCCTCTGCAGCGCCTCGCAGGTCAGCGGGTGCCACGCCACGGTCACTGCAAAGCGCCAGCACGCTGCCTGGAGGACCGCGGAGGCCGATTTCAGAGGGGGTTGAGGAGCACACCATCAGCGGGGGAGACGCACACTAGGGGTGAGAGACTGTTTTGAGTTCACCCTGTCCACACAGCTGCGCAGGTCGGGCCAGGCCACACATAGGAGACACAGGTCAAGCTGCACGAGTGAAGGAGAGGGACAGTGCGCAGAGAAAAAAAAAAAAAGAAGGGACTCTCAATAGCACAGGATCCGACATAACAGCGGGTGCAGGCATCAATAAAGAAGCATCATGGGGGACGACCCAGCAGAACAGGGACCAGCACACACAACTCCCCATTCGCATGCCTCAGTGACGCCGCTGCCACCTTTTAGCCAGCTAACAGACCCAGCCACAGCGGCACCACGATGGAAGCGCTGGGTGGGACGCCTAAATCACTACTTCACCGGAACCCGCGAGAACGATGGGAAAGTGAAGCGCTCGTTGCTCATGCATTTTGGAGGGGAGGAATTATACGACCTGTTTGAGACACTGCCCAATACCGGCGATGCTGACGACTATGAAGCCGCGATTGTAGCTCTAAACAGGTACTTCGACCCCCAGATGAACCCGGATTACGAGCGGTTCAAATTACGACAGGCACGACAAACTGAGGCAGAAACGGTGGACATGTATTATGCCAGACTCCGGAAACTTGCGGTCACGTGCACAGGAATAGACCACAATGACGAAATCAGAGCGCAGCTGATCGCAGGATGCAAGTCCGTTGCCCTAAGGCGCCTCATCTTGTGACAGCCAGGGATCTCGCTGGATGAGATCTTAATACTGGCTCGATCCCATGAGTTGTCCGACAAGCGCGCCGAAGAAATGGAGGCTGTTCGGATACGGAACACGTCAGCAGCTGCTACGCCGAAGCAGGTGCAAGTGAAAGAGGAGGCCGTAGAGACCATTCAACGGCGGCCGGTGGGGAATCAAAGACGGGGCACAGGAAACAGGCCCAGCAGCAAGTGTGGGTACTGCGGATTCGACCACAGAGAAAAAGACAGGTGCCCCGCAAGAGGACAGGTGTGTGCAAAATGCGGCAGGGCAAACCACTATGCCAGCGTCTGTCGCGGACGCGGAGGAAGGGCACGTGGCGGCGCAACTAGAGGGCGCCAGGGGAGTCTCCGGAACCTCACTCTGGAAGATCAGGAGGAGTCTGACGCCACAGCTGGTACTACTAGCGCGGCGTACTATGAAGACGAAGACGACATATTCGTTGTTTCATTCGCTGGCCGATCCGGCAGGAAAGGCCGCCCACCCCCACTGTGTCACGTCAATGTCAACGGACACCCTGTACAGGCCCTCATCGACACCGGAGCGTCGGTGAACGTAATGGACTCTGAGCAATACGACCGGCTAAGGCCCAAACCACCTCTGGTTCCAAGCAAGGCTAGGATCTTCACGTATGGTTGCACCGAACCCATACCGCTAAGGGGAATGGTGGAGGTAGAAGTCTCGAGCGACTCCCACACAGTGACGACAACATTCCACGTTACAGAAGGGGAAAAGGGCACGCTGCTAAGCTGCCACACGGCAGAGGACCTAGAACTTGTGTTCTTCGCCAAGCAGGTACACGAACACCATGCCGAAGACATGCTGAAAGAATTCCCGCAGCTATTCACAGGACTGGGCAAACTAAAAGACTACCAAGTCAAACTGCATATCGACCAAAGCGTCAAGCCGCGTGCCCTCCGACACCGGCGGATACCGATCCACCTCCGCCTGCTGGTGGAACAAGTACTACAGAGCCTCGAGAACATGGGAGTGATCGAGAAAGTGTCGGGACCCACTCCCTGGGTATCCCCGCTGGTGGTGGCGCCAAAGCCAAAACAACCGGGCGCCATTCGCCTATGCGTAGACATGAGGCTCCCCAACCTGGCTATCTGCAGGGAGCGGCACGTGACCCCGACGATGGACGACATCGTGGCGGATTTGAACGGAGCCCAATGGTTTTCAAAACTTGACCTGAACTCCGGGTATCATCAACTCGAGTTGGCTCCCGAAAGCAGGTATATAACCACATTTTCCACTCACGTGGGTCTGAGAAGATACACACGGCTCAGCTTTGGGGTGTCGTCTGCGGCTGAAGTATTTCAAAACGCAGTCCAAGAAACCCTGTCTGGCCTGGTCGGAGTCATCAATCTCAGTGACGACATCCTGATTTACTCTCAGAGCCTCGAAGAACATCACACTCGGCTGAGAGCCACACTGCAAAGGTTAGCGGACTGTGGCCTTACCCTGCACCGGAAGAAATGTGCTTTCTACCAAGGATCCATAGACTTTTTCGGCTATGTCTTCTCCAGAGAAGGGCTTCGAGTGGATCCCAGTAAGGCGGCAGCGATAAGAAACGCACCCGTGCCTCAAAACCCGACTGCCATAAGGAGCTTGCTAGGGATGGCAACTTACTGTGGCCGCTTCCTACCAAACCTCGCCACAATCTCCGAACCTTTGAGGCGGCTAACAAAAACCGGGACACCATGGGTCTGGACCCCTCGAGAAGAGGCCGCGTTTCAAGGCATCAAAAAGGCCCTGCTCGACCAAACGACTATGGCTTATTTCCACCCCAAGCGAAACACAGAAGTGGTTGTCGACGCGAGCCCGGTGGGGCTAGGCGCAGTACTGTTACAGGAAGACCGACAAGGGTTATACGCGCCAGTAGCATATGCCAGCCGCGCACTCTCGCCAACAGAAACAAGGTATGCACAGATAGAGCGCGAAGCCCTAGCCATCCACTGGGCATGCCAGCATTTTCATCTTTACCTGTGTGGCCACTGCTTCAAGGTCATAACGGACCACAAGCCCCTCATACCCCTGTTCAGTGGGTCCAACAGGCTGGCACCTCCGAGGATCGAGCGGTGGGCAGTGCAGTTGCAGGCATACTCCTTCCAACTACTGTATCGCCCTGGGGCGGACAACCCTGCTGACTTCCTGTCGAGGCATCCACTGCAGGCGGAGGCCGGTCAGGCCCAGGATGACAGCCTAAGCACGGAAGCCATCGTGCAAATGATCGAAGACAGTGCCTGTCCACTGGCCATCACCAAAGAAGAAATGAGCAGTGCTACAGAGTCGGACTCCACCCTCCAACGAGTCAAAGAAGCCCTGACGACAGGGAGATGGCACCGATTCCTGGACGGGGAGGCAGGACTCACCGAGGAAGAGCAGAATGCCAGGAGACAGATATGGAGGGTGAAGCATGAGCTTAGCATCGGAGGATCCGGGTTGGTACTCAGAGGCCAGAGGATCGTGGTCCCAAGGGAGCTGCACCGCCGGCTGGTAACCCTAGCGCACCAAGGGTACCAAGGTGTGGCAAAGACAAAGGCCAGGCTCCGAACCAAAGTGTGGTTCCCAGGGATGGACAGTATGGTCGATGAAGAGGTAAGGACCTATCACCCCTGCACCATCACGGAGCGGACCCTGCTCCTGCACCGGTCATCACGGAAGGGCCATGTGACACGCCATGGACCAAGGTAAACATCGATTTTGGCAGTTTCCCGGACGGACGTCACACCCTAGTAGTTATTGACTCATGCACCAAGTTTCCTGTGGTCAAGATCATGCCAACCACCGTGTTTACGCACGTACAGCCAGCACTCGAGAAGACCTTCGCAATGTTTGGTCTGCCGGAGGAAATGAAGTCCGACAACGGACCGCCCTTCCAGGGTCAGGAGTTTCAACATTTTCTACAGAAACGGGCCAACCGACATCGACGGATCACACCGCAGTGGCCTCAAGCCAACGGCGAGGTCGAGCGGTTTATGCGGACTTTGAACAGAGCACTACGCATAGGGGTGGACCGACATCAAGACCTGGAGACTTGTCTCCACCAATTCCTATTCGCCTACCGGCAGACGCCTCATTCAATGACGGGGTGTGCCCCCACAGCCCTCCTTCTAAGGCGGCCGCCCAGGGATATCATCCCTGAAGACCCCAACTGGACACCGCCAGGCTTCAACCCGGAACGAGCTCAACAGAAGCGCCAACAGACCAATGACAAAGCCACCCTCAGCCGCGGAGCCAAGGTACCCTCAATCCGAGTTGGAGCACGAGTGGTTCTAAAGAATCGCCACCCTGGCTGGAAGTTTCGCACACCCTACGAACCTGAGGAGTGGGTCGTCGTCCAGATCAACGGAACCATGGTCACCGCGCAGCGCGGACGGCACACTGTGGTGAGGAACATCTCGTGGATCAAGGAGATCTCCGACAGCCCACAGCCGGACCAGGCGGCACCCGGGGCAGAAGAAGATCTGCCTGACTTCTCTGCAGCAACTGTCCCCAATGGCCGAGAGAGTCCAGTGCCGGTACCCGGCCAGGGGTCAGAGGATGACCACGGGGCAAGCCAGTCCAGTACAGCAGGGGGTACTGATGCAGGGGGTCGTCGAAGTAGCACTCCCTCGAGCCCCGAGGAAATGCCATCTCGCGGCCAACGATACCAGTTGAGGCCTAACCCCGCACCCAGCCAGAAGCTGAGGGACTATGCGTGCCAAGTAGCGATACCGGCAGGAGAACGCCGGGTGGACCGGCCAGAGGCTTTGTGAGCATGTGGCACCTCCACTGCAAGCTATCTCTTCTCACTCTTGTCTTTTCTCTTCTCTTTATCTCCACTCTCTTTCACCGTTAACTGATAGATTAGCTATGGCTAAAGGAAAGGAGGGATGTAGAGTGCCACCCGGCCTCTACGTGACGACACTCACGCGCACAGCACCCCTCGCGACCGGGCTCGGTCCGAGGGTATATAATAAAGGGGCCAAGGTCGCACATGACCTTATGTCTGAACTACAGACGAGTGTGCCGGTGTCTCTGTCACGACTGTGAGTAGGCCCCCCCCCAGCAGGATTGTACACTTAGCATCTCTACAGGTTAGTGTGAACCATTCATGCAACTTGGGTTTGGACTGTTCCGATTGGGTGCAGCGTCAAGACTGATTTGCATATGGCCGAGTCCAAACTGGAATGGCATGGTGAACAAAAAAAACAATGGATTTAGTCCCAGATCTCTGTACTGGGGGTAAATGTTTGACAATGTTCAGTATTCTGTCCATCAACTTTTTTTGTTGCTTTAGTCACCCCAAGTTGGAAGTGTATGCCCTGACGTGGGTCCCGTGCTCACTATGCCTTTAAATTCAAGCTAGCCTAGCTGATGAGGGGTGATACCCCAAAACCAGTCCAAGGATGTTTGTTTCCAGTCCAGTGAAGACCTGGCCTGGCAGTTCAGGCTGGACCGTTCCCATGGGGAGCAGGGTCTAGACTGATTTGAAAATGGCTGGGTCCAAACAAGAATGGCTCGGTGAGCAAAACAGTGATGGATTTACTCCCAGATCTCTGTACTGGGGTGAATGTTTGGCAAGTTTTGTGTTACTGTTTTTTCTAACAAGGGAAGATTTGTTGGGTCCGCCTTAATTTGGGTAGAACATTAAAGTAGAACTTTCATGTGTTAGATGTGAGACTTGGTATTCTACTATTTAAAACTGTGTTAGTAGCTGGGAGCTGCTTTTGTAGCTGGTTGTATTAGTTGATGTTTAATTAAGCTTCACATAAACTTACCTATGAAGTGGCATCTTTTCATGCAGGAACGGAAAATGATGGCATGATGGGCAGGAGGTGAAGTGACCAAGGCATGGAGAGGGTGGCTACATTTTAAGCTCATCCCAAAACCCTAATGGGAACAGTAATGGGACAATGTAACCTTCCACTTAATGCATGGGCTTGACGGACAACCAACGGCAAACCAAGCTACACACAAGAAAGCAAATAACTAAAGGTGCATGACCTACTCTTTCTGTTTAGTTCTCCTTATCGTATGTTTTCAAGTATTCATGACATGAGGTCTTCCAATCAGCAAAACCTGCCTCTATTAAGACCTTAAATGTTATGACTACCTACTGTTCCAATGAAAATTTTCAAATGTGATGCTGTCGCTGTGAGGCTGTTGTATGTACGAATGCTGGTGAGCTATGTATTTTACTTGTGGGTTTATTCAACAGCTTTGTGACTTTCTATCTCTGTAATTTCCTACCATTTTTATATTGTGTATTGTGCAAAATGTCAGATCAATAATATAAATAATCATTTAATTAAGGTACACACATTTTTTGGCCCATTGGTTGCTATTAGTGATGAACCAGGTGTTTCTGGTCATTTTCTTTTTAATATTGTTATAGTGCTGTGTCATCCATCAAGTCTAGTATGTGCTACAAATTGCTGTGAATACATATATATACATGATGTTAGACCTGTCAGCCCTAGGGTGGTCTTGCCCTGTTTTTTTTCCCTTTTGCGCCTCATTTTTGCCACCGTATTTTTACTGGACCTAGGTCTCCGGGAGCCTTGCCACTGCTAGCCAGTGCTGAGGTGCAGGTGCTCTCTCACTCAAGATGGCTGCCACAGGCTCCTGCTACTGCAGAGGGGCCTTACACGCATACACACTAGTAGCCAGGGTCAGGCTGGGACATAGGGATACAGTATCCATTCCGTCCCCGCCTCTGGGCCACATAGCCAGACATGTGGAAGGTTCCAGAACCTTCCGGGCTGTGGGAGGAGTTATGTTTTGCCGCCTTTGGGAGGGTCACCTGACCTAGGGGTATAAAAGGCTTGGAGGGAAATCTTTTAGTCAGTTGGGGCACCACTGATCCTGGGAGAACCTCTGCCGGAGTACAGGCTTTAGGGCCTAGGGGGAGACCTACACTACTGCTGCTGACAAGGCTTAGGCCCTGCTGTAGTAAGTTAGCTGAGGAACGCCCACCGCCCACTGACCTTGCCCAGTGTGAGGGGACCCAGGGAACCACCTTCAGCGTGCTGGGAAGAACATCAAGCACTCCCAGAACCACCAACTCATTCCCCCTCATAAGAAGAAACTTCTGACAAGAAACTTTTGACAAGAAACTTATAATAAGAAACTTCTGACAAGAAACTCCTGACAAGAAACTCCTAAGAAGCAACCAATCTGAAACAGCCGCAAGAAACCTTAATTTGAGGAGGCCTGACCGTCCAGCAAGGCCTGAAACCTGAACTGCCACACTGGGGATCACCAGGTAAAGCGCCGTGCCCTGAAGCGCTAGACCTTCACCCCCTATCTATTCCTACCTGCTGCTGGGCTGCCCCCAAGTACTTTTCCAGTCAGCCCTGCTCACAGGCTGCTGGTGCGCCCGCGTTCTGTCTCCACGAGGGAGAAACTGCCCCCCCTCAGGTCACTGACCCCGTGAGGGAATCACCGCCGCGGCCGCCGCCGCGTGAGGAGAAGTGTGCTGTGAGGAAGGCCCTCCTCGGGGCCGTGTGGTGAGGTGCGCCGTCCGCGCCCTCACCGAAGGAAGCGCTGTGGTGAGGGAGGCCCCTCGAGTGGATGTGGTGAGGTGCGCTGTCCGCGCCCTCACCGAAGCCTCTAAATATCCCCAAAGACATCGCCGCCGGGCCCGGGGCCCCACCGCCGCCGTCGCGGCCGAAGAAATCACCGCCGCAGCCCAAGGGGGCCGCGTGAAGCAGCCACGGTCTAGCGCGATCCGCGAGGCCTCCAGGCCCCGCCGACGCCGTTGCTGGGCAACCGGGGACACCGGCCGCGCCCCCGGGAAGGCCGCGCAGTGATTGGCCGCCGGCTCCCACCACGCCCCCCAGCGCCGACGGAGGCCGAGGAAGAGCTCCGGCCGTGCAGAGGGAGACGGGGAGCCGGCCGGAGAGGACTGCCGGCTCCCGCTCCCCTTCCCGAAGTCCCGCAAGCACTCACCTGATCCCGGGGGCAGGAGGAGGGTGATACCGGCCCCCGCAACGACCCGTAATTCCGGCCAGAAGGCCGAGGTGCCCCGACCGGGCCCCGCCCTCCAGAACACGGGCCGGGCCTGGAGATTGCCAGTCGCTAGGAAGCGCGACCAACGACCACGCATCAGGTGAGCCCAGGAGGCCCCTAGGGCCCACAGAAACGCCACTGGGGGCCGGGGGCCACATTAACCCTTAGATTAACCTGTGACTTTCCCCATGAGGCGAGGCCCCGGAGAGGAGTGGGCCTAGCCTGGAATTAACCCCTGAGGGACACAGAAGCCCCAGAATACAGGACATGTTGAGGGGTTCCCCACATTGTTTATTCATTTAATGCTGATGCCTATTGTAATTACTGCCTAGGCCTATGCTTATAACTGCAAAGTCTTTACCTCAGGGGGAAAGTGATTAATTGAATTGAGCTGAAGTGTACACCGCCAAGAGTTGAAGTGTTTTATGTTACAGGTGTACTGGAGTTGCGACGCCCACTGTACTGAATGTGGGTGCGCCTAGATTAATGCAGGCCTATTGAAATGTAACGTGAAAAGCCTTCTTTTAAGTAATTGAATATGCTTGAAGTGAACTGCATGTTTAGGCCCATGTTTTATTAATGCATCTTGTGATCATTATTGGTGTTACGTTTAGGGGATAATTCCTGCGGCCTCTTAGTGGCCTACAATGTTGATGAGCTATGATGCTTTATTAAGAATGTGCACCAGTTGAGTAATGCAATGAATTTAAATGTAGATCTGAATTAATCTGCCTCATCTGATGCTACCTTGATTTATATATAAAAGATCTTGATTTTAAATACACAAGCCTGGTGTGGTGTCATGTTATTGCGTTCGCATTCCTGAGTCAAAGTAAGAGTGTGCTGCACAACTGCCTTACACATTGCCTTCGCGTGCTTTCCCGCCTCGCGCCATGCTACCGTGGCGGACTCGGTAAACCCGGTTCCAACACATGAAACCTATCAGCTGTTCTCCCGGAAGACGAAAGACATCTAATGTGTGGTTTTTCGACTGTCATCAATATATAAACCAAAAATATGGATTTACAATTGTAAAGAGGTAAATATGCTTTGAGACCTTTCATACTTGGGGATTAATTAATTGTCTGAGTCACTATGGAGTCTATTCTCCAATATGCCCTTGTCTATCTATGGAAAGAGATATGTCCACCCTCTAAGGCCCTGATTAGGAGTGTGCTGTTTTTTGGTACGGAGGGCCGAATAACAACAGCCATGGATCCAGTGATACTGAAGATTCTGTTGAGATTCTGGGGAGGCAACCATTGGCATATTCTGTCCTCACAGCAAGAGAGTGCAGTGGCAGCTGTCAGGGAACGTGGCGGCAGGGCAGGGGGGAGTTGAAAAATAAAAACAAACAAAAAAAATCAACTTATCTTTTTCTGCGGCCGCCGTCTCTCCGTCCCTCTTCTTGGCAAGCCTGGAACCAGGAAGCACCCAGGCCTTCCTAATCCAATCATAACGATGCAATGCAGCGTTGTGATTGGTTCCCCTAAGCCAATCTCAATGCTGCAATGCAGATTTGTGATTGGCCTGAGTGCCGTAGTTCAGCGTTCAGATGGGGACTCAGGTCTGGGCATGTTCCCCACCAGGCTGTGTAATTCAGCCTGGTGTGGAACATGCTAAGTGTGCATGACTCTTTGGCTGGGCCAAGACGGCCGGCCAAGCAGTCAGGTGCACTTTGAGAGTGTGCACCCACTACTCCTCCCAGGCTCCGACCCCAGCCCCGCCCCGCCCTAGGCCAGCCCGTAGCAAAGAAAAATAAAATGATAATAACAAAGCTAATATAATTTGATTTATAATTTTTTCTACTCTCAAAACTGTGGGGTGAACCTCCTCCACCTTAGCGGAGGAGCCGCCCCTGAGAGTGGGTGGGTGGGGTTGGGAGGTGGGCGTAGTCAGTGCAGGCAAGAGGTTGTAGGGGGCAAGATTGTCTGTTCCAGACAGTTAAGGGACATCCATGTGGCAATTTTTCTCATGCAGATGATGAATCGCTGTTTGAAGTTCTCAGTGTCCTGCCCAAAGGAGATGACTAATTGGATATCGTCTGCTTAAAAATGTATCTCAAAACCACAGAACTTGACTAGCTGGGCAAGAGGAGCTACATTGTTGTTAAAGAGCGTGGAGCTAAAGGAGGAGCCCTGAGGAACCCCCTTGCCTATGGGAAAGGGTTTTGGATTTAAAGTTGCCAATTGATACCATTTGGACCCTGTTGTTGAGAAAATCTTTGAACCAAAAGAGGGCAGTGTCCTGGATACCTTTCTTGTAAAGTCGTTGAATAAGGATAGAGTGTGGGACTGTATCAAAGGCCACTGACAGGTTCAAGAAGAACCAGCAGAGCTGGATTACTGGCATCCAGAGATAGTCTAATTGAGTCTAATACTGCTAGTTAGGCAGTTTCGGTACTGTAGGAGGTTCTGAAGCTCAACTGAGAGGCATCCAGCAGGTGATGATTCTCCAAATAGGAGGAGAGCTGTTTGTTGACGTAGGACTCCAGAGCTTTGCCCAACAAAAGAAGAAGAGATATGGTGCAATAGATAGCTGGCTCCTTAGGATCTGCAGTGGGTGAAAACCCAACACAAGAAAAATCCCAAGCCAATTTAGAAAAATAAATTATATTTTAGTAAATTATTTGACACCAAAATGGCAAAAATCAAATGAGTAAAACCAGAGACATTGATTATTAAAGATTTAAATAAAACTAGTGCCAAAAAGCACTAAGCGCCAACAAGGGACATCTGGTTGTGCTGGACCGGGACAAAGTCAAGCATTTAGGCAGACTGCGATGGAGCACAGGCTGGCTACAGTGACTGAGTTTGTCCCGCTAAATCAAAGTACTTTGTTTCGGGCTGCGTCGATGTCAAGATCCTGTCTATGGAGAGGATGCAGAGAGCAGAGGGTGATGCATCCATGTTGATCCACGTGTTCGGTGGCGATACTCTGGTCCTGGTCACGCAACAGGAATGATGCGTCAGCTCCAATGCGATGTGTTTCAGCTGCGACGCTGATGTTGTTATTGATGGAGATGCAAAGATTTGACTTGAAGAGTCACATGTGTTGTAGTTCTTGGCAATCTTCTGTTCCAAGAAGATTGATAAGTCCGTGAAGAGTGCTTGGGATGAGATGATGCAAAAAAAAGACACAAAAGATGGACGAAATTCAGAAGAAATCAAACATTCACCCCTAAACACAAATCTGGGTTAAATACATTGGGGCAGATTTACAATAAACTAACGCAGCACAGTGCAGCAAGTCATTTTGCTGCGCCGTGCTGCGTTATTTTGGTAAGCACAGCGATGCGACATATTTACAACAATATGTCGCACCTCTGTACTTCCCCCTGCGCTGGCGCACAAACTGCTGCCATGCGCCGATGCAGGCACCCTTGCACCATGGTGCAGGGGGGCCTGCGTCGCGGGGAGATTGTTTTTGTTCAGGAAGGGTTCCCTTCCTGAACAAGAACAATCTGAAATGCCGTTTTTCAACTTCTATGTGTGCTGCATTAGCACACATAGAAGTTGAAAAACAGCATTCTTTCAATGATTGTTAATGTGCAGGAAGGGGACCCTTCCTGAACAAAAACAATCATTCGAGGTGATTTCCTCTTTCAATGTGTGCTGCAGAATGCAGCACGCAAAGAAACAGAAAACAAAAACGAGGAGAAATGCATACATTTCTCCTCGATGCGCCTCCCTACGCCTCCCCTGGGGAGGCGTACTTTTCACACGCATTTCCAGATTTACGATGCCTTGTAAATCTGGAAATGTGTCCCGTTCCATGGGTGTTGCGTGGGAACACCCACAGCAACACCCATAGAACGCCCCTTTCACGCAAAGTGCTGCGTGTTAAGGGGCCATATTTACAAGGACAGGAAACGCCACGCAGGGTGGATTTTCCTGTCCTTGTAAATATGGGGCAGTGTATTGCGCTGCCAGTGCGTCACAAAAAGTGACGTACTGGCAGCGCAAGGGGCTTGTAAATCTGCCCCATAGTTATTTTGCTCACCACACTACCCCAGTTTGGACCCAGACATATGCAAGTCAGCCTTGACCCTGTTCCCCAGGCGAACAGTCAAGCCCGACCTGCAGGCCAGGTCTTCCCTGGTCTGGAAAACAAGCATCCTGGGACAGGTTTTGAGGTATCACACCTCATCAGCCAGGGTAGCTTGAATCCAGTGGTATGGTGAGCACGGGACCCACATCTGGGCATGCCCTTCCCACTTAGGGGAACAAAGTGGTGGTTCTGAAGGTGCAGCAGAGTCTCCGAACTACACAACAGCAGTGATGCGTCGGTTCTGGTCCTCGCAACAGGAGCGATGCATTGGTTCCGATCTACACAATATCGAAGATGCATCAGTGCTGAGCCACACTGTGGTGACGATGCACCAGTTCTGTTTCCTCAGTAGCGACACGTTGGTTTTTCTGGAGCATCACCTTAAAACCATTCAGTATAATAGGGTTACCCTGTGCCCATCAAGAGCCTGGGTATATAAATATAAACTACAAGTGGTCCTGTCGGGTGTCACAATTTTAGCAGAAATGCTTTTTATTAAGCATAGATTTAAGGGTCCAATGATGATATCTATCAGGCTGTGCACCAGAGCTACTATTAGCGATTCCTTACTTGCCTCTGCACATCGAAATTCTTAATGTTCACAAACCACAATTCATCAATAACATGTATTATTCTGGCTGTCCAAAACAAACAGATTACAGATAATACAATCAATTAAACTAACATAACGAGGAAAATCAAACGTTTACAGTGTTCACATATAGGGACATGAAAACATAAAAGCCACACATAGTCAAATGTCCACACTTATTAAGCTCAAGGTATCCTTGTATTGTTTCCTTTATATATTGTAAGATAGCTGACACAGGACATTGGATAATTACACCAACATTTTGACCCTCTGATAACGTGTTAATGGTTATACATCTTAGCGTGTCTTCCTCAGGACTAAAAAATCAACAGGACAGCCTATGGGAAAAATATATATCAACTATTAGTGTTGTGCACCTTATCTACAGTGGCTGATCCCAGAGCACAGTGACAGGACACAAACACACTGTTTTAAATATGGCATGCGTCACATGCACTATTGTGTGGCCCTCAATCTAACAATTTTCTAGTGTTTTTGTACTTTTTAAACTTTTATCCATACCATGTCTCTTTCAGAATTCATTTGAAAGGGTTTTGTGTACTTAAAGAAAAGGATGATTGGATGATACTTACCCCACTTTACATACCTTGTGTATCCCGGTTGGGGACCATGATGACATGGAATATACATTGATGATATTTTGCAGGACGCTCATTTTGTGATCCTGGATTCTCCTTTTAGAGGTGAGTGACCATTTCAGGGCCATACTCTTTCACACCACTGTACATAAGGTGCTTGACACTAATAGTTGATATATATGTTTTCCCATAGGCTGTCCCTTTGGGTTTTTGGTCAAACTCTTCCACACCACTGTACATAAGGTGCACAACACTAATAGTTGATATATATGTTTTCCCATAGGCTGTCCCTTTGGGTTTTTGGTCAAACTCTTCCACACCACTGTACATAAGGTGCACAACACTAACAGTTGATATATATGTTTTCCCATAGGCTGTCACTTTGGTTATTTAGTCCTGAGGAAAACAGCCAAATACTGCAACACAAAATATCTGTGTGCCATTTCCTGAAGCTCCTGAAATAGAAATGTCATTCCTACATTATCTGAGCATTAAAATAACTTAAATACTATTTTACAGTTTTTTCATCTGTAAGCAGCTCAGCTTAATTCATGCAACTACCTTTGTACAAACTAGTGTTTATTTGTACATGCATGTACATTATAATTCTTCACGTATGTTGCATCCCCATTACAAGATTGCCACCACCCTACCATTGCTCGTTGTCTCCTTTTCTTTATAGTGGGCTAAATTAAGACCTCCTTCACACTATTTATCTGGCCGCCAGTTAAATTGTACATCATCTCAACTATTTAGCCTGTGGCTGGCTAAACAGCAAAGATTATGTAAATTTTTCTAGACACTGGGAAAATAGGAGAGATTATGGACTATTTGGCTGGCGGTCGGATAAAGAGCCACTTCCACTTTCATTACCCACCTACAGTATTATTGGCCTTTATAAGAGAAGGGAGATTATGTAGAATTCACAAAAATGACAAGGAAGACACCTCAACCTTCACACAATATTACATTCTGTAAAGTAACAGAAGTGAAAATACTCTACTGCTACATGCCTACTTAATAGAAAACAATATGTCTACCTGTGACTGTATGAAAACAGAGTGCAAAACTGAGCGTCATTACAACTGCTCCTCAATTTCACATACTATTGTACCAATAAAAGAGGAGCAGGGTGATTCTTTATTTTATTTTAATATCCCACTTGCCTTTGGTCAGGGCATGCATGGGGGAGGTGGCCACACACTATCCCCCAGCCATTGGGCAAGGTGGCAGAGGTTATTGGGCAAGTGGGAGGTAGATTTGACCATACCAATCTTCAGGCTTAATCTTTTATAAGCCTGGTGTGACAGCTTTATCTGTCTCCTAGGCTCATTTTATCACAAAAAAATATTACCTAAAATAAAACAATTGTTTGCATTTTCTTATAGTGCAAACGTGGCTCAAGGGCATAAGAGTAAAATGATACACATGTTTTAAGCGTGCGGAGTTTGAGTGACATTCCCAGAATCACAGAATGTTGAGCAGCAAAACAGATTCACCAGTTTCAAGGGTGACAGTTTAGCCACCTTCATCCAGCTCATTTGGAATATCATTTACATATTAGATCAGCACACCGAAAAGCATAAAGAGAATGGTGTAATTGGTCAACACTCTTTATAGTGTTATGTTATGGATTTTTGGGGGAGACATGTTTTGGAGCCCCATGTTAGAAACAACTTTGAAATTTATTAGCCATGTTTGCCAATTATAGTCTGTGATACCAAACAATACTGAATTATACTAAATACTGAATTATGCATTAAACTTTCAGAAACAATGTCACACAATAATTGCCACAATATGTATTGGTTGGGGTTCCAAATTTCTTAAGATTACCCTGGGTGTAGCGAGACAAAGGCAAAAGTAAGCAGGGAGGACAGAGTTTGGGAAATAGAAAAAACACAGGTAATATAGAGAGAAAGATCATTTTCATAGGGAGGCCCTAGAAGGTGGCAACCCTGGCAATTGCCCACTTTACACATGCCTTAAAACATCTCTACCCCCTTCCACTATTGAGTTTCTTGGCACCATTGTTCATATCGGGCCATACCAATGGGCACCCATTTGTTACTTGGAGAGTTTCACATGCTGGTGTTGGTGTGATGGTGTTTCACCCAATTTCACCCGTTCCCTTTGGATCTGTAGTGCACTGACAGAAAAAAGAGTACACCTTTCCTCTAATGTACCTTTGCTCATTGTCTGACTCTGCTGCCAGTTACAGTGAGCTTTGGCAAAGCCAATTGGTCGGGCTTTGCAGCTAACTAATTGGCTTCGCCAGTGCTTGTTTTCTTGGATTGTTTTCTTTGCAAATATTACAAAAAATATTCTAACATGGGCACTTGTGCGTTCACATTCACATTAATGCACTGGCAGATATTTTGCATGTTCTTCTTATGAAGGATAACAAAATGATTACATTGTAACTGCATGTGGGTCCGCAAACATGAGTGGTCATTTTTGAATTTTTTTATACTTTTCCAAAAAAACAATAAAAGATGGCTGCCCAGTCATATACATGCAACCGAGGTCAAAGTGTAATGGTTAACAGTGATGATCATTGTGATATGGGAAGGACTCAAGGAGAGGAATATATGTGGTTGGGAATTTAGGTGGCAGTGGCTGTACAGTAGAGGAATGGGGTATGAATGTTTGCAATTGGTAATCACTTAAACCTCAGCCCAGAATACATAAACATTCTCACAGGCAGAAAGGAAGAACAGCTCAATCTCCATTGGAGGACCAAACCAAGGAGTACCAATAAATTGATGCAGCAATAACATTTTTAGGACCAAATATTGTTGATTTAAATGGTTTAACGATCAGACTGTTGTGTGGGTTTGGGGAAAGCGAATGGTTTGCTTTGCTCTGTTATGGTATGTGAATTTGCAGAGTGCAGCTAATCACCCATGAGGGTATCCAGGCACAGAGTAGGGCAGGCCTGAGAGGGGAGGAAGAGATCATGCCTGTTTCGTTCAGAAGATCTATGTCTTACGCTTCCTTCAGAAGTCCACAAGCGAGGGGCGGTTTTGAGGTGTTTCAGGAGGTCATTCCAGGTCTTGGCTGCGAAGTATGAGAAGGAACGTCCTCCCCATCTGGTCTTCTTGATGCGAGGGAGGTGTGCTCTTGCCTGGGATGCAGATCGAAGGCGATTGGGGAGTAAATAAAAGTTGAGGTGGTGGTTGAGGTAAGCTGGACGGGTGTTGTGAAGAGCTTTGGAGGCATGGGTGAGTAGCTTGAACTTACATCTTTCCTGGACTGGGAGCCAGTGGAGATTGTTGAGGTGTGAAGAGATGTGTTTATTTTGTGGCATGTTCAGGATGAGTCTGGCAGCTCTGGGTGGATTGGAGTTGGTGTTGGACATGGGCTGGGACCACCAAGAGGTGTCGCAAGTGGAGTGGATGTTGACAAAGATAAGGTCTTCGGTTTTGTTTGTGTTGAGCTAGAGGCAGCTGGTTTTCATCCAGGCAGCAACGTTGCTCATGCAGTTGGCGAAGTTTGCTTTGGCAGTGCTGGTTGAGTCAGTAAGGGAGAGGATGAGCTGTGTCATCGGTTTACGATACTATGTTGATGATGTGGGCTCTGATGATCTCCGCAAGGATTGTCATGTAGAAGTTGAAGAGTGTTGGGCTAAGCAACGATCCTTGAAAAACTCTGTAGATGAGTTTCTTGGGTTCTGAGGTGTAGGGGGGAAGATTAATTTATTGAGTTCTGTCCATGAAGGAAGGAAGGAAGGAAGGAGGATATCCACTTAAGGGCTGGTCCGCAGATAACCACATGCAGAAGCCCTCTAATGAGTGAGTTGTGGGAGACCATATCGAAAGATGCGGAGAGGTTTAGGAGGATAAGCGTGGCTGTTTCTCCTTGGTTGAGGATGCTTCTGATGTCATCAGTGGTTACAATGAGGGCTGATACGAAAACCTGATTGAGAGCTGTCTAGGAGTTTCTGGAGTTTTAGGTGGTCTGCAAGTTGGGTAATGTTGGCTTTTGCAATGACTTCACCTGGAAAAGGCAGGAGCGAGATTTCTCTGTAGCTGCAGAGGGTGTTAGGGTCTGCTGTTGGTTTCTTCAATAGGGCGTTGACTTCTAAATTTCTCGAGCAAGATGGGAAGGCGGCAGTGGTTATGGAGGTGATGATAGCAGTGAGCGTGGGGGAGATGATGGTTCTTCCATGGTTGTATATGAAGTGGGGGCAGTGGTCTGAGAGGGCTCCTGAGTGGATGGTATTCATCAGGGCAGAGATTTCTTCATTTGAGAGGGGCTTCCAGCTACTTAGCTGCTGTCTGGTAATAACGGAGGTTTCCTGCTGGTCACAGGAGTTCATATTGGTATGCTGTGGGTCGCATTTATTGCCAGACCAGGTCCTCCCTGGACCAGAAAATAAGCATCCTGGGACAGGTTTTGAGGTATCATACCTCATAAGCCAGGACAGCTTGAATCCAGTGGCATGGTGTGTACGGGACCCACATCTGGGCACACCCTTCCCACCTAGGGGAACAAAGCAAAAAACACACAAATAATGGACAGAATGCAGAACAAATCAAACATTCATCCTCAGTCGCAGATCTGGGTTTAATCCATTGTTTTTTTACTCACCATGCCACCCCAGTTTGGACCCAGGCATATGCAAATTAGTATGGACCCTGCTCCCGATTGAAACAGCCCAGACTGAATTGCCAGGCCAGGTCCTCCCTGGACCGGAAAACAAGCATCTTGGGATCGGTTTCGGGTATCACCCCTTATAAGCCAGTCTAGCATGAATACAGTGGTATGGTGAGCACAGGACCCACGTCTGGGCATACTCTTCCCACTTAGGGTGACAAAGCAAAAAAACACACAAATGATGAACGGAATGGAGAACAAATCAAACATTTACCCCCAGTAACAGATCTGGGTTAAATCCATTGTTTTTTTGCTCACCACGCCTCCCCAGTTAGAGATGATGTAATTGATGGCAGCTGCAGGTTTGGAGAACTCATTGACGATGGTGGAGAGTTCTTTGTGTTGGGGCTGGCTTTGAGTCTGAGAGTTAGGGCCTTTTTCTTTGTGTTTAGTTGTTGGTAGTGGTAGAGGTTGAGGGCGGCTCTGTATGTGGATCTTGTGGTGTTTTTTTTGTTGAGTCTCCATTTTCCCTCAAGTTGTTTGCAGTGTCTCTTGGACTCTCAGGTCATTTGTGTACCAGCTGGGTCATTTATTGTTTTTGTAGGTCTTGTTTTTGGTGGGAGCAGGGCGGTTGGCACAGTCGGTGCGCCATTTATTGAAGAGCTTGGTGTCGATCTCTAGGTTTCCAGTGCAGTTGGGTTGGCATTCCTGTAGGGTCTTGGTCAGGTTTTCTTCAAATATTTTGCCCCACTGTCTTGATGGTGCTTTGAGTTTTTCTGGTGAGGTGGCTTGGTGGGCGGGTATCTTGAAATGTATGATATAGTGATCGGACCATGTGACCAGGGTCATGTCGGTGGTGGTAATCCTGCTGATGGAGGACAACATAGGATCAAGGGTGTGGCCTGCTGTGTGGGTTGCTCCTTGGACGAGTTAGGTGAGTCTGAGGTTGCTGAGGCTGTCGGGGATGGCCGTGGAGTTAGGGTCTTAACAGTGGAAACTGAGGTCCCCGAAGAAGATGTAGTTCGTTGATCTGATGGAGCAGGGAGAGATGAAGGTGCCGATTATGAGTTTGGCAGTCCTCCTGCGGCACTGCCACTGCAGCGTCCACAGGAGGACCATCTACCCCATGATTCGCTCGCCCTCTGGATCCAAAGTTGAATCCAGGTCGGGCAGGTGGAGCTGTGGCGGTCTCACAGTGGCTGCTCTGTTAGGCTCATAGAAGAGCCTGAACAGCAGACAGCCATGGCAGCACCTGCAGCACGTTGCTGCACGATGTGGCCTGCACCATGTCAAGCATGCCACACCATGCAGGAAAGGGGTGCAATTCCAGGGGCTCACCATGTTGCCCCCAGGCCCAGGAATGGAAGGAAGCAGGGCACTCTTAGTTGCCTCTCCGCCACCCTATTAATTATGGGCTCACTGCCATGAAATGGGCGGTGGACAGACAACTCAGAATATACTCAGCGGTACTGCAGCAGCACCGCCAGCATATTGCTTACTCTTTCCGCTGCATCACTGCTGCGGGATCCTGGATCCCAGCGGAGGAGGTGGTCCTGTGGCAGTTCGACCACCAAACTCAAAATACTGTGGGCTGATCCGCCGTCGTGGCAGTGGTCAGACCGCCACCACGAGTACAGCAGTCCTGAGGAGCGATGTACTCGTCATGGGGGCCAAAGTCTGCAATGTGGTTGCAGAATTGTGCTTGGGGGCCCGGGGGACGGTAGGCGAGGGTTCCCTTAAAGGTGTTGTAGTCCATTTGTATTTTGAAGTGATGTTCCATGAGGTTGGTGTCCGAGTCTGTGGAGGTGGTGCAGTAAATCGTGTTTTTGTGCATGATCATGAGTCCTCCACCTGGTTTGTGGGTTCCGTCCTGGTGTATGATTTTGAAGGCACGCAGGATGGCTGTGGCGATGTCCAGGTTGGGGGGCTGAGCTGAGTCATATTTTGGTCAGGAAGAGAAGGTCGGGTCTGTTACTGTTGAGGAGGTCCCAGATTTTGGTGGAGTGTTTTCTGAGTGATCGGACGTTGAAGAGCATGGTGGACAGTTGGTGCGGGGTGGTGGTGTGCGTCGGTTGTTTGGAGGTGGTGGTGTCGGTGTCTGAGGTGTCAAAGGTGAAAACACAATGGGTGCAAGAGAAACGTCCTACCATGGTGCTGGGGGATATGTGGCAGCGGCGTGTTTGCCAGTATGTATTGTTGAGATCGAGTACTGGCAGTGATTGTTGGCTCTGGTGGTGGTTGTGGCTGTGATGTTGTGTTGTGTTGGATGGCCGTGGGGTCAGGGTTAATGGCACTGGGAGGTGTCAATGCATGGACGGGTGTAGATTAACTTGCCTTTGGTACACCTGCTGCACGGTTACGCTGGGGTATGCATTAATTAGGTCCTGGGGTGGACGGGGCTTCTGTCGGCGGGAAGAATGGTGAACGGGAAAAACACAGGCAGGAAAACATGTGGGCTTTGTCATGTAACATAATTAGTTTTTAACCAATTCACATGCCACATTACATCTAGTTTTGTAAACAAAGGCACACATGTTGGGTTTCTAATTATGAATGCCTGCAGCAGGGTGAACCCTCACCACTTTACTTCTGTATTTGCTGTATGTCTTGATTCCCTATAAACATAGAGCCAGAGCTGTTTAAAATGCGAAACCTTGGGGCACATGTACAACAGAATGGCGGAGCACAGTGTTACACCACAATTGGTAATGCCGCTCTCTGACATTCTGGAAATGAAGGGATGCGCCGTATTTGCAATAATATGGCACACCCCTGCGTTTCCCCTAGCGCTGGCATTAAATTTAGCTGCCTAGTGCCAATGCAGGCACCCTTGCAACACAGTGCAAGGGTGCCTGCATTGGAGGGAATGATTGTTCTTGTGCAGGAAGGGACACCTTCCTGCACATGAACAATCACTAATGGTGATGTGCTCATTCTATGTGTGCTGCAGAATGCAGCACACATAGAAACAGCAAAAAGAAAGAGAAGTGAATTGTTTCTCCTCATTGCGCCAGGTTAAGACCAGGTTTTCCCTAGTCTTATTTTTGGTGCTGCCCCATATTTACGCCACCCTTGTGAATAGGAGGCAGCATCAAAAAGCAATGGGTATTGCAGCAGAAAGCCAAATGCAACACCCCTTTCATGCTAAGTGCTGCGTGAAAGTGGCATTATTTGTAAGGCGCGTTAAGCCATGGTAAGTGGCTTAACCCCAGCTTTGTAAATAAGACGAAGGGGTTATCGCCATCAAAATGTCAAAAAAGTGACGTTCTGGTGGCGATAAGCCCTCATAAATATGCCCCTTTATTTGCACAATGTTTGCTGCTTTTGTGTAAAGCAATCAAACTTATAAATGCTGAAGTAATCGTGGATTTTCCCATGATACTTGCAACTTTGGAGAGGGTCAAAGTGCTACTGTTTTTTCTGTAAAAATGTTAAGGATGAAAAAATCTTTATGAAACTTTTAAAATTACTTCAATTGGAAACAGTATATGGTCATATGAATTTTCTCCACTTCTTTTGCAAGGAGTGGACGCTCTACAAAGTTTCTATCCATGATTTCCCAAGTGGAAAAAGTGGAGATATGCATTAAGTAAACAAAGTTTCTTAATTTAGGTGTAATACAAATATTAAAATGGTAGTGATATTTGCCACACCTGCACCAGTGTCGGGCATGTCCTTTATTTAATAAATGTGGTCAAGTAATTTTACTGAAAAGTGCTTGTACATACCAAGTTCTTCTGTATTGAAACAAATGCAGGGTATCTGGCTACTCTGCTAGAAATCCAGAAATGCAGTTTCTCTGAGAGAAGGGCATACTGCACATAGACGGTCATTTAAATGAACCAGGTATTCAAAATAACAGAATGCATGCCCTACTCTTATGTTATTTTTCTTATTACGTTCCTTTGACTACTGGAGGTTATTGTTTGCATTGCCGTTGGGCAGGAGGAACAAGGACTATGCTACATATATATTCTTCCTCCACTGCTCATTTCTGCGTAAACCTTGAACCATGGAATGATCGTCCTCCTCAAGGTGGCAACAGGATCTTTGTCAAGTTCTGTTGTTTACTCTGATCACGTGGGTTCATATTATTCGCTAACATGTCAAATGGATTTTCTATAGATGACTACCACATGATGGTTTAATTAAGGATTATGAGTGGATCTGATCAGTGCTTAATTTGAGATGGTGGTTGCCGGTGGGTGCCATTGGCACCCATTTCTGGGGGCCTGCACTTATTTTTGTAAGCAAGCAAGAGAGAGAAAAACAAAGGAAGGAAGGCAAAGACGGAAAACAGACACAAAGGGCCTCATTTATACATTTTGGTGTAGGGTAGCACAGCAATACACCTTGCTGCCCTGTGCTGCCCTACGCCAAAGTGAAAGGGTAGGAAAGCACCTTATTTAAGCAATACAGTGCATTCATGTCCTTTCTGCCTGTCACACATGTACCACTTTATGTGGTGCAACAGTGACGCAGGGCTCTCGTAAATAAGGCTCCCAAATAGAAAGCAGGGACTGGCAAGATTGAGATAAAGGGGCAGAGAGTATTTGGCAGTAGATTAATGAGCCCCGAGGTGGATTCAACACTACACAGCCTTGGTACTCGGTGAGTGATTTTTAATAGCACCCCTGGAGCATAGCTTTGGGTACTAGCATTTACCATTTTACAAATTAAGCACTGAATCTGCTTTTTGCAGAGTTGTATTTGAACATGTTTGTAGCTTTTACCTGTAAATGTGTTAGATGTGAGTAGTGTTGGAAGAGGCAAAACACAGATGGAAAGAGAAAGAGAGAGTCGGTGCTGGGAAAGGAGACACATAGGCCCTCATTTATGGGGAGTTGGCGAAGGGCAGTGCAGCAAGTCAGCTTGATGTGCTGCCCTAAGCCAGAGTGAAAGGGCAGGAATGCACTGCATTCATGCAATACGATGCATTCCTTTCCTTTCCCCCTTTGCTGGCACCATATTGGCAGCCTAGCCTCAATGAAGCAAAACCAAAGGGGATGATGGACGGAGTGTTGAACATTGCAAGCACTCACCCCCAGTCAACTGATCTGGGTTTAATCCATCATCATTCTTTAGCTCACTCCGCCGCCCCAGTTCAGACATGGCCATATGCAAATCAGTCTGACCCTGTGCCTCATGGGAACAGTCCAGCCCGAACTGCCAAGCCATGTCTTCCCTGGACCGGAAACAAGCATCCTGGGACCAGTTTCTGGCTTACAGCCATCATCAGCCAGGCTATCTTGAATCCAGTGGCAAAGTGAGCAAGGGACCCACGTCTGGGCATACCCTGCCAACTTAGGGCGAACATAGCAAAACCAAAGGGGATGATGGACGGAGTGTTGAACATTGCAAGCACTCACCCCCAGTCAACTGATCTGGGTTTAATCCATCATCATTCTTTAGCTCACTCCGCCACCCCAGTTCAGACATGGCCATATGCAAATCAGTCTGACCCTGTGCCTCATGGGAACAGTCCAGCCCGAACTGCCAAGCCATGTCTTCCCTGTACCGGAAACAAGCATCCTGGGACCGGTTTCTGGCTTACAGCCATCATCAGCCAGGCTATCTTGAATCCAGTGGCAAAGTGAGCAAGGGACCCACGTCTGGGCATACCCTGCCAACTTAGGGCGAACATTGCAAAACCAAAGGGGATGATGGACGGAGTGTTGAACATTGCAAGCACTCACCCCCAGTCAACTGATCTGGGTTTAATCCATCATCATTCTTTAGCTCACTCCGCCACCCCAGTTCAGACATGGCCATATGCAAATCAGTCTGACCCTGTGCCTCATGGGAACAGTCCATCCCGAACTGCCAAGCCATGTCTTCCCTGGACCGGAAACAAGCATCCTGGGACCGGTTTCTGGCTTACAGCCGTCATCAGCCAGGCTATCTTGAATCCAGTGGCAAAGTGAGCAAGGGACCCACGTCTGGGCATACCCTGCCAACTTAGGGCGAACATAGCAAAACCAAAGGGGATGATGGACGGAGTGTTGAACATTGCAAGCACTCACCCCCAGTCAACTGATCTGGGTTTAATCCATCATCATTCTTTAGCTCACTCCGCCACCCCAGTTCAGACATGGCCATATGCAAATCAGTCTGACCCTGTGCCTCATGGGAACAGTCCAGCCCAAACTGCCAAGCCATGTCTTCCCTGGACCGGAAACAAGCATCCTGGGACCGGTTTCTGGCTTACAGCCGTCATCAGCCAGGCTATCTTGAATCCAGTGGCAAAGTGAGCAAGGGACCCACGTCTGGGCATACCCTGCCAACTTAGGGCGAACATAGCAAAACCAAAGGGGATGATGGACGGAGTGTTGAACATTGCAAGCACTCACCCCCAGTCAACTGATCTGGGTTTAATCCATCATCATTCTTTAGCTCACTCCGCCACCCCAGTTCAGACATGGCCATATGCAGCACTCCGTCCATCATCTCTTGTGTTTGCTTTGTTCGCCCTAAGTTGGCAGGGTATGCCCAGACGTGGGTCCCTTGATCACTTTGCCACTGGATTTAAGCTAGCCTGGCTGATGAGGGCTTTTAGCCCGAAACCGGTCCCAGGATGCTTGATTCCGGTCCAGGGAAGACATGGCTTGGCAGTTCGGTCTGGACTGTTCCCATGAGGCACAGGGTCAAGACTGATTTGCATATAGCTATGTCTGAACTGGGGTGGCAAAGTGAGCTAAAGAATGATGATGGATTCAATCCAGATTTGTGACTGGGGGTGAGTGTTTGAAAAGTTTCAGCACTCCGTCCATCATCTCCTTGTGTTAGCCTCAATGAAGGCATCCTTGCACAATGGTGACTTTGCGTGGCCTCATTGATATGATATTGTGATTTGCGCCTTCAGAGCATCACAAAACGTGGCTCTCCAGCGATGAAAGGGGCTCATCAATAAGCCCCATAGTATCTATACTAAGACATTATAAATAGAAATTTCATGCGAAGATTCTGATAAAGAATATTTAGTTTTCATTAGAGATTTATTATATATTCCCTGTACTTTCTATAACAGCATTAACTGGCCATGATCTCAGATGTCTGCTACGTTCTGTGTTGGAAAAGCTCAACTTACAAACACCAAGGACTCACCCCCCCATTCAAGTAGTGAAAGCAAACCAAAGATTGTCACACATTGTTGAATATCTCTCATTCTAGTGGTATGCATGAAATGCTAAACAGAAAAGATGCAAAAAAGTGAAATTCGGTTTTTATTTAAATAAAAAATGCGTCACTGGCTCAAGAGTCCTTGGCACTGAAGTGGACCACTTTGCATGTACGTGTCCAGAAGCAAAATGTGTTACTCACAATAAGGGAGACCAGCGGCTGAAATAGGCTGACTAGTTGCCCCACGCTGTCTAGTGTGCTGAAACAAAAAGTGAATGACACTAAAATAGATAAATCCATAAAGAGGATTGAGTGAAAGTCCTTGTATGGAAGTATCTATGTATGCTATGTATTTGTTAAGGTTCTGTTAGAAAAAAAAAGGTTTTAGTTAATGCCAGACTAAGAAATCGTAGCTAAATCCTACAATGGAAGGGGAGCAGCACACTTGTCACGTACAGTGCAGGGGCACCTTGAAAATGTCAGTTTCTCTTTCAGTTTTTTTTTGAGGTTCTGCATGTGAGTTGAGTTAGACAGGTAGAGAGGTACTTAATGCATGCAGGGTTTGTTTAAGAATGCAGCATCTGAGGTGTTTTTTAGGCCAGTAATCATCCTGGCTGTGCTTGCGTCACGGTCTTTTACATGCCACACCTGCCAGTACAAATGTATGGACATGGACTAGCCTTTATACACAAATCAGACTAGGGTAAATGAACTGTTCTCTTGATATAGAAGCTATTAGAACTGAGTGAAGAGGTGGTGATATGGAGGTACACCTTCCTGCACAAAAACAATCCTGTCTGCAACGAAGGCACCCTTGCACCGAGGCACAAGGATGACTGCATTGGCGCTAGACAGCCAAAAGGGAGCCAATGCAAGGAAAGGACAAGAATGCACCTTTTTTATGTTAAATACAGTGCATTCCTGCCTCTTCACACAGCGCAGCAAGTCATAACAGCGCAGCAAGGTGACTTGCTGCGCAGCATGAAATATTGATAAATATGCCCCAAAATGTTTTAGATAGTAGTGGAAATAGTAAATTTCACTGCTTTGGTATGAAACAATTTTCCCAAATTGGTATGAATTGGAGCGGGAATAGTAAATGTCACCCCTTTAGTATCCAACACCATCCCTGAATTGGTTCAAAGTGGAGTGGGAATAGTAAATGCCACCCTTTTTGGGTTCAACACCGTCCCCAAATTGGTTTAGCTTGGAGTGGGAATAGCAAATGCCAGCCCTTTAGTGTCCAACACTTTCCTCACATTGGTATAGATTGGTGTGGAAACAGTAAATATAACCCTTTTAGTGTTGAACACCTTCCCCAAGTTGGTTCAGATTGGAGTAGGAATAGTAAATGTCATCCCTTTAGTGTCCATCAGCTTCCACCAAATTGGTTTAGATTGGAATGGGAATAGTAAATGTCTCCCCTTTAGTGTCCAACACCTTCCCCAAATTGGTTTACATTGGATTGGGAATAGTAAATGTCACCCCTTTAGTGTCCAACACCTTCTCTAAATTAGTTTAAATTGGTGTTTGAATAGTAAATGTCAACCCTTTAGTGCCCAACACTTTCTTCAAACTGGTTTACCTAGGTGTATGATTATTTAGTTTAATTATTTTAGTGAGAAAGCCTTTGTTTAAATTGTATTTGTATGCTGTACCTATAGTTTATGTAATTTAATTAGTATTGTTGGTGTTCAGAAATATAATAAAAAGTAGTTATTTTATTTTTGTAATAAATATTATTAAATTATAATTTTTCAATTTATATTTATGTTTTCAAAGTTTATTTAATGTATATTTCCACATGTTTAAAAATATCTATTTCTAAATGCATATAAAACAAATACTTTGTTATTATTAAATACAACTTTTCAATTATATTTAAGTAGTACTGTATGTTATACATTTTCACTTCTTTTTCTGTTGTTTAACATTTTTAAATTGTTTCATATACCTATTTCCAGCATCATTTTAACATACTTTAATTCAGTATATATTAAATAATTGTATATTTTTATTGTATTATTTAATTTATTATACACAGTTCTTTAACATTTTTTACATGTTTAATAATTTTGTACAATTTTTAATACATTTATTCAATATTTTTAAACTATTCCCCAATCATTTCTATAGGGAGATTCTTTTTTTTAGTTTCATTTAGCAGCCATTTTCATTTACTGCTACCTTCTATTTTGTAGTCTATTTGTTCATTAATTTTCTGGGATACAGGTAAAGGTAAGGTGCTGCTGTTCGTCGAAACATGTAAGCAATTTTTAAAGGTTTTTATTGGGTTTTAAGGGTGGGGGGATTTAGGGGGAGGTCTAGAGGTTAGTTATGGTGCTTTTGTGTTTTTCTGTGCATTTAATTGTATTATTTGTGTTTAATTTTACTAGTGTGTAGTTTTGGATTTTCATACACTGTTTTAGTAATGTACTGTTATGTCACTTTGTGTTATGTTCCTTAGTTTATGATAATTAAATGAAATGTATATGTTTTTAATGGGAATGTGTTGTACGGGTTTATATGTTTTCTGAGTTCCCTTTCATTTAAGGCGGCAGAGTGGGGTACTTGGGACCATATTCTTCTATCTTAGTTTGGTTTTCTTGCGTGAAACTGGTTACTGGTACGATTTCATCACGTTATTGGCAGTAGTTGGGGAATCGGCACTCACCAGGAAAACGGCAACTTCGTCCCGCGATTGACTCACAGTTGGGGTACTTGCGGCTGGTTTCTTTCAGTTTTCCGGCGTTTCACAGGTGTACAGTTTCTTTTCCTCTTGCTTCTTGTCGCAGTTGGGTGATACGCTGTCTTGGGTTCTTGGTGCGAGGTGTTGCTCGGAGCTGTGCTGGTCTTCCTGGTCTGGTCAGCCAAATCATCGCCAAAATGTTGTAAGTGATAATGTAGGCAGCAGGACACTTCCTTTATGTTACAAGATAGGTTTATTAGGAACACAGCAGAGCGCACACCTCGCCAGCTGACCAGACCATCAACTGACAAGAGTGGAACCCTCAAACAGTACAACATAGAATGCACACAGGTATTCTAGGAGGCTGGGGAAGAGGGAACACAAAGGAAGGTCTAATGACCACAAGTGGCCATCTTTGAGAAGCACAAGTATACTACAGAATGCATTGGTTTTTTTTTGCAGGTGGGTTTTCTGTTCTACTTTGCAGTTTTTTGTTTATGAACATGTCCTATGGGCATTGAGATTTACAGTTTTTTCAAGCTGATCCCGTTTGGTTTACAATAAAGCAACATTTTTAACTTTGATTTTCTTTTTGTTCGGGTTTCTTGGAGAGTTTCTTTTTTAAACACTTATTTGTTTTTTTACTAGTTTACTAGATTGCTTCAAGGGATCTCTATGGGAGTGGTTGTATTTTTGCACTTTTTGGGGCTTTCTGCATTGTATTTTTTATGTTTTCAGTGAATTCTTATTAGTTCATAGAAAAATTAGATTGCTTCAAGGGATCTCTATGGGATTGGTTTATTTTTGCACTTTTTGGGGCTTTCTGCATTGTATTTTTCACGTTTTCAGTGAATTATTATTTTTACAATGTGGATACAGAGGAGAATATGCAGCTACAGAACAGTAAGTCATTTTGATAATGTTTGTTTTGGGTGAGAAATGTTATATTTTATTGCTTGTGCAAATATGATGTAACTGTTATTTGGAAATCTGTAGTTTATGTGTTGTCATTATTTTATGTGATTGATTTAGTTAGCTCTTTCAGCTTTTTGGTTAGCAAAGCTTAGATTTCTCATGTAAATAATTTATACATTATTTTATTATGTGAGTCTTATTTAGGATTTATTTTATGTTTTGACTGATGTAACAAAATCTAATGTTTATTATTTATATCAAAATGATTTATCATGTTGGTTAACATTTTGTTATTATATTTTTGGGATGTTTGGAGGTTACTTCTTATTTTAAAATATGTTTTTGGCTATTATTTCTAAGTAATCTTCTCCTTTGTTGTTTATGAATTGTTTTACATTAAATTATCTCATGTTGTACATTCTTTTGGTTTGTTTGGAAAGTTTAGGCGCAATTTGGGGTACAGATTGCTCCATTCATAGTTGTTGGTAGCTTTGCTTTTTTTATAATGGTTCTATATATTTATAGAGAGTAGGTTGGGTTCTGGCTAGGATGGATTGGAAGGCATTGTGCCATCCTTCCATTGCTTTGTTTGTTTTGACTTCCTGTACCACTATGGTATTTGGAATGTGGGTTAGTGTCTGCCAGAGCAATGTAGTCTGCCAACTTAAGTGTCCTTGAAATATTCCATTAGTGTGCTTAGTCTCTCTTCATTTTGTTGGTTGAAATGACTTTCTATTAGTAAAAAATTGTAGTAGTTAGCTACCTCTGTGTCAGGGAGATAGATAAGCTAGTGATATCATATTTTGATTTCAAAGGCAGTTTTGAATTGTACTGCGATAGCATCGCCAGCAGGACCAGCAGCAAGGGGACTCCAGTACCCATAGCGCATAGCGCCCGGAGGCGCCAACGTATCATTCTCGCGCCGGGAGGCGAATAAAGGTTGCTGCGGGCCCCCGCAGCGCGGGTCACGCGCGGGCGTGCCCGGGCAAAGCCCGGGCCTAGGGCGGGCTGTCCACGCCCGTCGAAGCCCGGAGGAGGCTGGGCTGGGCCCACCCCCTTTCATCTGCACCTGCCTGAGGTACTGTCGATTTCATTTATTTTCCTGCAGCACGCATGGCGAAAGTAAAGGGAATAAAAGAGAAGCTTGGAGGGGGGGTTGGAGCTACTCTGGACTCCTTCTTAGTAAGAGCAGCCAGCGTTCTCTCGCATGAGATTGAGCTGACTGAAAGACGTCTTTCCATGGAGCCGATCCCTTTAACATAGGGTCCGTCCTCAGGCCTTGTGATTGATATCCTTCCAGATACACAATCGCCACTGCCCTCAATCTCATCAGTTTCCGCACAAGATCAATGCGGGCCTCCCCTCCCCAATCTGAATACAGGGATTACACCAAGAAGGGGCGCAGATCACTCCCCCTTGAATGTTTCATCACTGGTCCCTTCACCTATGCCACCAGAGCAGGGGGTGTTGTTAGTGGTGCAAAACCAAAACAAACCAAAACCACTCGTGCCCCTAAAACTAAAACATCCCAAACAAAGGTGCACACTACGAACCTTAAAACTCCAGTATCTCCAGTGTCTCTTAATACCCCTCCTCTTCAGGTACTCTTTTTGGACAGAAGTCTCTACAAGGTTAAATGATATAATGGCTCCCATTTTAGCCAAACTGTCTCGAATAGAAATTCGGCTGGGGGAGTTAGAATTGCAGAATCGTACATTACTTGTCCGTATGCCCCCGCCGAACGATCCTTCTATGATAACATCTACAAACACAGAATCAGTACCACTGATAGAAGCGCAAGGGCCACTTTCTTCCTCGATAATGACACTGACAACATCCATACTCCCGGGCGGTTCCACCAATGCTGTAGCACAGCCCTCAAATGTTCTTTCCAAAACTAACGTAACAAGGGCCTCTCAGATCCGCCAAGGGCTGAATGAAGGGGACTCAACTCGCCAGCCATTATTACCCAGGACGGAAACAAGAGGAGCTACGCACCAGGCAGGCCTACCCGAGAATCCCATCGGAGAGTATGAGTGCCAGCCACAACAAACTCTCCACCTTCCTCCCGCCGCTGCCCCACTGGTCCTGGCTCTGGCAAATGTCCCCCCCCTTCGAGAAGATCAAAGCGAATCTACAAGACAATTATTGGACAAATGTCTTCATTGGTTTTAAGTAACGTTCATATAACCGAGAGGGGGAGGAGGCAACTGGCTAATGAAATTATCATGGCCAGGAGAGTGGGATGGGAGGGGGGTTCAAGAAATTGTTTGGTGGTGATTGTGTGGTAATTAATTTAAACAATGCGTATACGAGTGCTTCTCTCCTAGCCAATTTCCATAGTTTCTCTTTAAGGAACTCGCAGATAATACCTTTACCCTTGGAGTTCTTTTACACTGGCCAGGGTGTTACTATGGGAAGGGAATACAGGGGCAGACAATTGAAACCACTCACTGGTCTGAATGAGGGTCCCCTCTTAGATTCTGGGATTAGTTTACATAATAGATTCGCGGCCCTGTCGAACTTGGAGGCATGTGACTGACTATTTCTCTCATCTCCCAAATTACCATCTAGGGCAACTATTGCGGCCCTTGCAGAGATTAGTCCATTGGGGATCCCACCTATTATACTATCCTCTGAGAAGGCCCCTGTAGTCGTAAATCTAGCATCCAGTGTTCAGGAACATGTGCAGACCTCGCCAACTTGTATGAATGTCATCGAGGGAACTAGGCCTAATATTTTATCGTGGAATGTGGCAGGCTTAGCTTACAAAATAGCTAACCCCCACTGGATAAATAAGTGGCAATCTATGGAGGTAGTATTCTTTCAGGAGACTTGGGCTAAAGATCAAAAAAAAATTCCTGGGTTTCACACCTTCCATTCACCAGCAATTCCATCAGTTTCTGGAAGGGCAAAGGGGGGCTTACTCACCTTAATCTCAAACACTATACCTCTCCAAATCAGGCAGGTTGATCCTATACATCCTCATTTTCAGATCTTCGGGATGGGCAGTAGGAAACAGGACATTTGGACAATTGTGAACTTTTATAATAATGAGTTTGGGAGGAATTCAAGGCTAGTGGTAGACGCACTCGTACTGGAGATTGAGAAATTATACAAGGGAAAAAAGGGGGGTAGTGTAAACCTTTTATGGGTGGGGAATTTTAATGTTCACCTTTGCAAGTTTAATGGGACCAGGGTATGCGGAGTAGAAGACTCTTATAGTAATCTCCTCTCACACTTTATACACAACGAGTATGGTGAAACTTTGAATAGTTTGTTATATAAGTGGAATTTGTGTTTAATAAATGAAGCGAAAGAGGGAGGGCAAGGGACCACTTTTAGAAGGGGCACCCAAGAGTCTACTATAGACTTCATTTTAGCCTCGGTACATCTACATGGGTAAGTGGCCCATACGAGTACCCGATTTTCCTCCCACAGCGACCACGCCATGTTATCTATTCACTTAAGCATTCTATCCAAACCTAAAGAGCACAACCAGGTTGTAGAAGGTGTGAATCTGTCTAGGAAAAACGGTTATCAACTGAAGTGGTCACAGGCACAAAAATTAAATCTAGGCCCCGAAATCCTAGTCCAAGTAAAAGAGGAAATATTAGCCTGCCTGGTAGAGAACTCATCACCTTTATTCTTGGTTACGCAGTTCATTGCCCTTTTAGCGAAAGCAAAATTAGCACTTACTCGGGTCAAGTTACCAAATGCTACCGCTAATACTGGGTGGTTTGATACAGCCTGCGCCACAGCAAAAAAAAGCCCTCGTAAACACCCTAAAAACCCATCTTAGAGACTCCTCTTTGATTCGCGTGTTACGCAAAGATTTTAAACTAGCGAGGAGGGCGAGAGAGAAAGATCTTAGGGTCGAGGCATGGGCAGATCTCGAGCAAGCAGCTATTTCAGGCAGTAGCAGAGACTTCTGGAAAATTGTGAATGCCCCTCATTTTAAAGACATCAATGATCCTACATTAGACGTGCATGTAGATGAAGAGGCATGGGTGAGACATTTTGAAGGAATATTTGGTCTATCAACAACCCCAAACCCACTATCATCTTGTCCAGAACCTTTACCTCAGGGAGGGCTAACTTTCTCTGTATCAGAGATCAGATTGGCGCTGGAATCCTGTACCCCCGGTAAGGCGCCGGGGCCAGATGGAGTCCCAATTGACCTCTTTCAGCAGAATTACGATATGTGGGTCCCTTTACTTGCAAATATTTTTAACAGCATTCAGATAGTAGGCCCGCCTTTCTCATGGAACCAGAGTGTAATCGTGCCTATTTATAAAAAAGTGGAGAGGGGGTCTCCAAAGAATTATCGCCCCATATCTCTCCTCGATACCACTGCCAAACTTATGGGACGGGTTCTTTTGGCCATATTGGAGGATTGGGCCGAATCCCATAATATTTTTATGAAGGCGCAATATGGGTTCCGTAGAGGAATGGGGACGGTCGACCAGTGCTTAAACCTCTCCCTAACCATAGGGAAATATACTAGGGCAAAAGGCGGGAAGCTCTATATGGCCTTCATGGACCTAACTTCAGCCTTCGATTGTGTGTCACACTCGAGGCTGTGGTCCATGATGGAGGGTATGGGTATTGATCTGCCGATAATTGGATTTATTCGTCAGATGTACGCCAATGCCACTGCTTGTGTAAGGTATGGCAGGAAGGGGGAGTGCACTCACCTTTTTAAAATCGATAAAGGAGTAAGACAGGGGTGTGTTCTTGCCCCGTTCCTTTTTTCCATCTATACGAACGGGATAGAGTCCTCCCTGTATGCTCTACCAGTGGATGTGCCCAAATATGATCATACCCCCCTTCCGATTTTGGCGTACGCCGACGATGCGGTACTGATGGCCAGATTGGGGTTAGCCCTACAAACGCTAATCACAGCCTATTCCGCCTTCATGGCCTCCCTCGATCTAAAAGTTAATGAATCCAAATCATTCATAATTGTGGCTGGAGCCGCAAGAGGTGAGAAACACCCCCATTTCCAGTTGTCAGGGAAGAAAATCGAGGTGGTTGACTCCTTTTCATATCTTGGAGTGCTTTTTGATAAAGATCACTCATGGTCTAATTTAGTGGTGTCAAGAGCCCAGGGTATGCAAAGGAGTGTCAACGCTGTTAAAAGATTTGCAAGGAAGTTGGGAGGAAGCCCACTGGATGTAATCAAAAATATATATTCATCTAAAACAAAGTCTACTGCAACATATGGGGCAGGAGTTTGGGGTATGGCTAATGCTGCCCCGTTACAACAAATAGAAGACTCCTTTAAAAATTGTGTGTCCTTACCGCAATCAGCCCCAAACTACATCTTACATCTTGAATTGGGGCTCCCCTACCTGAGCGATAGCATAAGATTGGCTCCAGTCTTGCTGTGGCTCTCAATATGGCGGAGGTCTACGGTGGACTTGACCCAAACCATCATTAGGGACTGCTGCAAATTAGATTATTTTAAAAGGATCGGGTGGTTAAATTACATAGAGGCCCAACTGAGGCCCAACTGAAAGCTTTAGGGATGGGAGAATCATTTCAGGACCCTGAGTCCTGTAAAAGGGTCACATAGAAAAGGATTAAAAAAAAAAATTTCATATGAATTTATTGGGATCATAGCAAACTTGTTTAATTCTTATTTTAATTCTGTATATATGTCTATATATTGGTGTCGAAATTTTAAGATGATTTGTGCTTTTATGATCCGTTTTTAAAAGATCGAATAAAGCTGTGTGACCTTGACCTTGATTTCAAAGGCAAATTAACTGCAGCATATTCTAGACTTAGTGCGGATTCTTTGAGGTGTCTCCATATGCTATGATTGAAATGGTAGTAACAGTCTTGTATGGCTGTTTACGGGTAAAGTTTTGAATTAGTTTGAATCATGGCTTGTTTAAAGTCTATGATTATTTTTTTTGGGTAGTAGCTATTTGTTTTATATTTAATGTGGTTTAAGAGCTCATAGTAAGTGCTACTTTTTTTTTGGTAGTGGGGCATTTGCAGAAGGGATCTTTTGGTTTTGATATTCACCATGTATGGTGTATATCTGAGTGGATGGTGTGGGACACATTTTGAAGTTCCCATCCATCATCCAGGTCTGGCAAGGGCTTAGTTTTAGTTCATAATCTTCTATAGAAAATATTAGGATTAGTTTATCATTGTTTAAGCTGCTCTATAAAAGGAAGGGTTCCTCATTATATGTTATTTTTAAATTTTCAAGAATTTCTATATCTTGGTATCTTCTAGTGGCAGGACGAGTATCGCTGATGCATTTTAATTTCATGCAATTAAATTTAAATGTTTTAAAGTGGGGATAGGTGGTAGTTGGCCTGTAATGTGTTTGGGGGCTTTAGGTAGTATTCTTTTGGGATTTTGGTTGTGAGTTCCTGGAAACTAGTGCTTGCCTCTTACATCACGCAATCCCTCCATTACTTCTATTTCTGTCACATGTGGGGGGTGGCCTTACAATAATTTCAACATCATCTTTTCTAGTGGCCCTCCCATAGCATGTATTAGAATACTATTCAGTACATTTTCAATTCACATGTCCATCAATGTATTATTTTGGTTGTAGCTGCAGCCCATGTGACTTAGCAATTGTTTTCCTTTCTGAGATGTAATATTTATTGCTCTATCTGTCATTGTATCTGAAAGTAGTGTAAAAGCATAAATATATATAATTTGTAAAAGTTTATAAGTTTGTCATTTTCATTTAAGAGTATGCAACTACTTTTTTTAATTTATACTAAAATGTATGTTCTTCATAGAAGTTTCATTCTTCTTTGCTCCTTTGCCGTTGAGGGTGTTGTAATGTGGAGCAGGTGCTTTCTTTTCTGTTGCAAGAAAAAAGAAGCATCAGATTCATTTTAAATGTTTATCTGTCAATCAATTAATCAATCAATCAATATTTGTTAAGCGTGACTACTCACCCGCTAGGGTCTCAAGGCGCTTCTGCAGGTCCTACTGGGCACTGAGGGCCAGTCGAAGAGCCAGGTCTTGGGATCCTTCCTGAATTGGGTTAGCAATGGGGATAGCCTGGGGTGGAGAGGGAGGGTGTTCCAGGTTTTGGTGGTGAGGTAGGAGAAGGATCTTCTCTCGGTCCTAGTCTTGTGAATACGAGGGACGTGGTGAGGGCCAGTTCGGCAGAGCGGAGGTGTCTGGTAGATAAGTGGAAGGAGAGGCGATGGTTCAATTTGTTGGTAATTTGTCGAGGTTAAGGTCATCAGGTGTATTTTTACTTGCTTAGGGGGTGAGTTTATATCTTATAACAGTTTATATATACTTAATTTGTTATATCTTTGCACTGGTTTGTGATTGCAGTGGTTTTTCAGCAGGTTAGCACTTTTCAAATTTGTAGTATTTTCTGTTAGGAAGTACATGAAAAGAGATAGAAGTTGGAGAGTATATTGTTAATTATTTGCTATTTTAGATTTAGTATTTTAATTACAAGTAAGTTTTAGTTTAAATATAAATGTTACTTACTTGGCAAGGTAGTTGTCAAGATGTATATATTCTTTTTTAAGGGTCTGGTCAGAGAATCCAGCACAGTTTTCTTGTCTTGCAGATTTAGTTATTTTTGAAGTATTTAGTTGATTGAATTTGTGTGTCTTTTACTTTGTTGATTTAATTATTTGCCTGCTTTTATTGGTTAAGTTTGTTTATAATTTGATTTTATTGGTTAGTTCAGTTTTAGTTTGATTTTTTTTGTAATCAATGATGTCCTTGTATAGTAATCTCTAAATTAGGTTTTATTTACAATGTTTGGTATGTAGTTCGATAGTTTTGAAAAAAAATATATCTATATATATATATTCACTGAAAATACCACAGGTTTCAGGGACGTTATAGTTAGGAATTAGCATTTAAAAACCTTGGATATTCACTGAAAAAAAACACAGGTTTCAGGGACATTATAGTTAGGATTACATTTCACTCATACAAAACCAGAGAAATTCAGCCGTTATAGTTAGCTGAGCTAACTATTACTCACACCCCCACAATGCACTGCTGATGACATCACATATTACATAACTCATGACATGGTCAGGGACATGACTGATGACATCTCAAATGACATCACTGATGACATCATCTAGTGACTGAGTGTTCCTAAAAAGTATAAGAATGTTATATATATATATATATATATATATACGCCAAGGTGTTTTGAAGAGTGAGTGGGTGTATGAGTGTCTGTATGGATGATTTAGTGGGTGCGTGACTGACTGTATAAGTGAGTGATTAAACGTGTCTTAGTGAATCCATAGGTGAATGACTAATCTGTGTGAATGTCTGTATCAGTCTGTCAGTTGGTGTGTAAGTGGCTGCATGGGTTCGTGAGTAGCTACATGAGTGTATATATGGGTTAATCATTGGTTGTCTGAGCACCTGTATGGGTGACTGAGTGTCTATGTGGGTGGGTGGGGGTGTGTGACTCCCTGCATAGATGTTTGTATGGGTTCATGAGTGGATCTGAGAGGGGCTGTATGGGTGAGTGAGTGCGCGTATGGCTGTGTTTGTGAGTGAATGGATGTCTCAGTGGTAAATGTCTGAGTAACTACATATGTGAAAGGCAGTATATGTGAGTGTTGGAGTATATAAGTGACTATATGTGAGAGTGAGTGATTGTGAGAGTGGCTGTATGCATTAGTGTGTGCTTGTGTCAGGGATTGTAGAAGAGAGTAAGTATGTATTAGTATCTGTATGAATAAGTGAGTTGGTGTGTGTATAACTGTATTGGTGAGTAAATAGCAGTATAATTGATTCTTTGGATGACTCGCTAGGGGTGAGTAACTCTATGGGTGAGTGGCGGTGTGTGAGTGTATGTATGGGTGTATGAGTGCATATATCAGTGGATGTATTGATGAGTGACTGCGTGTATGAGTGACTGTATGGGTGAGTGAGTAGATGTGTGTGTAGACATATGAATCAGTGCGTGGGTATGTACTAATTGGTATTGGTGTGTCTATAGTTTCGAGAATGATAGTCTGTATTTTAGAGTGGGTGTATGAAAGGTTATATTAGGGTGTGCGGATTAGCATCAGATATTAAGTGGATGATGTCATCAGTGATGTCACTGACCATGTCATGAGTGATGTAATATGTGACGTCATCAGCAGTGCATTGCGGGGGCGTGAGTTATAGTTAGCTCAGCTAAGTATAATGGCTGAATTTCTCTGGTTTTGTATGAGTGAAATGTCATCCTAACTATAACGTCCCTGAAACCTGTGGTCTTTTCAGTGAATATCAAAGGTTTTTTAAATGCTAATTACTAACTATAACGTCCCTGAAACCTGTGTTTTTTTCACTGAATTTCTAAGGTTTTTAAAATGCTAATCTCTAACTATGCCTACATAGGTAGAAAATTTAAAAGAAAAAGGAAGAAAGGTGCAGAAAGAAGCAAGAGAATCACAGAAAGAGGCAAGAGAGGTGCATAAAGAGGGAAGAGGAGAGCAGAAAGAAGCAAGTGAGGTGCAGAAAGAGGCAAGAGAGGTGCAGAAGAGGCAAGAGAGGTGCAGAAAGAGGGAAGAGGGGTGGATAAACAAGCATGTGAGGTGCAAAAAGAGGCAACAGATGTGCAGAAAGAGGCAAGAGAGGTACATAAACATTCAAGAGAAGTGCAGAGAGAGGATAGAGAAGTGCTGAAAGATGCAACAGAGGTGCAGAAAGAAGCAAGAGAAGTGATGAAAGAGACAAGAGATTTGCAGAAAGAAACGAGAGACGTGCAGAAAAAAGCAAGAGAAGTTCAGAAAGAGGCAAGTGAGGTACAGAAAGAGGCAAGAGAGGTACAGAAAGGGACAAAAGAGGAGCAGAAAGAGGGAAGACGACTGCAGAAAGAGCCAACAGGGGTGCAGAAAGAAGCAAGAGAGATGCAGAATGAAGCAAGAGAAGTGCAGAAAGAAGCAAAAGAGGTAGAGAAGTGCAGAAACAGGCAAAAGAGATGCAGAAAGAGGCAAGAGAGGTACAGAAAGAGGGAAGAGGGGTGCAGAAAGAGGCAAGAAGGGTGCAAAAAGAAGCATGAGGGGTGCAGAAAGAGGCAAGAGGGGTGCAGAAGGAAGTAAGAGAGGTACAGACAGAAGCAAGAGAAGTGCAGAAAGAAGCAACAGGGGTACAGAAAGAGGCAAGAGGGATGCAGAAAGAGGCAAGAGAAGTGCAGAAAGAAGCAAAATAGCTGCAGAAGGAAGCAAGAGAACTGCAGAAAGAGGCAAGAGAGTTGCAGAAACAGGCAAGAGAGGTGCAGGAAGAGGGAACAGGGGTGCAGACAGAGGCAAGGGAGGTACAGAAAGGGTGTAGAGGGGTACAGAAAGAAGCAAGAGAAGTGCAGAAAGAACCAACAGAGGTGCAGAAAGAGGCAAGAGGGGTACAGAAAGAAGCAAGAGAAGTGCAGAAAGAAGCAACAGAGGTGTAGAAAGAGGCAAGAGAACTGCAGAAAGAGGCAAGAGGGGTACAGAAAGAGGTAAGCGAGGTGCAGAATGAGAGAAGAGGGGTATAGAAAGAGGCAAGAGGGGTGCAGAAAGAGGAAAGAGGGGTACAGAAAGAGGGAAGAGGGGTACAGAAAGAAGCAAGTGAGGTGCAGAAAGAGGCAAGAGAGGTGCAGAAAGAGGCAATTAAGGTGCAGAAAGAGGCAAGAGAAGGGCAGAAAGAGGCTAGAGTACTGCAGAAAGAGGCAAGAGGGGTACAGAAAGAGGCAATAGAGGTACAGAAAGAAGCAAAAGAGGTGCAAAAGGAAGCAACAGAAGTGCAGAAAGAAGCAACAGAGGTGCAGAAAGAAGCAAAAGAGGTGCAAAAAGAAGCAACAAAAGTGCAGAAAGAAGTAACAGAGGTGCAGAAAGATGCAAGAGAAGTGCAGAAAGTTGCAAGAGAGGTGCAGAAAGAGGCAAGGGAGGTGCAGAAAGAGGGAAGAGGGGTGCAGAAAAAAGAAAGAAAGAGGGGTACAGAAAGAAGCAAGAGAGGTGCACATAAAAGCAGGAGAAGTGCAGAAAGAGGCAAGAGAGGTGCAGAAAAAGGCAAGAGAGGTACAGAAAGAGGCAAAAGGGGTACAGAAAGAAGCAAGACAAGTGCTGAAAGAAGCAACAGAGATGCAGAAAGAGGCAAGAGAAGTGCAGAAAGAAGCAAGAGGGGTACAGAAAGAGGCAGGAGAGGTGCAGAAAAAGGGAAGAGGGGCGCAGAAAGAGGCAAGAGAAGTGCAGAAAGATGCAAGAGAGGTGCATAAACAGGCAATAGAGGTGCAGAAAGAGGGAACAGAGGTGCAGAAAGAGGCAAGAGTGGTGCAGAAAGAGGGAAGAGGGGTGCAGAAAGAGGCAAGAGGGGTGCAGAAAGAAGCAAGTAAGGTGCAGAAAGAGGAAACACAGGTGCAGAAAGAAGCAAGAGAGGTACAGAAACAGGCAAGAGAAATGCAAAAAGAGGCAAGAGAAGTGCTGAAAGAAGCAGCAGAGGTGCAGAAAGAAGCAAGAGAAGTGATGAAAGAGACAAGAGAGTTGCAGAAAGAAACAAGAGAGGTGCAGAAAAAAGAAAGGGAACTTCAGAAAGAGGCAAGTGAGGTGCAGAAAGAGGCACAAGAGGTACAGAAAGATACAAGAGAAGTGCAGAAAGAGACAAGTGAGGTGCAGAAACAGGCAAAAGGGGCGTGCAGAAAGAAGCAAGAGAAGTGCAGGATGAAGCAACAGAGGTGCAGAAGCAGGCAAGAGAACTGCAGAAAGAGGCAAGAGAGTTGCAGAAACAGGCAAGAGAGGTGCAGGGCAGGAAGAGGGAACAGGGGTGCTGAAAGAGGCAAGAGAGGTGCAGAAAGAGGGCAGAGGGGTGCAGTAAGAGGCAAGGGTGGTGCAGAAAGAAGCAAGAGAGGTGCAGAAAGAAGCAAGAGAAATACAGAAAGAAGCAACAGAGGTGCAGAAAGAGGCAAGAGGGATGCAGAAAGAGGCAAGAGAGGTGCACAAAGAGACAAGAGAGGTGCACAAAAAGACAAGAGAGGTGCAGAAAGAGGGAAGAGGGATGTAGAAAGAGGGAACAGGGGTGCAGAAAGAGGCAATAGAGGTACAGAAAGAGGGCAGAGGGGTGCAGAAATAGGCAAGTGGGGTGCAGAAAGAAGCAAGAGAAGTGCAGAAAGAGGCAACAGAAGTGCAGAAAGAAGCAACAGGGGTGCAGAAAGAGGCAAGTGGGATTCAGAAAGAGGCAAGAGAAGTGCAGAAAGAAGCAACAGAAATGCAGGGAGGCAAGAGAAGTGCAGAAAGAAGTAACAGAGGTGCAGAAAGAGGCAACTAGCCCTCCTGCTACCTCCAGCAAGCCTCACACAGTGGGATTGCTGAGAGGTGCTTGCAGGCCACGCCCCCTTTCTCCACCACTCTGCAAACGCACCTCCTGTTGCGCTCTGGGTTGGGGGATGAAGTCCCCTTGCCTCTTGAGGGTCCCTGGGGGCCAACTAGCCCTCCTGTTGCCTCCAGTAAGCTCCACACAGCTGGATTTCTGAGAGGTAGTCAGAGGCCATGCCCCCCTTTTTACACCATTCTGCAATTGCGCCTCCTGGCTCACTTCTGCTTGGGCGATGAAGTGCACTTTAGTCCTGAAGCTCTCAGGATGCAAGGGGACCTCATCGCCCCACCAGCAGTGCGCCAAGAGGCTTGTTTTCAGACTGGTGGGAAAAGGGGCGTGGCCTCCAACCACCTCTCAGCAATCCCACCGTGTGGGGCTTACTGGAGGTAAGAGGTGGGCTAGTTGGCCCCTAAGGACACTCAGTAGGGAAGGGGACTTCATCCCCCAACCTAGAACACGCCAGGAGGTGCGTTTGAGTAGTGGTGAAAGGGGGAGGGGCTTCTGGCGAGTTGTGGGGCATCTTTTTTTATATTTTAGGACGGGGGGTTGTGTGGCCCCCCTTCCTCTGACCCTTTTGGGCCCCAGGGACCCCATCCCCCGGGGCAAGACCCACTTTTCACTTTTTTTAAAAAAACAATTCAAAGGGAGGGGGTGCGGGCCCCCCTCCCGAGGCCAAGTCTAGCCCCGGGGACCCCATCCCCCAGGGCTAGGCCTTTGCTTTTGTAATTTTTTTAAAAGGGAGGGGGGCTGTGCAGCCCCCCTCCCAAGGCTGATTTCGGCACCGGGGACCCCATTCCCGGGGCCCCAGGCAATTTTTTTTTTTTTTTTTTAAGGGAGGGGGGGATAAAATCTTCTGCCTACATATTTCTAAATAGTTACATATAAATGATCTCACCTTAGGTAAAGCTTTCTTTCTTGAAATCCATTAAAAAATGTCCTCTAAGTTCAGGTTAAATTAAAATTTCAAGAAACCCAATGATACGGGATTTTACAATTAAATCCATAAATAATTTATTTTACTAAAATCAAAGTCTAGGGCTTCTACACCTTCATATTCGCAATGCGCTCTATCATGTATTGAATCAACATCATTATTCAACCATGCTAATGCCTTGTTGGGCTTCTGTGAAAAAGCCTGTATTTTCTCCTTACATAAGTTATATAGTGACTGTGCATAATCTAAATCCATCCCTTTTGTGCAGGAATGCTGTGTCTTCTAGGCGCTTAAATAAGCATGTGCCACATCTCATTCTGTAAATAATTCTCAAGGCAGTGGCAGTTCAGTTATTACAATTCCACGCAGCCTTATCTCTAAAATCTCTTTCACCAGCCTATCTCAGAGCCCGTGATATATCAGAGGATTTTAGTCCTAAACCGCATTTAAGTACTGACATAAAGGAGGAAGTCCTAAGCAGGACTGTAAACACTATCTCTATGCACTCTGTAACCCTGCTACAAAGTCACCACTACTATTCATAACTTACTCAGAGCTGTCTCCGTTAGTATTAGCTACTGTGTGCTGCAAAATGAACCCCCTGAGAGTATTCTCCCATTTAAAACCAACTTTCATGTCCTCTTACCTCATCTCTTCGTGACTGCCTCACATTCTCAGCTTCTCCAGAAGAGGGATAATTTTGCTTGGTCTATATATACGGCCCTAATTAGTGATTGCCAGCATCTGCTAAAGTGACATGGTTTGGTTTAAAAAACCTTTGATTCCATACCGCTCTTTATTTGTCATTTTATGCCCTTAAACATAGATAATATATAACCACATATGTTTTGAAAATATAATTTAGAAAGCTCCAAGCTATAAATAAAATATTACTATTGACTCTGCAGACGAGTGGAAAATTGTAATATACTGTAACCCAAAAAATATGTTTTCTTCATTACTATAGTCTTGAACCTCTGGGGTGCCCGGATATCTAGCAAAGACTCTGACAGTGCCTTTCAACTAGGCCTAGCTAAACAAACATGTGCTAGAAAGGACAGTGTTAATGTGCTGCTAAACTACCTGCATCTCATACCATAATTAAGCTCCAAGCTATCAGTAAACTCTAGTATTAACTCAGTAGAAAGAAGGAAAGCTTTAGTATGCAAAAACTGAAAAAATTTAAAAACTATATATTTCATTTATTATAATCTTCACTATAGTCTAGAACTGTCTGTATCTCTGTGGGAGTGGGTGTGTGAGTGGCTGTATGAGTTATGAGTGAGTGTCTATGAGTGGCTGTATAGGTGAATAAGTGGGCGTGTAAGTAGCTGCATGGGTGAGTGAGTGACTGTTGGACATGGCCCTTCTTAAGGGAAATTACCCCAAATCGTTTTGCTTTTTCCTCCTAGTCGACTCTCTCCACATGACCATAAGAATCGGGGTACCTTCTCACTGTATTGCAGAAGGAAGGTGTGTGCTCCTGCCTCACCCGCACTGGGTAGGGGGCTGTGTATGCGATGGGTTCAGGTGCCGTACATCTGTGCCCCCCTTAAACAGGTACACCACATACCCAGGGCAGGTACCGCACTGGCTAGTAGTGGGACATTGCATTGAGTGAACCACCCACCAGATAGCTGGTCACCAATGTATCCGTCCTTTCAGCACAGGCCAGGGGGGCAATGGCACCCCCACCTAGGTTGGCATCACTCACGCCTCAGTAAACCCTGAGTGGATCGTCCCATACCATGAGGGCACCCCTCCAGGGAAGCCCTGAAAGGCACAAGAGTGGTAGGCTGAAGGCTGGGCGGATACATATGGATGTTCCTTGCCCAAGTAGTGAGGAACCCCCACGGGGGCTTTCCCTTCCTTAGAGTATTACTCTTCCCATGAGGATACTCCTGGGGCGTTACCAATTCTCTTGTGGGCCCTCTGGGCGCTGGGCACTTCCCCAATGTAAATATGAAAGTGCCTGCAACCTTCCTACCCATGGTGGGAAGTGGCGCTGACTCGATGTTCTTTAACAGAAAGAATGATGATGGATTCAACCCAGATCTGTGACTGGGGGTGAGTGGCAGAAAAGTTTCATCGCTCCGTTCATCATCTTGTTTCTGTGCTGTGTGTGCACACATGCAGCTTTGGTGCCTGTGATTGTGGGTGCAGCCTGCCATAGCAGGCCTGTGCATAAACACTGACACACGTATTAGTTAAACCCTTGTCCAGTCTGTCCTTGCAGACTGGGGTAGGTGCACTTGCACCTCTGGTGCTGGGGACTATGTGTCCGACCTGCCATTGTAGGTTAGTGTGCTCAATAGCGCATCTGTGCCCATGTAGTGAGGAATACCTGTGTGTGTTTTTACTACCAATGAGGCTTGCTCTTACCATAGGTTAACATGGGGAAGCAGTTGACATTGCTTCAGGCTGCAACAGTGGATTGCAGTGGATCAGCCTCATGAAGTTTCATATCACTGGATTTACTGTGCCAAATCCTTTCCAGTGGTAAAAGTGGTATTGGCATAACTCACTTAGAAATGCCACTTATAGAATATGGGCATTTCTATGCTCTCAGAGTCTCGTGTGCGTGGCTCCAGTGGACACCAGGGATCGGGGGAGCACATCTGTGCATTACTCAGCAAAAGCCATAAAACATGGGCATACAATGAGAACAATAGACATCTGCCATTTGAGGGTTGGATGGAATAGATAGGAGAGTGAGGTTTTGTCACTTGCCATCAAGGGGCCTAATCATGACCCCACTAAAGATTAAGATCTACATTCCACATGCCATAGCAGACAGACCTACAATTTAGGGGAGACATGTGTGGTTCAAAGGGAGAACCCTACACCATCCCCTAACTTCAAAGGCACACAATAGTATAACTATGGATGCCATACTTCAGCAAAGGATGAGATATGCTTGTAGGGACGAGTGAGCGGGGAACCGAACTGCAATGTGCACATTCCCAGAGGACTCTTTTATGTACATGGAGGATTACTGTGATTGAAGAGGACAGTGTGCCTTTTCTGAATAGTGGCTGGCCTCGGCTTAGACCTGCTGAAGCGAGGCACCCTGAAGTGTGCTCTCCAAGGGCCCATCAGCGGACCTTCTGTTCTCCTGGAGATCTCAGGGACATCAAAGATCTCCTGAGGGACATACAACATCAACCTTACATTTGGAGAGTGGTGCCCTCTCAAGTGCCCACATCGGCTACTAAATCCCAACAGGTAGCGTAATGTGAGCGCAGAAATAAGATTTGTGCCTGGAGACCGGACTGTCTATTGCAGAGCCCAGATATCTTGCCTGCATCTAAGGCGTGTGGTTCCCGGATCGCGGAAACCCTGACACTCATAAGCGTCTTGTTGGTGGTGAGCGGATTCACCGGTTGCGGGATCGAAGGTGACCCAATTTGTCGATCGTGCTGCATCTCTCTCGTGCAATATGCCGACTGCATGCTCATTGCGTGAGGTGTCTGATTCACAGGGTACGACCCTTGACGGTGGGGTTGTACCCATAGTAGTGCTGCTTCTATCTCATGTGGCTCTGCTGAACTTGCGCCTGTGTGTGTGACCAGACTGGTCTGGTGTAATCTGATCATTGTGGATCGGATGTGATGCCCCCTTCCCAGGCAGGTACGGAATTTGCAACTTTTTGTTGCGTATGACCAGAATTGCCTGGTGCAACTCATTTTGACATGCACCAGTCATAGTGCCTCATTTCCAGGGAGGTTCGGAATTTGCAACTCATCGTGTTTGATATCTGAAGTGTCTGGTGCCACTCATACCAACGTGCACCCTGTGCTGGGCGTGGATTGCCTGGGCACTACAGAGATCATCGTATACCTGACGGGGTGCCTAATCCTATTGAGATGCTCCCCGTGTTACTCCTCATTCATTGATTGTTCTAAAGGTACTTGTGCTTAGCGCTCAATGTTCTTTTTTTACTGTTGTAACTTTTAAGCTGCTAAATACTCCGAAAGTCGTTTGAATTTGTTTTTAACAACTACTTGCATTTTGCACTTTGTAATTTCCGCGATTAACAGTCTTTCTTGCTGCTTCCGCATTACGGAGTGTGTCTTGCGCTGGTTGGCTGTTAACGGGCCATTCAGACGCGACGGGTGGAGCCTGTTGTTGCCCACCGTCTATTTTAATCACACCCGATGCGGACGCGCGTTCCCTAAAGGTACTTGTGCTTAGCGCTCAATGTTCTTTTTTTACTGTTGTAACTTTTAAGCTGCTAAATACTCCGAAAGTCGTTTGAATTTGTTTTTAACAACTACTTGCATTTTGCACTTTGTAATTTCCGCGATTAACAGTCTTTCTTGCTGCTTCCGCATTACGGAGTGTGTCTTGCGCTGGTTGGCTGTTAACGGGCCATTCAGACGCGACGGGTGGAGCCTGTTGTTGCCCACCGTCTATTTTAATCACACCCGATGCGGACGCGCGTTCCCTAAAGGTACTTGTGCTTAGCGCTCAATGTTCTTTTTTTACTGTTGTAACTTTTAAGCTGCTAAATACTCCGAAAGTCGTTTGAATTTGTTTTTAACAACTACTTGCATTTTGCACTTTGTAATTTCCGCGATTAACAGTCTTTCTTGCTGCTTCCGCATTACGGAGTGTGTCTTGCGCTGGTTGGCTGTTAACGGGCCATTCAGACGCGACGGGTGGAGCCTGTTGTTGCCCACCGTCTATTTTAATCACACCCGATGCGGACGCGCAGCGGACGTGCGCAGCGGGCGCGCCGCTGGCGCGCCGAAGGCGCGCCTAAGGCAAGCCCGTCTGCGCCCGTCCGCGCCTGGGCGACGCCAGACGCCAGTCCTTTTATTCGTTCGCTAAATACTCTACATGTTTATTCCCGGTCTAAGCTCTTAACTTTGAAAGCTGAGCATTCTACGTGTATAGAACACGCCTGGTCTCCTATGGCCGGGTCTTTTAAGTGCAATCTTTGTTCCTTTCAAACTATATCAGATGCGACAGGTACAAGTCTTCATAATTCCTCTGAGTACAGGTTTCTTAGCTTGAATTGTAGGTCCTTAGTTAGGCACCATGCTGACATCTATAATCTATTAACAGAAAGGTCCCCGGACGCACTGTTTTTGACTGAGACATGGTTGACGCAGGATTCTGTTGCAGAATCCTGGTTAGCACTCCCTAATGGATATACTATGAAACACCTCAATAGAAACGGTCTCAGAGGAGGTGGTATTGCTATACTCCACAAGGAGCTCTATCAGTGCAGTTTTAAGAAAGAGGATATTCCTGAGAGTGAAAGCGCGCTTTTAAAATCACCTTAAATAATAATTTGACGATCTCTGGATTGCTCATTTATCGCCCACCAGGGCCATCTGCAGTTTTCAGGGATGAATTGGTGAATAAGACCATTCTTCTTGCTAGTAAAGCAGCCAACTTCACTATTTTAGGGGATCTCAATTTGCATCTTGAAGACAATTGTAAGATGGGCATTTCGAGTTTCATAGCTGACCTAGAAGCCTGCCAGCTGATTCAATATGTCTCAGACTCCACCCATACAGCAGGGCACTTGTTGGATCCTATATTTTCCAATCTAGGCTCCTTGAATGTTGTGCCCCCAATCCCTCTGGCTTGGACTGATCATTTTCTTGTTCCTTTTTCTCTGAATTGGTTAGGTAAGCCAGTCCAGCATCACGCACGTTCATCTCTGAAACGACCGTGGCATAAGTTAGATGCCAATCAATTTACGGATCTACTGCTCAGCCATAAACCCCAGTTGCCCCCTGACATAGAATCCGCCACTGTGCTTTTTCAGGATTGGTTGACTCAAGCTCTTGACAGCTGTATCCCGGCCAAATTTAGTTCCAATAAAGAAAGAGGACAGTCCAATCCCTGGTTTAACGAAACTCTGACCAAAGCAAAAAAACTGCAAACAACTTGAACGGGCCTGGAGGCATGCTTATGATTTAGAAGCAAAAACCAAATATCGAGATTCAATTAAATCATATCATAAGTTGGTCCGGCGAGCTAGAGCAGATTATATTGCTGCTAAAATCTCGAACAGTAATAATCCGTCTAAAATGATTTTTCCCTTCTTAAGACTATGAAATGCCCCATTTCAAAAGACTCGCCTATTACTTCAAATTTGCAGTGTGATGAATTGGCTGAGTACTTTGTGAACAAGGTAAAGAATATCTATAATAGCTTTTCTACGGTCACCACCAGTACCAATATAGGTGATAGGTCTGAGGATAGTGGCTGTATTACACAAAATATACTGTGCTCCTTTCCTCCTCTTTCACTGAATGAGACCGAATCTCTTTCTTTGAAAATAAAATCAGGCTCTCCAGCTGATCCTTTAAGACCAGCACAAATTCGTCTATTTCAAAATCCTGTTCTTCCAGTGGCGAGTGAACTGATCAATCTATCTTTGTCATCCGCCTCTGTTCCCTCTTCTTGGAAGCATGCTAAGGTCATACCTCTTTTAAAGAAACCTTCTTTGGAACCCTCGGAGCCAGGTAATTACCGGCCTATCTCTCAGCTGCCCTTCTTGGCCAAAATCACGGAATGCCATGTTAACTGCATTCTTACCGAGTTTGTAGAGCAAAATGATATCTTGGACTCTTCACAAAATGGCTTTCGATCCCGCCATAGTACTGAGTCTGCTCTGCTGGCAGTGATTGAAGAGATTCGCAGTAGCCTGGATGCTGGTAACTCTACGGCCTTGGTTCTTTTAGATCTAAGTGCCGCTTTTGATACCGTTTCCCATGAGTTACTGTTATGGCGGCTGCAGGCGATTGGGGTCGGAGGTCTGGCTTTAGCCTGGTTTCGCTCTTTCCTGGAAGGCAGATCTTTCCAGGTTATGGTACCTCCCTACCACTCCCGGGAGCATGCTATTGGATTTGGGGTACCTCAGGGCTCGATATTGAGCCCTATGCTTTTAATATCTACGTTCAACCCTTGGCTGTGGTAGCTAAAAGCAGAGGGTTGTCGTTGGTGTCTTATGCCGACGACACCCAATTGGTCATCACATTCTCTAAGGAGCGTCTTAATAATCTAGTTAAATTTAAAGATGATATGCAGGTGATATCGGACTGGATGACAATAAATTGCCTTCAGCTTAATGCAGGCAAGTCTGAGATACTGTTGCTCGGGAAAGATAGTGACATGTGGTCAGAACAATGGTGGCCTGACAAATTAAAACCTGCACCACTGCCTAAAGAGGCGGTCAAAAACCTAGGCTTTTGGATTGATAATGGCCTGTCTTTCGACACTCAATCTAAACTTGTTGCAGGGTCCTGTTTCGGACTCCTGAGGGGGCTAAAACCCTATTGGGGTTTTTTGACCCTAAAATTCGTCAAACCATTCTTCAGGCCACAATCTTGTCTAGGTTAGACTATGGCAATTCTCTATATTTGGGTGCCAATAAATCATGTGTTCAGCGCCTTCAGAGAATCCAGAACGCTGCAGCCCGCGCAGTGTTGGCCCTCCCAAAATCATGCTCAGTGTCCAAACTTCTACCTAAACTACATTGGTTCACTGTAGAAAAACGAATCCAGTTTAAAACACTGTGTGTTGCCCATAAAATTATGACTCAACAAGCACCTCCGGTCCTGGCAGCTCTACTTGTGCCGTATGTTCCGAGTCGCTCTCTACGCTCAGCTAACCAGGGACTCATTTGTACCCCCCGAATCTTAAGAGCGCGAGCGGGTGGTCGATCTTTCAAAGTTTTGGCAGCTAAGCTCTGGAACTCCCTCCCAGTTTCCATCAGAGGGCTCCAGAATCATCTGGCTTTTGCAAAGCCGTAAAGACCTGGCTTTTCCCGGCTTAATTTTTTTTTTTTTTTTTTTTTTTTTCTTTCAATGTGGGCTGGGCGTTATTTATTTATTCTTTTTAAGCCACTTGTACTCTGGGTAGCGCTGGGACACCCCGTTGCTGGGGCAGCTATGCGCTGTATAAATCTAAACTAAACTAAACTAAACTTTTTGACCCTCATCCCGTTGTACCAACAGCCCTCTCCACACCTAGCCCTTCCTTAAGACATCTTGGCATCAGGTAGTAGTGAGAGAGATTGACTGGGTTGAAGGAATGCTTTTGAGACGCTTCAGAAGCAGGTCAAGAGACTGCGTGACTACAATGTTTTTTTGAGACCTGTGGGTGAACTTCCCGAGTGGATGCTAAACTCCCCTTGTTTACCTCTACTTATTAATTAGACTTGCTACATATTCCCACCTGCTTACCGAGGAGCCAGACTAAGTGACTACGGCCATGAGCAGGCTTATGTCTGGGAAGCGGGTTTGGTTATTGACCATCCGGGGCTATAGTACAATCGAGCTGAACTTGAGGGTGGAGGGAGTCTGGGGCCATAAATTTGCAGAGTGTGTTATCCATTGACCTGCTGAGTACTAGTCGCACTGTATTAGGGTGCTGAGTGCGTATGTGTGCAAGAGCATTCCATATGGACTGTGCGTGATACCTGTCACAGCATGTGGCGGTGCTGAGTGAGTGTGAGCAAGTGGGAGTGATAGTGTGTGGACCACCTGTGATTCACGACACTGGCCAGTGGTACAGCGTTATATATTGATTTCGTGCCAAAAGCACAATACATCTGACATTAGGTTTTCCCGCGTGGCTCCGGCATGCAGTGATGCTAAAACGTGTTCTTGTTTCATGTGTGCACATAGTGTTGATATCGTTATGACCCAGGGTGTACCATATAACTGTGTGAGACTGTGTTATCAGGCTTGCCAAGGTGGGCCCAGGGTGAACAGGGTGTTTCACTGCATAAGGGTGCTTCTTCTGTGGGGGGGTTAGATTAGGAATTGTCCCAAGGGAATGCTGTTGATATCATAACGATATGTATGGGACTAGTACTGCTGCTAATGCTACCAAATGTGTTTTATGCCCCAAAAGTACCTGATGTTCATGTTATATTGATTGATTATGTGTAATGAATACAAACATTTTTACATACATCCTGTGTGAAGTCACTTTTGTGACGCTCAGTGTATTTAACGCGAGTGCCTGCTGTGCCTTTGCTTTACACATTGCCTCTGGATTAAGCCTGACTGCTTAGTGCCAAACTACCCATGGGTGAGCACAGGTTATGCAGTGCATGAAATCACCCACCCTTGACGGGAGCGGCTGGTTCTGCATGGCTGGGGGCATCTCTTCAGCCAACCAGAAAGGGCTGATTCCAACAGCACTTTATAGGTAAGTGAGTGGCTATATGGGTGAGTGACTGGATGTGTAAGTGGCTGTATGTGTGAGTGAGTGGCTGTTTGAGTGGGTGTTTGGTTAACTGAGTGGGTGTGTGAGTGGCTATATTGGAGACTGAGTGTCTATGTGAGTGGCTGTACGGGTGTGTGAGTGGTCATATGAATGCTTGTCTGGATGTGCGAATGGATATGTGAGTGGTTGTGTGGGTGTGTGAGTGGGTGCATATGTGGTTGCATGGGTGAGTGAGTGGCTCTGTTGAGAGGCTGCATGGTTGAATGAGTGGCTGTGTGAGTGATTGTATGGGTGAGTGAGTGGCTCTGTGAATAGGTGTATGGGTAAGTGCATGGCTATGTGAGTGGCTGTATGGGTGAGTCAATGGGTGTGTTGGTGGCTCTATGGATAAGTGAGTGGGTGTGTGAGCGGTTGTATGGGTGTGTGAGTGGGTATATGAGTGGTTGTGTGAGTATGTGAGTGGATGTGTGAATGGTTCTGTGAATGATGTCATAAGTGATATCATTTGAGATGTCATCAGTAATGTAATATGTGAGGTCATAAGCAGTGCATTGCGGGGCGTAAGTTATAGTTAGCTCAGGTAACTATAACTGCTGAATTTCACTGGTTTTGTATGAGTCAAATCTGAGTCTAACTATAACGTTCATGTAACCTTTGTTTTTTTTAGTACATTTCAAAGGTTTTTTTAAATTTTATTTCCTGACTATAATGTCCCTGTAACATTTGCTTTTTTCAGTAAATTTCTATGTTTCATTTCATATTTTTCCTAACTATAACATCCCTGTAACCTTTGCTTTTTTTTGTGAAATTCTGAGGTTTTTTAATGTTATTTCCTAACATTTTTAACATCCCTGTGACCTTTAGTTTTTAAGTGAGTTTCGAAGGCTTTGTTAATTGTATTTCCTAACTGTAACATCTAACCTTTGTGAGTGGGTGTGTGATTGCCTGTATTGGTCTGTGACTTGGTGTGTGAGTGGCTGTATGAGTCTGTGAGTGGGTGTGTCAGTGACTGTATGGATCAGTAAGTGGGTGTATAAGTGGCAGTATGGGTGCTTGAGTGGTGTTCTGGGTGTGAGAGTGGCTGTATGGGTCTGTGAGTGGGTTTGGAAGGGGTTGTATGGGTCTGTGAGTGGGTGTGTTAGTAGCTTTATGGGTCTGTCAGGGGGTGTGTGAGCGGCTGTATGGGTTGGTGACCTGGTGAGTGAGTGCAGTGCGGGTGTGTGAGTGGTTTTGTGGCAATGTGAGTGGCTGTATGTATCTGTGAGTTGCATACTACTTAGGTGGATGGGGCGGGGCCAAACAGGCGATGCCTCCAGGTGATTTTGCACTTTTGCATACTCGTAGTCATTTAAAGGGAGAACCATGGACTCTGTTCTCACCAGGAGAGGCCTAGAAAGAATCCAGTTGTCACAGTCACTACAAATTATGCTCTAATAAATCAACAATGCATTCACCTTCACCAAGGATTTCATCTCGTTATTTAAGTGCCCAGAAAACACACACTTGCTTTGCCTTCACCAAGCCCATGAAGTTAGTATCATTTGTCTTTTCGAGAAATGGAGCTTCAACTAGGGCACCTGTTATGTTTATATTTGTAACTGCTTCCCGTTGAGGTTTAATTTCTGTGAAATGAGCATCAGGGCCAGAAAGGAACCACACCTGCCCATTTATCCAAAAAGAGTAAACAGTTTTCCACAAAATTTCTACCCAACTAAAATAGTTTCTACTGGTTAATTTGCTACCAAGTTGGATAAATCCCTTGTGTGTATTCCACACTTCAACTGCGTAATGGACCATGAGGAAATATCTCTAGCAACCTTGTGTGCATTTCAGTAATGCGACTGTTCCTCGTGGGTCTTCATCCAGAAATCTATGATAACATGAATCCTCCTATAGCAAAGACAACAAGAATACAAAGAGGGGAATCTCCACCAAACAAGGGTACTTCCTCTTAGCTATATGAAGCAAGTGCTTCTTTGGTGGAGATGTTCTCATATTCTTTGGCATCAAGAAGGCGTCACTAAAATTGGCAGGAATCGCGCTGGGCGCCTTTTAGTAAGGTATCCATCATCCTGGTAAAAGGCGGGAAGACCTTTCCATACTACTAAGTTGGATGAGGCGGGCCAAACTGGTGGAGCTTCAGGTGATTTTGCGCATTTGAATACTCATAGTCATTTAAAGGGAGAACCAGGGACTCTTTACTCTCTAGGAATGGCCAAGAAATAAACCACTCATCACAGTCGCTACAGATTGCACTCTGATCGATCAATGATGCATTCACCTTCAACAAGGATTTCATATAATTTTTCAATGTGGAACTGCCAAGAAAACACACTTGCTTTGCCGTCGCCTAGCCTAGGAAGTTAGGATCATTTGTCCTTTGCAGAAGTGGAGCTTCAACTGGGACACCTGCTATGTTTAAATTTGTAAGTGCCTCCCATTGAGGGTTAATTTCTGTGAAATGAGCATCAGGACCAGAAAAGCTTGGCCATTACTTAATGGGGAGGGGGACCGATTTTGGCCCCTGGGACCCCAACCCCAGGCACTCAGCCAAAACTTAATGGTGGAGGGCGGCCGCAGGGCACCCCTCTGCTGGCTGATTTCGGTCCCAGTGACCTTATCCCCCGGGCCTGGCTGCTTCATGCTGGGACCCCTAGAGCCCACCCAGGGCATGCAGTGTGCAACTTTGGGGACCACGGGGAGAGCCTCAATGCCCCAGCATATCCTGCTGGTTCCCCGCCTCCAGCTGGGAGCCGGTATTACTCCCACAGGTAGGGAACAGCAAGAAATGCTGCTCCATGCATGTGGGAGTGATCCTTTCATCTGTATGCCTGACCGCGCTTGACAGTGGGCAGGAAAACAAATGAATAGTCCGCTCCTAGCTGGTAGGAGCAGTTTTCCTGCTCCCACCCGCTGGGAGCGGATTAGGGCCTTATTATGATGATGGACCACCATAGCCACGGTGATGGTGCGGGCACCGCCGCACTGGTGATCCGTCTGCCCCATTACAATTTGGGAAGTCTGACCGAATTGGCACCACAGCAGCCCTGGCGGTGTTGCGGCAGTCCTGAGGCCGCAATATACTTGGCGGGGCTGCATATTACGAGTTTCCTCTCCACTACGGTTTTTATGAAGGTGAGCCCGCCATGACAAGTAAGGTGGAGAGGAAACAAAGTGGGGTCCTACAGGGCCCCCTATTGCCTCTGCGCCAGGGAATGCATGCAAGGGGGGCATGGTGTACCCCCCTGTCTGCATGCACCCCCAGTTCCTGCAATCACGTTCCCATTGCAGTGCCTGTCACGGATCTCCAATGAGCCTCTAAATATGCATCACCGTGGACCAGCTTCCGCAGGACCGCCCTACCTGTTTTCTAGTCAGAATCCGGCTGGCGGTCTACTTACAGCTTTGGCAGTGAGGGAGCGGGGTGCTGGCATGGTGTACGACTCCCGCACCGCCAAAGTCATAACAAGGTCCTTCCTGTTTGCTCTCGTTTGGCGGGAGCTGTCAAATCTCCCGCTAAGCAAAATCAAACTGCAATCTCCCAAGATGGGAACCTCAGGAGATAGCAGGAGCCAGCCCTGGGGAGTGACAGTCCCCAGAACCATTAGTGGCTCCAGGAGGGGGGCTGCACTGCCCCCTGCTTTCATTAGCAAAGGCGTGCCCCGGGGAGATGGTGGTCCCTGGGGCCGAGAACGGCCTGCGAGGAGGGCCGTGCAGCCCCCCTCTTTCTAAAAAGATTTGACCAAGATGGCTACCAACACTTCCTGAAGTTTTGACAGCCAATAAGATCTCTGCACGAGATCGGGAGTATTCTCAAAGTCTTCACAACCATAGATATACTAATTTGTTATTCTTTAAATTTTGTGAAAACTACTGAACAGATTTACACCAAATAACAAAGACCTGGACCAAGAGCTAACTTTCTGCCAAATATGGTGTAAGTCTGTCCAGCGTTTCGGGCTGTAGTCATGTTCAAAATGCCTCCAGGAATTAACATGGGAAATGCACTTTTTTTTAACCCCCCCACGCAGATTCCACCAAGTCTCAAGAAAAAAGATTTTTACAAAAGACAAGGAGGCAGGGTTTGGGGTCCCTGGGGTCAATTTAGGCCCAGGAAGGGGGCAGGTGGCCCCCCTCCCCCTTGTTTAGTTAACCAGACCCTGAAGGGTGGGGGTCCTGGGACCAGAAATCAGCCAAGAGAGGAGCTTGGTACACCCTCCCCATTTACAATATGGCCAGACCCCGATAGATGGGGTCCCCGGGGGCCAAAATTAGCCCGGAGACGGGGCTGCATGCCGTCTTCCCCATAATTTAAATAGTGGGCCCTGGAGGATGGGGTCCCTGGGGCAAAATATGGCCTGGGAAGGGGGGCCATGTACCACCTCCCCTAAAGAAATGTAGCTGATCCCCGGGGATCCCCGGGGGCTGTAATCGCCCCAAGGGGAAGTACTTCATTTCTCCGGGTTGGCTACCCTTGGGGGGTAGAACACTGCTGTCAGTCCCCGTCGCACAAGGCCAAAGGCTGTGCACAGCTTGGGGTTGGCATGGGGTTGGCTGGATGTGAATGGTTGGCCAACCCCTGCTACTCATGGCTGAATGTCGTAGGGCAGTTGGATTAATGTATGGTAATTAAATATTCATTTAAGTAAAAAAAATCGAAATTCACTGAAAAAACAAAGGTTACAGGGATGTTATAGTCAGGTTCAGATTTTACACCCACACAAACATGGAAATTCAGCAGGTAAAGTTATGCTTATCTCAAGAAACTATAACTGGTGCCTTAAGATAATTATCCTACATCAGCCATGACATCGTCTATGACATCATTGATAATATCACTGTAACATTTCCAATAAAATTATTGAAGAAAAAACTGCATGGTGAGGATGCGATTTATAATTACCTCAGGGCACATTTCAGCCCGGGGCCCAGCCTTTTAAAAAAAATGATTTAATAACTTAAAGGGTGGGGGCCGAATTGGGCCCTGGAGACCCCATCCACTGGGGCCCGGCCTCAATTGCGGGTACCCTGGTCCCATCCAGGGGACCCACTTTGCTAAGGACTGAGGGGGAGCCTCAAGGCCCTTGGTCCCTTCCAGGTCCCTGCCTCCTGCAGGAGCCAGCATTGCTTTGACAGAGAGGGAGCTACTGAACACACTGCTCCTTCTTTGCAAAGCAATTGCGCTCCGCTTTGAGCTAGTGAGAGCAAAATGTTCTTGCTTGCTCAAAGCGGAGTACAGTACGCTATGGCTTGGCGGGAGAGATAAAGCTATGTCCCGGGGGTGGGCATTCTGGGACATAGCTGGAGCTGGCCCTGAGGGGTGGTGGTCCCTAAGGCCATCTATCGCTCCTGGAGAGGGGGTGCATTGTGATTCCTGGGGCTGCAGGGGGGCATGCGGCCCCCATTCTTTGATTATGAAGAGTTGCCCCGGGGAGGTGGCGGTCCCCTGGGCAGCCCCCCATATTAATGTTTTATTTTGCTCCAGGATGGTGGCGGTCCCCAGGGCTGCTGGGTGTTGCCAAACAGGCAACCCAAGCATTACTACTATTTTAAGCCCTGGGGAGGGGGTGGTCCCCGGGGAATAATAAGCCCCAGGAGAGGGGGCTAGTGCGCCTCCCCTCATTTATTTCTACAGTGCCCCTGGGACCTGGCCCACCTGGGGGCCAATTAATAATAAAGCACGGGAAGCTGCGCATCATTTTAATTTAATTTATTTTTTAATTTTATTTTATTTTCACGGATCCAGTGCAACTCCCACCGAAAATGTTTAAAAAAATGCGTATTGGGCCCTGTGGGGTGTGAGTAGCTGTATGGGTGAGTGTGTGGTTATGTGACTGGCTGCATGGGTGAGTGAATGGCTGTGTGAGTGGCTGTGTGAGTGGCTGTACGAGTGACTGAGTGGGTGTGTGAGTGGGTCTCAGGAGGACTGAGTGGGTGTGTGAGTACTGGCTCTGTGGATGTTGTCATCAGTGATGTCATCAGTGATGTCATTTGAGATGTCATCAGTGATGTCACTGACCATGTCATGAGTGATGTAGTATGGGAGGTGCTAAGCAGTGCATTGTGGGGGAATAAGTTATAGTTAGCTCAGGTAACTATAACTGCTGAATTTCACTGGTTTTGTACGAGTGAAATCTGACCCTATGTCCGTGTAACATTTGGTTTTTTCAGTAAATATATTTACATCTCATCCGTTGGCTCACTGGACAATCTCATCTGTGGTTGCCAGGTAGGCTTTGCCCTTGACATAATACCAGGTGGGCATTGAGGATGTGGTGCACACTATGATATAAACATAAACAGAATTGCTCACAGATCATCACATCTAATGCAAGCACTCCCCTGCGCATCCGGTCACATTCACTTCAGTATCCATATTACTTTTTTATGCAACATGATCAGCAGGTAGCCTGGATCTTGGCTCTGGAGGATGGCAGGCTGTTGCCATCAGTTAAGTCACTGCATTATTGCCTGAAGGATTGGAGCCGTTCTCAAATCTGAAAGTGCTGTAAGGCACCTTAAACATGTGCCCTACAATATTGAATTCTCCAGACCTGAACCAGGTAAAACTTTAGGATACTTCACATCCAACTATCCCTAGTGGCTATCCCTAAACATTGCAGCAAGCTGGGCATGAGATGCTGAGGGCAGTGTCATACGTGCTAGCAGTTGTAGTCATGTACGTAATGACTTGTTACCTTTGCCAAGAGGTGCTATGGTGAGATTCTATTGTAAGGCATTAAAGATATCCCCTTGGGGGTGCGTGACTGGTAGTGTGACTTACTGTACAGTTTCAGACACGCCGATGTCCACTGCAGGTCTGTGACACAGGGTGATATATTGACGTCCACTGCAGGATCATGACTCAGGATCCATTAGATGCCGTTATCATGCAGTCCAACAGCGACTGGAGTTGTTCTGAAGATGTGACTAAGGCCGCACTGATTCCTGATTGCCTAGCAACCAGGTGTTGGTGGGGAGTGCCTCTATAGTCCTGGTCCAATTAAGATGGGTGCTGAGTGGGTGACTCATTTCCTGATTGTTTAATCACCAGGCTCATATCATGAGTGTTCTGGGTGACTCATTTCATTATTGTGTAATCATCGGGCCCAGTGTGGGTGACTTATTTCCTGATTGTATAATCATCAGGCCCAGTCTGGGTGACTCATTTCCTGATCAGGACCTCTGACCTCATGGCCAGAGACCTGCTCTCTCACTCTGCAGCTTTGCTGCTGTGCCGTGCCGCTGCCCTGTGCAAGGCTGAGTGCAGGGAGGGGTTCGAGCCTCTGTCCATATTGTATTGTGCCCATTTTGTTGTCCTTTGTACTTAATTTCTGTTGCTTTACTGTGCCCTTTATTTTTTGACTGTTGCCTTATTGTGCCTCTCTGTTTTGCCTCATTGTGCCATTCTCTGTTTTGTTTTGTTATGCTCTCCGCCTGTTTTTCCTGCTTCCCTCTCCTGCTGCCCCCGTGGCCCCGCCCCCCTGCCGATTCCTGCTCCCACCTCCCAGCTGTGCCTCCCTCCCCCTTCCCTATTTAATGGCGGCCGCACCGCTGGCGCGCGGAAGGCACGCCAAAGGTAAGCCTGTCTGTGCCTCTCCGCGACCAGTGACAGGGACCGTGGCTCACCGACCATCCACCGCTATGACTCAGCTGCCCCCCTCACACTCAACCCCGGAAGGAGCAACAATTGCCAGCTGTCCACGCCGAGCACCACCCACAGACAGTTCTCCTGCCGTCACTGCCGCCAGACCTTCACCACCGTCCGCACCCCCACGGCCACTGCCCGCGCACCGACCACCAACACCACCTGAAGCCCTGAAGTGCATCCTCCTCAACGTGCGCTACCTGCACAGACACGCCGTAGAGATCTGGGACCTCCTTGACACCCTCTCACCAGACGTCGCCTTCTTTACGGAAACCTGTACCTCTGCCCCCGACATCGCCACCGCCATCCCTGACAGATACAAGATCCATAGGAAGGACCACCCCAACCGCCCAGGAGGAGGACTCGCATCACACACAAGAGCACCCTCTGACTCTCCACCTCCACCACAAGTGACTCCTTCTCCATCACCGAACACCTTCACTTCCAGGTCCAGACCAGCCCTAGAACCATACTTTGTGGCACCCTCGCCTACAGACCCTGCGCCTCGTTCGCCACCACCATCACCAACTTCATCGCACCCTACCCCATCACCTCCATGGACTACATACCCATCGGCGATCTGAACTTCCACCTTGACAACCCCAGCGACACCAACTCCACCACCCTCCTGGACAACCTCGCCAACATCGGACTGAAACAGCTGGTCACCATGCTTACCCACAAGGCAGGACACACCCTCGACCACATCTTCGCAGGAGGAAACAACATCCACTTCAGCTACACCATGCAACCCACATGGACAGACCACCACTGCGTACACTTCCACGTCAACAAACCCATGCCACCCAAACCTGCATCACTCCCTCCACGAAGGCACTGGGGCAAAGTCACAGAGGAGCAGCTCAACTCCACCCTCAACCGCGACGCCCCACCACCCAGACCGATGCCAACCTCACAGCCAAAGAACTCCACAGATGGATCTCCAACTGCGCAGAAAAGTTCACACCCCTACGTAACCCTGACAGACAACGCCCCAGGAAGGCCACCTGGTTCACTGGCAACCTCCAAGAATCCAGACACACCTGCAGACATCTCAAGAAGAACTGGAGAAACAGCAAAATGTCAGAAGATCACGCCACCTACAAGAACGCCATGATGGAATACCACCAATGAATCAGATCCACCAAAAAGAACTTCATCCAAAAACAAGATCCTCGCCAACTCCAGCAACTCCAAGGAACTCTTCAGCATCATCCAGGAATTCACCAAGCCCCCAGCGAAACCATGGACATCACCCCTTCCCAGGACCTCTGCAACAAGCTCGGATCCTACTTCCATCTGAAAATCTAGGGCCTCTATGACAACTTCAATGACCAGACACCCGACTCTGAAACCACTTCCTTCTCCAGCAATGCCAGCCAGCCCACCATCTCCTCCTGGACCCCAGCCACCACCGAAGACACCACTTCGACCATGAAAGTCATCCACTCAGGAGCCCCCACGGACCCCTGCCCGCCGCACATCTTCCACAGAGCCGCCATCGCTCCAGAACTACGACGCACCATCAACGCCACTTTCAAGACCGGCATCTTTCCCGACAACTGGAAACATGCAGAAGTCAGACCCCTGCTCGAGAAGTCCTCAGCAGATCCCACAGAGCTCAAGAACCACCTACCCATCTCCCTCCTCCCCTTCGCGGACAAAGTCACTGAGAAGACCGTCAATGCACAACTAACAAAATTAATCGAAGAAAACTCCATCCTCGACCACACCGAGACCGCTCTACTGTCCGCCACAGATGACATCCGCACCCTCCTCAACCAAGTACACACCGGGGCCCTGATCCTACTTGACCTCTCTGCAGCGTTCGACACCGTCTCCCACTGCACAATCACCGCCAGACTCCATGAAGCTGGCATACAAGGAACCGCCCTCGACTGGATCCGCTCGTTCCTCACCGGCAGAACCCAAACAATCAGACTGCCACCCTTCCTCTCCGAACCCATGGAAATCAACTGCGGAGTACCCCAAGGATCATCTCTCAGCCCCACGCTCTTCAACATCTACATGACCCCCCTCGCGGCCATCGTCAGACAGCACGGACTAAGCATAGTGTCCTACGCCGACGACACCCAGCTCATTCTCTCCCTCACCAAGGACCCCATCACCACCAGACTCAACTTCCAGGAAGGAATGAAGGATGTCGCATCCTGGATGAGCAGCAGCTCCATAAAGCTCAACTCGGGGAAGACAGAGATCCTCGTCCTCGGACCCTCCACCTCTGCATGGCACAACACCTGGTGGCCCACCGCCCTCTGCAGCCCTCCCACCCCCAAGGACCATGCCTGAAACCTCGGCATCGTACTCAACTCCTCCCTCTCCATGACCCGACAGGTCAACGCCGTCGCCTCCAGCTGCTTCAACACCCTCCGCATCCTCCAAAAGACCTTCAAATGGATCCCCCCCGATTCAAGGAAGGCCATCACCCACGCACTCATAACCAGCAGACTGGACTACGGAAACACCCTCTACGCCGGAATCAACAAGTCTCTGCTCCGCAAGCTCCAGACCATACAGAACACCGCAGCCAGACTCGTCCCCAGCATCCCTCAACACAAACACATCACCCAACACTTGCGGAACCTCAACCCGGAGAAGAGAGTTACTTTCAAGATACTCACCTATGCCTACAAATGCCTCCAAAACACCAGACCCCAATACCTCAACAAGAGAATCTCCTTCCACGTACCCAAGAGAAACTTCACACATTTATATATTTATATTTTCACTAAAAAAGCAAAGGTTACAGGGACGTTATAGTTAGGAAATTGAATTTTAAAAAACCTTCGAAATTCACAAAAAAAACAAAGGTTACGTCCCTCTAACCTTTGGTTTTTTTGTGACTTTCTAAGGTTTTTTAAATTCTATTTGCTAACTATACCGTCTCTGTAACCTTTGTTTTTTTTTGGTGAATTTTGAAGGTTTTTAAATTAGCAGTCAAGTTTGCAGAGTGGTGGAGAAAGAGGGGCATGGCCTCCAAAGACCTCTTATCAATCCCACTGTGTGGGACTTACTGGAGATAACAGGAGGGGTAGTTGGCCCCCGAGGACGTCCTTGGGGGCCAACTACCCCTCCTAGGGAAGACATGGCTTGGCAGTTCGGGCTGGACTGTTCCCATGAGGCACAGGGTCAGACTGATTTGCATATGGCCATGTCTGAACTGGGGTGGCGGAGTGAGCTAAAGAATGATGATGGATTAAACCCATGTCAGTTGACTGGGGGTGAGTGTTTGCAATGTTCAGCACTCCGTCCATCATCCCCTTTGGTTTTGCTATGTTCGCCCTAAGTTGGCAGGGTATGCCCAGACGTGGGTCCCTTGCTCACTTTGCCACTGGATTCAAGATAGCCTGGCTGATGACGGCTGTAAGCCAGAAACCGGTCCCAGGATGCTTGTTTCCGGTCCAGGGAAGACATGGCTTGGCAGTTCGGGCTGGACTGTTCCCATGAGGCACAGGGTCAGACTGATTTGCATATGGCCATGTCTGAACTGGGGTGGCGGAGTGAGCTAAAGAATGATGATGGATTAAACCCAGATCAGTTGACTGGGGGTGAGTGTTTGTAATTTCAGCACTCCGTCCATCATCCCCTTTGGTTTTGCTATGTTCGCCCTAAGTTGGCAGGGTATGCCCAGACGTGGGTCCCTTGCTCACTTTGCCACTGGATTCAAGATAGCCTGGCTGATGACGGCTGTAAGCCAGAAACCGGTCCCAGGATGCTTGTTTCTGGTCCAGGGAATACATGGCTTGGCAGTTCGGGCTGGACTGTTCCCATGAGGCACAGGGTCAGACTGATTTGCGTATGGCCATGTCTGAACTGGGGTGGCGGAGTGAGCTAAAGAATGATGATGGATTAAACCCAGATCAGTTGACTGGGGGTGAGTGTTTGCAATGTTCAGCACTCCGTCCATCATCCCCTTTGGTTTTGCTATGTTCGCCCTAAGTTGGCAGGGTATGCCCAGACGTGGGTCCCTTGCTCACTTTGCCACTGGATTCAAGATAGCCTGGCTGATGACGGCTGTAAGCCAGAAACCGGTCCCAGGATGCTTGTTTCCGGTCCAGGGAAGACATGGCTTGTCAGTTCGGGCTGGACTGTTCCCATGAGGCACAGGGTCAGACTGATTTGCATATGGCCATGTCTGAACTGGGGTGGCGGAGTGAGCTAAAGAATGATGATGGATTAAACCCAGATCAGTTGACTGGGGGTGAGTGTTTGCAATGTTCAGCACTCCGTCCATCATCCCCTTTGGTTTTGCTATGTTCGCCCTAAGTTGGCAGGGTATGCCCAGACGTGGGTCCCTTGCTCACTTTGACACTGGATTCAAGATAGCCTGGCTGATGACGGCTGTAAGCCAGAAACCAGTCCCAGGATGCTTGTTTCCGGTCCAGGGAAGACATGGCTTGGCAGTTCGGGCTGGACTGTTCCCATGAGGCACAGGGTCAGACTGATTTGCATATGGCCATGTCTGAACTGGGGTGGCGGAGTGAGCTAAAGAATGATGATGGATTAAACCCAGATCAGTTGACTGGGGGTGAGTGTTTGCAATGTTCAGCACTCTGTCCATCATCCCCTTTGGTTTTGCTATGTTCGCCCTAAGTTGGCAGGGTATGCCCAGACGTGGGTCCCTTGCTCACTTTGCCACTGGATTCAAGATAGCCTGGCTGATGACGGCTGTAAGCCAGAAACCGGTCCCAGGATGCTTGTTTCCGGTCCAGGGAAGACATGGTTTGGCAGTTCGGGCTGGACTGTTCCCATGAGGCACAGGGTCAGACTGATTTGCATATGGCCATGTCTGAACTGGGGTGGCGGAGTGAGCTAAAGAATGATGATGGATTAAACCCAGATCAGTTGACTGGGGGTGAGTGTTTGCAATGTTCAGCACTCCATCCATCATCCCCTTTGGTTTTGCTATGTTCGCCCTAAGTTGGCAGGGTATGCCCAGACGTGGGTCCCTTGCTCACTTTGCCACTGGATTCAAGATAGCCAGGCTGATGACGGCTGTAAGCCAGAAACTGGTCCCAGGATGCTTGTTTCCGGTCCAGGGAAGACATGGCTTGGCAGTTCGGGCTGGACTGTTCCCATGAGGCACAGGGTCAGACTGATTTGCATATGGCCATGTCTGAACTGGGGTGGGGGAGTGAGCTAAAGAATGATGATGGATTAAACCCAGATCAGTTGACTGGGAGTGAGTGTTTGCAATGTTCAGCACTCCGTCCATCATCCCCTTTGGTTTAACTTTTGTATAGGCAGATTTCAAATAGAAATACAACCTATGTATAGGTTGCAAAGGGAGTGAAGTGTACAATATGAGCTGGAATGAGTGTAAACACTACCAATAATGAAAGCAATTAACAAAATAATCACTGCTGATTGTTTAAGATAACTTGGATTGAATATATATTGCAATATTTTATCTATCTGCAGATACCGCCATAGGGAAACCTGTGAACTGGATATCATGAGATCGTCAGATTGGAATTATATAAATTGATGTCATCAACAACATATAATATATGATGAGTATACAGGTATTTACTATTTTTGTTTAAATGTTTGTCAAATGTTGTAATCTTGGGATGAAGAGTAAAAACTGATATGAATCAATTTGTTTTTTATATACAACAAGAATATGAGATTGGAAGGTATGGATGCCTGAATTGAGACACAACTATTGTCTGATTTAGTCGGCTGAATTGCATTAATAATTGAAAATGGAGAATGTAGATAACAAAGTGATGTTGACATATGCCCTTGAGATGCTTCAAATAATTTTGTTATACATTTCTTTTTTTATATCTGGGACTTGACTTTTTGGATTAAAAGTGTAATGTATTTATGGGTCAAATCACATAATGGCCTACTATCATAATTGATCACTGTAATTGCAGTAGTTTGCTCATGTCTTTCTCCTATATCTTTTTATATCTATCGTTTTATCAGTAGCTTTCCTCTTGCCTTTTCCTTCTTTTTTATCTTTTTCATCTCCCTCCTTTTTTTTTTCTCATCGTTTTGTTCCTTTTTTTTTTATGTATTATTTTTTCTTTCTTTCTAGATGGACATGATGTAAATAAATATGGATTATGGACAAACTTCTTTTTTTTCTCTCCTACTTTTTGAAAAAAGAGAAAAAAGGGGTTGAGACTACGTGTTTTTGTATAGTTGTGGACTGTATATTATATATATTTTTAAAGAGGTTGACACATTTCCAGGCCCGAGGAAGAGGGCATGTCCTTCGAAACACATGTTTTCTGACTGTGCACATGGATTTAATGCAAATAAAGATGTATTTGAAGAAATAAGGATATAAACTATTGTAAAGTACTGTTAAATTGTGTAAATGAATGAATGAAATAGAATAAGAAGAGTGGGAGAGAGAGGGGTGGTTAGGGATGCCATAAGTGTCATGTGAGGCTGGAGGGTACCACTTGCTTGGGTGGGTGCCCCATTAAACATCGAAAACTTTACTTCCCTTCTTATGCCCTTGTACATTGAGGCTTTGTGAATTAGGCCAACTGGGTCAATGCATTGGCTAGTTAGGCTTACTTGCAAATATTATCTGGTAAAACATGTTACCTTTGAATGAATCAAAATGCTCTCCCAAGAAACCACATTCTTCTATAACTTTGTCTTCTATAGTTGACTTTCCCATACCAAAGTCTCTTAAAGTTGTTATTGTAAATCTTCTCATCACCTTCCAGTTCTCTCCGTTAGATAACGTAACACCTGGGTAAAAAAGGTAAATCAAGTAAATTAAATTTTCTTGATGAGTCCATTCTCTGAATGTTGCTTGAGGAAGCGGATTTGATTGGGACAATCACATGTTGCCAGCATATACTGAAAATACCATAACTGGTTCTCATAAAGTGATGATGAATGCATTTTTTTTAAAAATCAAATGCATTTTTATTAAGCATGTACTTAACACAGGGGTGTGCTAGTACTGGAAATGTTGCAGGCCCAATACAGAACAACTTACATTTAGGAAGGAAAATTCAGGTTTTAAGAGATATGTGATAAAAGAGGTTCTCTTCGAGTCATACATTCACATATAGAGCATTGTGACATTTGGAACATTGCACAATCATTGATGTTTATTCAATAAATAACTGCAGGTCTATTTCCAGATATCAGTTACTCAGTTATGCCTTCTACCTATCTTACTTTAGTCATATTAGTTATATATGCATTATTCATGTAATTTCAGCATCAGCATTCTTAGGGGAAGCACAATTTCAAAAGAAGCTATGGAGTCACAGTATAATTCATCATAGAATCTTTCTGGGGGCATTGACCACAGTGGGTCAGAACATAATTGTGCAATCCATCCAAGATTTGCTGCTACTAAACCTGCTATGATAGATCAGGTGTAGCATGTGACCAGCATGTGAGTGAGTTCATGCACAAGTTAGAAAAATCCTAGGTTGTGTATGTTGCTAATTAAATCTCAGGCATGTTTATTTGTGCCAGAGATTTTAATCCTCTACAAATTAAACATTTCTGAATATTACTTGAATTATTTGGACTTTATGGAGACCATGTCATATGATACAGGCAAGGAGAAGGCTATGGCCCTCCCTCATTTCAAATGTGTTTTGCTGCCTTTGTGGTGAAGCTCAGTATGTTTTGCCTGTAGTGGAGAAGACTACTCTGCTTGGTTGGGCATTGCATGTTTGAAAATAAATACAGATTGGTGGTATCCTTGGTAACCGCACAATGGTGCAATTTTACAAAGTATATAATCTGTCCCATATCTCACTAATTTTATGGTAGGAGGCTGTATTTGATGGTCAATAACAAAAAATATGTTAATTTACCATTTCCTTTATCCATCTTTTGAAATATTGGGGTTCTGGCTCGGTCTCCAAACTCCTCAGCATGGTTTATCAGGGCATCCTTCACCGTCTCATAACCTGCTAGAACAACAATTTTTCTCATGCCCATCTGAATGCTGAATACTGGACCATATTTCTTCGATAGCTAAAATAATAAAAAAAACTGTTAGGAACGCTTGCATTTTGAAGATGTACACTGTCAGGAATACCCTGGAGGCAAGTAAGTACAGGAACAGGTGCTTTATTAAAGAACAAGTTATAAGTAAGCAATCCTCACCAGCAACTAGGATGTAACAAGCTCAAACTGCCATAGCAAGGGTGCTCCGGCAACAAATTTAGAGGTGTCTGTCGGCCCGGCCCCGGCCCGTTATGGCATTTACAGGAACCGCTGTCACAGCGGTTCCTGTAAATGCATTTAAAGTTTGCAGTTAGCTCCATCAACATGGCAGCACTGTACCTTTTGGGAGTTTTCTTCCATGGGATGGGGAACATTTTGCAGTTTACTCTGCCATTCACTGCCAGGTCTTTCCAGGCGGTGATGGACAGTAAAAACTGGCCATGTGTACTCCCACTCTCAATAGGGCGAGCAAACGCATGACTAAACCTTACTCCATTGGACTGACAGAGGTCTATATAGGTGGCGGAGATGGAGTAATCTCCGAGTCTACATGATGAAGTTTCATCTGACTCTTAATGAGGAGCAAGGGATTTTGCTTTTGTGGAGAGGATACTCTGTTGCCGTTGCAGAGCTGTTGTCTTCTTTTCAACTGCACCAAAGTGTTACATGTGGCTGAACAGACCTTTACGATGTATTTGACTTGGTGCTGTCACAGTATGCCCACAACCCCCATCCAGCATATTCTATTGAACTCAGATACGCAACCTCTGCCCATTCGGTTCAGCCTATTGTTTGCTCCTGGGAAGGATTTCACACCTCTTTCACACCTCTTCCTGGGCTGAGCACAGGTTTGGAAAAGCTGCAGAGTAAATGCAAATTAGCCTCCAGGAGCTTCAGGCAGGTGAAAAGGAAACTTTCTAAAAGTTACTTTTCCTCAATATTTAGTACCAATCTCCCAATTAAATTGGAAATTTAATAACTATTAAAATTCGGGGTTCCATTCTTTTTCTAGCTGGTTCCATTCAGTATACCGTATTAGTATTTTATTCTGTACTATAATTTTCTACATGGGACAGCTAAGCCTGCCACAGTGAAAGCTGCCTTTAGGGCCTTGTCACTGTAGGAACATGGTAAGACTAATTTTCAACATGTTCCACTTTTAAATTCCATGTACACTATCTTGTGGGCTACAAGGCCTGCATGGGGGTGCCTTACTAATATATAAACCAGAGGTTTTTACTTGTCAAAAGGGTTATTTTAACAGGTTGCACTGCAGGTGTTACACTGCAGCAGTCAGGTTAAAATAGTAGGCCTGAATCAATGTTTTGTTTGTCCCTCTAATAGATGGCATAATATGTGCTGGGGTCCATTTTTACACCATATACTAAATCCTTATAGTAAAAACGTAAATAAGCCAATCAGGGATTAGCCAATTTCAAGATGTTTTAGGGGTGAGAGCACATGCACTGGGCTCTGTTCAACAGTGCTCCAGTGTGCAAAGTCTAAAAACAGCAATAACATTCAGCAATAAAATGGGGGTTACCCAGCAAAATGCATACGCCTACATGAATTACTTCCACCATTAGCAGTAATTACTTTGGTGGGTTCTCCACCAGAGAATTCTCTAAGTCAAGATTAACATTTCTTACAGAAACTGTAGGATTTCCCAATATTAGCCAAATGTAAATCCAGCCATTAATGCATACACAGGATTAATTTTTAAAACAGGATATTTTTCATCACAAAGTATGACCTTGGAAGAAATAAAGCTGGTGGAGACAAGCAAAGCGTGACACGGGAAATGAAACTAGAGGCAAATGTAAAAGTTTCAAATAGTTCAAAGGGCACTTTATAAAAATGTAATTGGCTGTGGCATTTGTACAATATATAGCAACAACAGCATAATTTAGCAACTTATTATAATAAATCACACATTTAAAAGCAGGGGAAAAAAAACAAATTAAAGCCAAGAAATATGTTGTGCCCTAATCAAATTATACTCCTGGTTTTAAGCTTCTTGGTAGATTTTTTAAACTCACTATTATTTGGCTTTATCAGCAAGATTGCTAATTCTCAACTCCACCTCTCCCCTCTTTTTGACTGAACATCAGTGCTTAATTTGAGCTGGTGGTTTCCAGTGCTAGGCACTTAATTGACAACACAGGTAATTATGACAGCTACCACCTGGTGGCTCTGTTTGTGTAATATAGAAATGAGCACAACAACAGTTGTTTAGTAATCAAATAGATGTTAAAACAACTAATACCTGCCTCCCAAACCCTTCTTATAGCTTGGGGGCCTCAAACAGTCTGGATTGTCACACATGTAGCAGTGTGATGGCTAGTAGTTGTGTATGTACTGTCATTGGCAGCGGCTACAGTGCAAGTTGGGGTGGCCTCCTAACGAGAGCCCTGGCATGTATTTTTTTATAAATTAAGCACTGCTGAACATGTAAAGTATGGCATCTTCGACACAGGCATGTATTGATGCCACCTCTTCAGAAGGTTTAAAGCTATTAAGTGCTAGAAATCTACAGATATTCAGACATAAAATTAAACAGAATGATAAACAGCACAGACAAATGACTAGGATTGGGAGTCATTTTTGATGCCAGTTTAAATTAGGGTCCCCAAAACTGAGCAGATCATTGGGAAAATTCATGGTGGGATCTTACATTTTACGAAAAAGAGGGGGAATGTATATTCCATCGATATTGAAAGCTTATGAAGCAGAGAGTGTTGTGTTGGCTACGCAATGGGCTGTTTATGATATTATGCTGATATAAATTCAATCCAAATTGAAGAAAATATATTTTTGCTTGAGTATTAGGCTTACCTCAGTCAGCCTCATATGTATGTATTGCATTAGGACCTTTTAGTACCCCCACCTGGGGCCCTATTATGTAAAGGGCACACTTTCCCTGTTTGCGCCCGGCGTAGCTTAAAACAGGTGCGCTGGGTGCAAACAGGTAAAGTGTGCTCTATTACATGGAATGCACTGCCCCTGGCTGCTTTGAAGCCGCTCCGTTTTTTCACAGTGCAGGCAACAACCTGCCTGCACTTTTAAAGGGATTAGAGATCCCCTTGCAGGCGGAGTGCAGTGAGTGAATTCACCCACCTGCACTTTTAAAGGAGATGTCTGGGGGGCCATGGGACCCCCTTTGCCCCCACCAGAGGGCTGCAAAGAGGGGGTACAGCTACACCTCCTGTTACCTCCAGTTAGTTCCACACAGCAGAAGTGCTGAGAAGTTGTCAGAGGCCACGCCCTCTTTCTCCACCACTCTGCAAATGTGCCTCCCGGTGCACTACTAGTTGGGGGATAAAGCCCCCTTGGCTCCAGAGGGACCTTGGGGGCCGAGAAGCCTACGCAGCGGAATTCCTGAGAGCTGGTCGGAGGCCCCGCCCCCTTTCTCCACCACTCTGCAAACTTGACTGCTCATTAAAAAACCTTTGAAATTCACTAAAAAAAACAAAAGTTACAGGGACGTTATAGTTAGCAAATAGAATTTAAAAAACCTTAGAAATTCACTAAAAAAAACAAAGGTTACAGGGACGTCATAGTTAGGCTGACATTTCACTCGTACAAAACCAGAGAAATTAAGCTGTTATAGTTACCTGAGTTAACTATAGCTATTGCGCCTGCAATGCACTGCTTATGACCTTACATATTACATCACTCATGACATGGTCAGTGACATCACTGATGACATCACTGATGACATCTCAAATGACATCACTGATAACATCACTGATGACATCATCCATATCATCTCTGACGCACCCACTCACACCCCTATAGAATCTTTAATATACCCACTGTCACTCCCACACAACCATTCACAAACCCATTCAAAGAGCCATACCAATACTTACACACCCACTCACTAATTCATAGATCTACACACACATCCACTTGCTCACCCATACTGCCACTCATAAACCCGCTCACTCACCAATACAGCCATTGACATATCCACTCTTATACACATAGAGGCACTCACACACTGAGTGAGTCACTCATAGAACTACTCACACACAAACACACTCACCCATACACTCAGTCATACGGGTACGTACTAACCCAAACAGTTACATACACATCCTCTTACTTGCTCATACAAATAGTAACACATACTCATTCACCTATACAGTCACTGACAGAAGCCACTCTCACATTCACTCACTCATGCATACAGTCACTCATATACCCAGTCACTCACCAATACTGCCTTTAACATACCCAGTTACTCACCGATACTAACACAAGCACTCAATCACAGACACAGCCATACAGATACTCACTCACCCATAGAGCTTCTCATACATGCACTCACTACCTCATACAGGCACTGACTCACCCACTCACTCATCCATACAGGCAGTCACACACCTCCTCGCCCATACACACAGACACCCAGACAACCATGGAGATAGTCAACCAATCAATCACTCATATAGGCGTTCACGTACCCACTAACACACTCATACACCCACTTAGACATCAACTGACAGACAGATACATTCACACAACCAGTCACTCATCCATACATTCACTGAGACACCTAATAACATTTGAGATGTCATCAGTGATGTCATCAGTGATATCACTGACCATGTAATGAGTGATGACATATGTGAGGTCATAAGCAGTGCATTGCAGGGGCGCAAGTTATAGTTAACTCAGGTAACTATAACGGGTAATTTCTCTGGTTTTGTACGAGTGAAATGTCAGCCTAACTATAACGTCCCTGTAACCTTTGTTTTTTTAGTAAGTATATATAAGTATATATATATATATATATTCTATTGTGCTAGTCCCTTTTGGGCTCCATCAAGAACGGGTTGCAAAGGATCTGCAGTGGGGAAATGGATAGGCATCTCAAAAAGATACTTCCCTCCTTCAAGGGAAAAACACCACTCTATTTAATCAAGTAGGTTTCACAGAGCGGGAGACATTAGAATTGGCTAAACCTTCACTGAAGGTCCACCTTTTAATGAAAACATGCCCTGGATTCCAACAGTACTTAGGCTGGATTTCTAACTTTGAAGAAGAAACCTTATAACACTGTGCAGGTTTGGCATGTTTTTAGTAATGCAGGAAAGGGGAAACCTGCTTGCATTTCAAATGAGAAAAATGACATGTTTAAAATGTACATTTCAAGAGTAGGCAGTGGTCACCACTGCCACCTCATAAACATATTTTTCCTGCATTCTCAAAGGGAAGGGGTCCCCTAGGGACCCCTATTTGTGAATGGGTCACCACCAACTTCGAATTGGTGGTAAAATATTAATGTTTTGCAACAGGAATTAATTTGGAAAACATTAATACATACTACTGTGAATCGGTATTTGGAAGGAACTCCCCAAACATGACCCTCCCACATACCAACTCGCAAACACAAGTTGCAATTCGGTAGCAACTTACCGAATCACAATTTGCCTTTTGTACTTTTGAAAAAGCATTTTTGAGGTTGAAATCAGCTTAATTCTGCGAATCGGTCCATTTGCAACCTTAAAAATGCTTCATACATCTGGCCCTAAGTGCTTATGAGCCGCAATAAAGAATAGAGCAACGGGGGTGAATATTTCATGGCATTATTTTTTGCTCTTATAGAATAATATATACTTAGGTTTAAGATTGTTCTTTTTTTATTCTTGCTCTTTTAAATATTTAGAGAGTTATTTGTTTGTATTTATCTTGTTGTCAAATGTTTGTTTAGATGTGTGTTTAAGGTTTTACAAACAGAAATATACTGTGTATGACTGACCAGCAAAAATTGCAAACGTTTAGAAGGTTGAGTTAAGATATTATCAGCTAAACTTGGAGGTTCTTGAGGCCCTACCAGCAATTTTTGCGGTCCCGGAACGTCACTTTGTTGATGTTCCGCAGCACATTTATAAGGCCACGTAAAGCCACTTTACGTGGCTCTTCATGGCCTTATAAATATGTTCCACTTTCACTCAGACAACAGCGTGAAAGGGGCATTCCATGCGTGTTGCTGGGGGCGTTCCCAGCAAGATCCATGGCTATTTGACACTGCCCCAGAATTACGAGAAATCGTAACTCTGAGGCAGCGGCAAAAACTTACGCCGAGGCACAACGAGGAGAAATATCTTTATTTTGCCTCTTATGATTGTTTTTGCGCAGGAAGGTTTCCCTTCCTGCACAAAAATTGTCATCCCTGCAATGCAGGCACCCTTGCACTATGGTACAAAGGTGCCTGAGTTGGCGCACAGCTGACCCTTGTGTGCTGGTGCAGGGGAAAAGGGCAGGAATGCGCCGTATCTGATCAATACAGCGCATTCCTGCCCTTTTCTTTTGCCGTAGGGCAGCACTGCAGGAAGGCCTGAGGCGCTGCCCTGAGGCAAACCCTCATAAATGAGGCCCGAGGTATATTAGTGGCTACTGGAATGCGTTAGCTCAGCCCTTGTAGTATTTCCTGCATAATTATGGAATTGCCACATTTGCCACGTCATCCAGGCTATGTTGCATGCAGATTTATTTTTAAGCGTGTTTCTAATTCAAACAGACCACACATTACTGCCCATGCAGTGCAGCTCTAAGCACTTTGTATATGTTATCTAGCTGGCTTTCTCCTATTGACTGTTGAGGTCAGATACCAAAAAAGCAACACTTCAAAATCCTACTTATGTAATTATGATATAGAGAGTGTGTAAAGAATGATTGATTCCTTGTTGCAAAAATGATTGTCTTTGTTACTTGTTTGAGTTTATTTAAATAGTTTTGACCATTAACCTTACAAGTGAGACAAAGTTAAACATATACCTCATTCCCAAACAACAGAACAAATGTTAATCAACTTCTCAATTTCATACAGCATTCAAATAAATAACAACTATTCGCTATGCCAGTAGGCTTATAATTGAACGTGCCTTTTGTGCCACTGATGGGGGTAGACACTCAATAAATCAACATGCATACACTCGGTCACTCATCTTTGCACTCATGCATCCATTTGTCAATCCACTGACTCATTCTTTCATGCACCCTCGAACATACCACAATAAAATACACACAAACTCAAGAACATATGCAACATAAATTAAAAGAATCCAAGTAGAAAAAAGAAACCATGCCACCTTCTTAACATCAGCTGGCATATTTTTGCAATAACAAAACTAAACATAGCAGTGGGTGTCTGTCTTGCAAAGTCAATCAATCTTTTAAAGTTCAAGCATGGCCGCTACATTTAGAACCAAGGTATTTACCATCTTGGAAAGGTAAAACAATGAAACACCATGGGCAACAATATTCCTTAATGATTTCCTGGTTTAGAGGTAGTGACCACCTGGAATGTGGCACACTGCCGATGAAACGGGTGGCAAGCAAACCACCTATTAACACTGCCTGGAGAGCTGTAGTATTCTGATGAGAAACATTGAAATAAAAGGAGGAGAAGCACATAAGTGAAAGGGCCAATATAAGAGGAGACAATTTAAAAATAAAGGACTAGCCGAGCAGCCCTGAAAACTGAAGTGCACCCATTTTCAGGTGGATGTACTCGTGTCATCAGAAAAAGCATTCACAGGGCAAAAGAGCCATAAATTGATGTAGTCTGAATCATTACCCCTTATAGTTTGTTGTCACGAATGAAAGCAGAGTGTAAATATCACTCAGGCAGAAGAGTGGCAGAATAAAAGTGGACCAAAAGGCCCCCTATGTATCTATAGGAATATATAGTTAAATATATGGCTTTATTTAATATTTAATGATTGTTCATTACAAGATCCCAGCAGACAAATATGACGCGAGTCTAGCAAGAATCACTACAGTGCAAACGTTCTTGCCTAGGATTTGCCAAAGGTAGTAACTAACACCAAAATCATTCCCTACAAAGGTAATCTGACATTTTGTGTAACAAAAATACATTTGTAGGGTGGGTTCAATACAGAGAAATACCAATCCTCCCTTAAATGTGTGTTGATTTCAAAATATGTTTTTTCACAATCAATAGATCAAGCATAATGTGTTTATCATAACTTTTCATAATAAACAGATCAGACCTATGACAAAAGATATTTTTTTCCTAGTGAACCAATCAGGCCTGAAGCTGTTATCAATGGCTTATCAGCATAAACAATTGAAGCCTTCTGTATTGAGCATAAGCATTCCCACAAAGCAACCATTAGGCATGGAATCATAAAATTACATAGTATACAAAATTACAGCTGCAAAGGAAATGCTATCTCTTCTAAGAGGGCCTACCAAGTATTCTGACAGTACACATTTTCTATACCCATGGTTTGTCAGAAGGGGTAACCAGCACCAAAATGCTTGCCTACGATGGCAATCTGTGAGACTCTATGTTACAAAATGTCTATTTGTTGGCCTTAATACAGAGTAATAACAATTTAACAATCTACGCTGCCTATTGACTTTAGCATATGCTTTTCACAATCAATATGTCAGGCCTACTGCTTTTATCGTAACATTTCATTATAAACAATCAAGCCTATAACATTTATCATTGGCTTGGCTTTTTAAGTTAAGGAACTCAAACCTACTGTGTTGGTTAAGAAGCCTATACACAAGGCAACCTTCAGGTTATACCACAATAGAATTACAGATATGTGCAAAATACAGCTGCCAAAACAATACAAAGTCCCTTCTAATAGAGCCTAGTAAGAATTATCATATTGCAAATGGTCTATCCCCATGGCTTATTTAGCTGCATCACCAGGACCCAAACCCTTGCCTACTGAAGTAAACTGTGAAAATCCATGTAACAAAATGCCTGCTTTGAGGCTTTTGCACAGTGTAATAACAACCCACCCTTATAAGCTGTTTGCATTTAACGCACACTTTTCACAATGGATAATTAAGACCTACTTGCTTAGTTAAAACCTTTTGTGAGGAGAGGATGTGGCCTAACGGCTAGAGCGGTCATCCTCGGAGCTGGGGAATCGGGTTCAAGTCTCACCAAGGACGGTCAACATCCTGTGATTCTGGGCAAATCACTTAATCTCTCCGTGCCGAACAAAAAAAATTAACGTGTCTGTCTGTAATGCAACTGGTGCTCATGTAAAGCGCTCTGTTACCTTCGGGTCTAGTTTGCGCTATATAAAACTCCTCCAAAATGTGACATATCTTTATCTAGGGAACTGATAAGGCTTGTACCTTTTACCAACAGCTTGACACAATTTACAACCCAGGCCTACAGAAGTGCGCAGACGTTGGCAACCATCAAGTATACATTTATGAAATTACAAATAAGTACAAAATTACAGTTAGCAAAACAATATAAAGTTCCTCCTAATAGGTCCTAACAAGAAACATCACATTAAAAGTCAGAATGGGTAACCAACGCCATAACTCTTACGATGGTAATCTGTGAGATTATATGCAACTAAATACCTTTCTACAGTCAGTGACATAATGTGACAACAATCAAATGTAAGGTGCCTACTGACTTCACCATATGTTTTTCACAATAAATAAGCCAGGCCTACTACCTTTGTAAGAACTTTCTAAACTACTTTATTTAGATTTATGGAAAGATAATAACAGCACAGAACTATTGGTAATACCGAAGGACACACTTACATGAATATAGATCTATCATTCTAGCCAGGTTGTGAACCATTCAACATTTTTTAGATTCAACTAGAGAGGTTGTGGCTAAACGGCTAGAGCGGCCTACCTTGAAGCTGGGGAACCAGGTTCGAGTCTGGCGGGAGGTTCGAACATCCTGTGATTCTGGGCAAATCACTTAATCTCCCCATGCCAAAAATGAATGTGTCTGTCTGTAATGCAACTGGTACTAATTTAAAGTGCTCTGAAACCTTCAGGTCGAGGTCGCACTATATAAAACTGCAGATTCAGTGGTTGTAGTCAAAGGCTATTTACTGTGCTCTCCCCCATCTACCAAAGAATCACCAAAAGGTTGGAGAGGGAGCAACACCCGTCGCACAGACCCGACGAGTAATATCCAACACAAAATCAGACTATTTCTGGATGAAGCACATGACAGAGGGTGAATTAACCATAAAGAGAAAGAGTTTTTGACTACAAAGGAACCTAGAGTCCCACGATTCTATACCATCCCCAAGATACATAAGGGACATACACCCCCCACCCCCCAGGAAGACCAAGAGTCTCCGGAATTGGATCCATCCTGGAACCACTATCGCAGTTCGTGTATTGGTACCTGAGACCATTAGTCACCAAGGCGAAATCCTATGTGAAGGATACCACTCATCGATTGACCATACTGAGGGACATGACCTTCGACACTGAAAAAGAAACACTGGTGTGCCTGAATGTGGAGTCTCTCTACACGAGTATCCCCCAAGAAGAAAGCCTAAAAGTTATCCATGACCTCCTGCTCTCTGAAGAGTGGAAGTGGAACGCACCATTCGACTGGATCATGCAACTGGCCAACCTAGCTCTAACTGAAAACTTTTTCAGTTTTGAGGACAAGATCTATCTGCAACGCCACCGCACTTCTATGGGCAGCAGTTTTGCCCCGAGCGTAGCATGTTTGTACATGGGATGGTTTGAGGATCACAACATCTGGAACAATAACCCATATACCAACCAGATACGGTTATGGATTAGATATATTGATGACATCCTGGTCATATGGAATGATCACAACACCTCAACTGAATCCTTCAACAATTGGATAAACGGAAGAAATACTTTCTTCAAGTTCACAATGACCCACAACAACAGCAAAGTATCGTTTTTGGATGTGAATATCATAGCAGAGGAAGGGAAACTCAGTACTTCCCTATTCACTAAACCTACAGATCGAAACAGCCCATCCAAGAGCACTCCGGGAAAATCTCCCAGTGGGACAGTTTATGCGCATACGATGCAACTGTTCGAAACTAGACGACTATAAAAGAGAAGCGGATTTACTGGCTGGAAAACGTCAATCTCGACATTACCCAATCCGTATTGTGAACAAGGCTAAAAAGAGAGTACGTAACATTCCAAGAGATTCCCCCCTGGAAAAGACTATTAGACCTGAAAGCACCAACTTAATCTATGTCACAACCTACAACACAAGATCCAATTTTGTGAAACAAACGATCAATAAACACTGGCGCATACTCACATCAAACAAACTGAATTTTGAGAAACCCATGTTTTCGTTCAAAAAGACCCGGAGCATTCGAGATAGATTGGTTCACAGTGATACCTTCAGTAAAATACCAAAGGGACAAAACACTCTGTGGAACCTACCCCCAGTACAGGGGCATTTTCCTTGTGGAAATTGTTCTGTATGCCCCTTTACATCCCATACCAACACGATTGACCTAGGACTAAGGACCCTATGGGAGCAGAGATCACACACGAACTGTAATAGTACAAATGTCGTGTATATAATCATCTGCCCCTGTGGTCTGAAATATATTGGAATGACCACCCGAAAAATCAAAATCCGCATTAACGAACACAGGAGCACAATAAGGTGCAAGAGAGCAACTACCAGACTGACGACTCACTGTCTTGAAATGAATCACTCAGAGACAGACATGCAATGGAACATCATTGAAAAAATCACACCAACAAACATGGCACAAAAGATGCTGCTACTTAAAGAACAAAGATGGGTACACCGTCTTAAGACTCACGTTCTAGGCCTTAACAATGGCATACCCTGGAACCAGTTCAACAACCTGAGTAGATGTTGTTGGGTAGGCTGGTGCACATTGGTGGAGTTTTCCTTACTATGTCCCTTGATAATTTGACAATACTGACCGGGTCTTTAAAAAACACTATGAGAAATAACCATCAGACAAGGGTCTTTACGTGGTAAATATGAACCAGCTTAAACAACCTGAGTAGATAACGCTATATAGGCTGGTACACATTGGTGGAGTTTTCCTTACTATGTCCCTTTAAAATTTGTCAAAGTCAATATAGACCAGGTCTTTAAAAGAACTATGAGAAAAACCATCAGGATATGTTTTCATGTGAAAAATATGAGTGTGGACCTAGTTTCCGATATACCGATACTGAAATAGGTAAAGATCCGTACAGAGCTCCACGTTATAAAGTAAAAGCCGAAGACTGTTTACACGTGCCTCTCCTGCTGACGCAGTACGCGTAACAGAATGCCTACGTGCGGCCGCCCACATCCTGTCAAACAGCGAGATAGAAGCAGTCCGGATGACAGCTAACCTGTCATCAGGTAGTCGCAGCAACATGAGCCGAGCCCCCGCCGCAATCCAATCAAAGGGTGAGCTGTAGCAATAGGGCGTGACCAGCCACCCTCCGGAACTGCCCGGCAGAGCGTGCGAACATTGATATTTAACGGCGCCAGCTCCACACAGTCTTTGGACAAGCCGGGGAGCAGAACAGCTTGTAGGTTACGACAGGGTTGGACCTTTGAAGAAGTAAGTGATATCTGTTCCACTTAACTGAGGCGCCACTCAATGGACATACGGTAGGCCATGGCACATTTTCATTGAATTTCCCCGCATTTTTCTACTTGACCTCAAATGCAATATGGCCATTATTTATTTATCCGTAGTGTGTGACTATAAGGCCTCCCTCCTGTGCTCCCTCGGGAATTGAAGCCCTGATTACGTGGGGTTAGTGCCATTGAGTCTATAAGGTATTTATAACTAGTATGTATGATGCGGTGAAATGATACACAGTATGTATGTTTATTTTGAAAGAAGTAATGCATGTATGCACAACCCATAGCACTTGTGAAAGACACAGAAGTGCATATGATGTTGGCATGAGAAGCATGACCCATGTGTGACCACACTGTTAAAGCATGCTCTAAAGTTTTGGGGGGATCATACACAACCCCTGACACTGTCACAGCAAAGGCTTCAGTGGGGACTACGTGATGATGGTCTGCAGGCGATAATGGCGCCTTTTGAATTGTACATAACGACAATGTTGGATTATGTTTTCTTGTCTCTGTTTCTATATAGGTAATTCCTCATTTGAATCCAGTGGCAAGTATTAGACTTATTCCTACTTAACACCTAGATGTGCCCTATGCAAATTGCGTAACATTATTGCACTCACGTCTTTGGGGGAAGTAACTTCTTTAAATCCCACCCTGACGAAAGCCCAGGACTTATTTAGGCCATTAAGGAGGACTGAAACATGTTGGTGCCTATTCTAGGGCTATAGGACCATTACATCCTGATACCCAATTATAGTGTTTTTAATCTTCCCTCCCACTCCATCAATAAAGGATACTTTAGGAGTGGGTGAGGAATTTTATCTTTAAAGTTACGCCCCCATACACCTTTTCATAAGTGCTCCCTGAATGATGATTGAGCCCACCCCTACCTTTAGGAGTTGGGGTGAGCCAGATGATGAAGCATGTCACTATTAGAGTGAGTGAGGGCTATATAAAGAAAAGTGTATTTCTCCCTTCCCACCCGTAGCAACGGGTCGGTTACATATTGGACTCAGATCCTCTCAGTATACCTCACTTGAGAGATTAATCATCAAACACTTAGGATCTCCCAAACCATAACCAAAAAAAAAAACCACCCCCTACCTCTTCTAAATCTGGAGGTACGACCAGCTTTCTTCCGAAGGGACACCCATTAGGTTCAGTGTACATTGATTAGGGAGGATGTGTCCCTTCTAACCTCGTGGTTAAGGACCTCTCTACCCTTCCGGGACCCTTCTGGGCCCACAATTGTGTGTGATATAGGGAGCAACAACCCCAGCAGCACTCTAATTGGGGCATTTATCTCTTTCCAATAGGTCTAAATAAAAGGGCAGGACCACCACATGAGTAGAAATGTGCCTCGTTCACCACAATTTTACGAGAAGGCCTTGTCCAGCTCTAATTGACCTGCCAGGGGAACATCATTGGACAGCTCCAGTAGGAAGGCCCTGAAGGAGATCATTCTCCCAGTAAGTCAGGAGATCACCAGAGGTGTCACCAGCTGTCTGGGCCTCAGCTTGCTGCTGTAGGCCCTCAAGAGTGGGGCATTCCTTCTACGCTCTGCAGAACTCCTCCCTGATGGGACCTCCATCCTCCTGCCAATTTGCCAGTCAAGATAGTTCTCCTAGGGTAGCAAGGTCCTCTCCAGGATGTTCTGGGACTCCGCCCTTAGGCTCTGCCTCCTCCCGAACTGTGGGAGATTCAGGAGTGGGATTTCCGTGCCCTTTGCCTTTTCTCATTTTGGCAGGTGCTTTGGCCATTCTACCCTCGGACAGTCATGGACCGTGGGTTCAGACACACCCACTTAAGCAACCCTAACACCTTCACGTGGGACCTGAGCTCCACCTCTTTCCAGATGATGTGCTGGAGGTCATTCCCAAGCAGACAATCCTTTGGTATGGATGAACTCACAGCTACCCTCAAGGAAGCTGAGACACCCCCATTCAACGGGAACCAGAACCACTGTATAGTGACTCTCATGGTTGTCAGCTACTACAACCTGTTGGACCACATTAGGGACTACCTGCTCCGAGGACACCAGATGACACCCAATGGTTGTCAAGCTGGCTCCTGTGTCTCTCAGAGCCTCCACCATCTGCCCATTGATGGTGACCCACTACCTGTACTTCTTAGTGTTGCTGGGCATATGGGCCCTTGACACCATCTCTCTGTCACCCATGGACACTAGAGTAACCTCTGCACTACCCTCCATACTAACATGGGCAATGTCCTCCTGAAGCATTACACTTACTAGCCCCGGTGTCTGCGCGCCAGTGGAGGGCTGTGCCCGCTTGGGACACTTGGCATACCCCATGTAGTGCCCAACTGGTTGACACTCACAGCACCTTGGGGGTGCCTTCCCTAAGAAACACCTGATTGATAGCAAGCTCACTGACCCCAAGGAGCTTGCCAAGCAGGCTCATCAAATGCTCCAGCAGCATTTTCTTTTCTGCCAAGGCTCTCTCAGCCTTCTTTTCTTCTGCCTCTACTTTCATTTTGGCCAATTGCAGCTCGAGTTCCCTTTCTGCCCTCTTGTCCTCTGGTGACAGGTTCTTGGAAGACACACTGCTCTCTGCCCTGAGACTGTGCTCCCTTTCTGTGGGCAGATGGTCCACATCCTCTGGGGATCCTGCTGAGGGCCCACAGCCAGGGTCTTTTTAACATCTAAATCAAGGGGGAGATGTATGATCCTTCCAATTTGCAAGTTGCAAATTGCGTCATTTTGCAACTTGCAATTTGCGACTCGCAAATTGGAATTTACAACAGTGTCTCAGACACTGTTTGCGATTCCTAAAGGGGTTGCAAATTGCCTGTCTCATTAATATTCATGAGGCAGGTGCAATTTGCGACCCTATTGGGAATGGCTGGCATTCCCAGGGATGGTGGCCTGCTGGGGGCAGCAGACCACTATGTCTGTGACTACTTTTTCAGTAAAGCAGTTTTTGTTTAAAATGCAGCCCGCTTTCCTTAGAGGAGAACGGGAGGCATTTTTTAAGACTAGGCAGTGGTCTGTGGGACCCCTGCCTGCTCTTAAAAAATATTTTCAATGCAAGTCACAAAGGGGAATGGGTCCCCTGGGGACCCCTTCCCGTTTGCGTGTGGCTTACCACCCATTTGAAATGGGTGTTAAACTGCAAGTGATTGCGGCCGCAAAACAATCTTACATTGAAGTGCGAGTCGCTATTAGGAAGGGACGCCCTAGGTACGGCCCTTTCTAATTGCGAGTCGCAAACCCTATTTTGCGAGTCGGTAATAGGTTGCCAACTCACAAAATATGGTTTGTAAGTAGGGCAGACCTATTTTGCGGTCGCAAACAGGCTGACTTCCTGTTTGCGACCGCAAAAAATGGTCGTGCATCTGGCCCCAAGTCCCTCCTCATCAGGATCCTCTTCATCATATTCCTCAGGAGTGGCTTGCATCCAGTCACCCAGGCCCTCGTCACCAGCAGGCTGGACTACGGAAACGCCCTCTACGCAGGAACGACGGCTAAGCTCCTGAGACGGCTGCAACGCATCCAGAATGCCTCTGCACGTCTTATCCTCGACATCCCCCGACGCAGCCACATCACACCCCACCTGAGAGACCTGCACTGGCTCCCTGTCAACAAGAGGATAACCTTCAAGCTCCTCACCCACGCACACAAAGCACTCCACAACTCCGGACCAGCCTACCTCAACAGACGACTCAGCTTCTACACCCCCACCCGCCAGCTCCGCTCCACCAGCCTCGCCCTCGCCACAGTCCCCCGCATCCGGAAAACGACCGCCGGCGGCAGATCCTTCTCCCACCTCGCCGCCAAGACCTGGAACACCCTCCCCACCAACCTTCGGCAGACCCAAGACCTACTGGCCTTCAGAAGACTCCTCAAGACCTGGCTCTTTGATCAGTAGCAGCACCACCCCCCTTTTCCCCCAGCGCCCTAAGACCCTCGCGGGTATGTAGTGCGCTTTATAAGTGACATGATTGATTGATTGATTGATTGATCCTTGTGACTTCCTCATAGGCATGTGAGCTATCTGGAAGTCCAGCTTTGTGTCCTTCTTTCTTACACATAGCCCCCTCTCCTTGCAGAGTTTCTGCAGCTCCGCCCTGCTGAGAATGTTCACATTGAGCATCTACATCTCTTTAGAACAAGATAAAAGAGGTAGGAAACTTAAATTTAGAAAAAGGAAAAACAGTGAATCACAAAACTAAGTAGAATTTAAAAAGGCGTGAATTGGTCTCAGAATACTTATCTGGGATTTTCAGTGTAACAAAAAAATCACTGTGTGGCACTGCACAAACACACGTTCTACTCCTCAAAGCTGAATACCAATGTAAGAAATTGGGTTACCGGTTGGGGAGGGGGAACCCTACTTAAGCAGCAACCACAATACTTGTCAGGGTGAAGTCATAAGCAAACCCCAAATTAACCTGTGCTCAACACTCTGGTAGCTCAGCACAGAGCAGTCAGGTTTAACTTTGAGGCAATGTGTAAAGTATAGAATGATGCAGCAGTTCACACAGTGATAAAGTGAAATACAACACAAGAAAAATCACACACCAATTCAGAAAAAGAGAGTAACATTTAATAAATAATGTAAGACCTAAATAACAAACATCAGATCAGTAGAACCGGAGACATGGAATGTTAAAGATTTAACAGAAAATAGTGCCAAAAAGCACAAACCGCCAACTGTGGTTATCTGGTCGCGTCGGACCAGGACAAAGTCACAAGGTCAGGCTGACTGTAATGAAGCATGCACTGGACACTGGACACAGGCACAGTGAACAAGAGTACCTTAAATCCCGGTTGCAGAGCGTTGCGAGGTCCCGCGTCAAGGTTGCATTGCGCAACCTAGGTGATAAGAGGTTCTGGTGGGGAGATGAGTCATGCAGCAGTCGTTCCAGGAAGCTGCGAGGTCCTGCATCTCGCTCAGGATACCGTTGATAAGGGGCTTGCAATGCGAAGTCCTGCGACAAAAATGCTATGCGCCCCAACCTCGTTCGAAAATAGTTGCGGGCTTGTGATGCAATGTCCTACATCATCGTCGAGGATGCCATCAACAAGGTGCTTGCAATGCAGAGACCTGCGTCAAGGATGCGCCAAAAGGCATCGCTTCCGAGTAAGCTGTGAGCTGCGATGTGAACTCCTGCAGCGGGGATGTGGCGCCCAGCTCTTCTGATGCAGAGATTCTTTGAGGCAATGCGTGATGCTGCTGGTCCAATGTGGAGTTTCGGGAGACGATGCTTCTCGTCGGTTCTGCTAGGACCACAGCTGGGCTGGCAGATCACCTTCAGACCCTCTTCCAAGTTTCCAGGACTAAGGTGTCAGAGACAGAGTCCAGGTACTGGATTCAAGTTGGTTGGAGCCTTCTGTCCCTGAGGCTATGGTCAGGAGGCCAGCCAACTAGCCGTTGGAGTCACTTTGGTGGCCATGAGTTCAGGATACAGGTCCACTGCTGCTCATTCAGGCAGGTGGCCAGCACAGCAGGGCAGCAAAGTGAGAGTCTTTCTTGCAGCAAAGTCTGAGGGTCCGTTATTTATACCTGGTGCCCACTTTGAAATAGGAGAAGGTTCTGGAGGTTTCCACCCCTCTGAGGTGTCAGGCATCCCCTTCCTACCTGCCAGATTGTCTGAGGACACAAAAGACTAGTGGCAAACATTTTGTGAGTCTGTTCCAACAGAGCCTTTGTGATATGCAGTGTGGTAGGTGACAGCTCCTCCCCCCTAGTTAAGTCGGAGTAGCCCATCCTGCCAACACTTAGCCTCCCTTTGTTGTACTGTCTGGGAGCAATACACAAAAACTATGTGTGATCCAGTAAACAGGCTGCATGTACCAAATGGTTAGGACAAGAAAATATCAACTTTCAAAAAGCTGCATTTTCAGAATTGTGACTTAAAAGCATCTAATTTCACCTTTGAAGAGGGCTTTGAAAGAGAATTCCATAGACACCAAACTTGACTTCCCACCTGCTCCCAATTGAACATTGTCACTTATTAAATATAATAAGTTAACTCCAAAGTTATCGTATGGGAGAAGTAGTGAAAAACTAATCTAGGACAAGTAAAAGTTAAAAGTAAATGTCCAACTTTTTAAATGCACTGCACCCTGTCCTATTGTCTGTTTAGGGCATACACCAAGTGTGACATATGTATATATATTAAAAAGGAAAAGTTAGGCCTGGCAAAAGGTTTATTTTGACAGGTCTAAATGGCAGTTTAACACTGCACACACAGCTGCAATGGAAGGCCTGAAGCATGTTTAAAGGGCTACTTAAGTGGGTGGCACAATCAGTACTGAAGGACTACTAGTAGCATTTAATTTACAGGCCCTGAATAATGTAGTACCTCTTTAGTAGGGACTTACAAGTAAATTAAATGTTCCAATTGGGTCTAAGCAAATTCTACCATGTTTAAAGGAGAGAGCACAAGCACTTTATTACTGGTTAGCAGGGGTAAAGTGTGCAGAGCCCTAAAGCCAGGAAAAACGAAGTCAGCAAAAACAGGAGGCTGGAAGGCAAAAAGTTCTCACAAAACCACACCAAGGATGTCAAGTCCAACAACCACACTGTCCCTATCTAGAATGAAGGATTGGAGAACAGAAGCTTTATCCTTATCTCTTTTAAAGAACTGACACTTCTTTCAAACCTCTTAGCCCAATTTTTTTGTTTGATATCTGTTTATTGAATACAAGCAGAGAAAGAAAAAAGTTGTACACATGTCGCAGAACTTGCAGGACCAGGGTGGGGAAGAAACCAAAAGTGGGTAACAGGAGCAGCAAACAGATCTAGACCCCCACAAAGGGATAAATTGAGCTAAGTGGGATTGAAAATACAAATGCAATGAAGGCACAGCAACTTCCCAGAATACAGAGGATCCCCATAAAAAGAAAAAGGGCCTTCTCCCCGCCTGAAGGGGAAGCCATGGAGGGGATCAGCAAGTGTGGGCCTAGCTAGAGTCTCATTGCCCAGTATTAATGACCAACAACAACATAGTCAAAAAAAGAACCCCCCCAGATGGGCAAGACTAGCAAAATCCAAGCAAATCTAGGGTCCCCACCCTCTCGGAAGTTACAACTTATACTGCGACAATGCTAATACACATTGCCATGTATAGAACCAAGATCATCATAGAACAAAAGAAGGACAGGAAGAGAAACCAGAGATAGAAGAAAGCAGAGAGAAAAAGAAAGGACAGCGGAGGGCATGACCCTCGAAGGGGAGGAGAAGAGAAAAGAGAACAGATGTGGATGCGCCCAGGAGGCAGGGGGGAGGGGGAAGAGCCAAAGCCCAGGGTGGTGTCTAGGGAACGGAAGACCCCAGGGGCTTGTCCGGCCAGTCAGGCAGGTCACTCCAGAGTAACCGGCCTCCTGCCCCGCAAGAAGGGCTCCAGAGGATCATCGAATAGCTGTGGGGCCCGCAGTCGAGGGGGCATCAGGCAGGAGTGTTCAGTTTTAGTGAGGTAATATATAAGTGGGCGCCAGATGCGGTCAAAGCGTGTATCAGTGTGGGTGAGGCGGGCCGTAAGCATTTCCAGGGACAGGAAGTCCCACAGGCGGAGAAACCACGCTGCAGTAGGAGGAGGGTGGGGCCGCTTCTAGCAGGAGGCGATGGACTGTCGCGCAGCTCCCAATAAGTGGAGAATTAAATACCAGTGTGACGAAGTCATGGCCTTCAATGTGCCAGGCCGAATGCCCAGAATCGGTAGGGACGGGGTAGAAGGGACCGGGAAACCCACCACCTCCTTGATATAACTGAGGACCTCCTTCCAGAACATGAGAAGGCTCGGGCAAGACCACCAAATGTGTAGGAAGTCCCCTCTATCCGTCCGGCACCGCCAGCAAATTGAAGAAGTGTTCGGGAACATCTGGTGCAGACGGGTATGGGTGTAATACCAATGTGTCATTAGTTTGTAAGCAGACTCGCGCTGGGAAATGCTACGGTACACCTTAGGGATGTCCCTCCACAAGCGGTCCCAGTTCTCCGGGGGGATGTCAGCGGCCAAATCAGAGGCCCAACGCACCTGGTAGCCATGAGGCGGGAGCTGTCGAGAGTGTTGAAGGACAGAGTAGGGTTTGGAGATTAAGATTATCCCCGAGACCCCTCGAACCTACGCACTAGGGAATCAAAGGGGGTGAGCTGACGAGTCACCCCCTGGGAGTACGCTGGGAAGACAGCCAATGACGCAATTGACAATATTGCAGACGCGCGTTATCTGTGAGATGGAAAAACTGCTTGCATTGATCGAAGGTGCGGAGGGCAGAGCCCTGAAAAAAATCCTGAAGCACTCGCTGGCCCTCTACGGTCCAAGCCGCAAAGGCCTGAGACTGCAAAGCTGGAGGGAACGCAGGGTTGAGTGTTAGCGGGGTGTTAGGGGAAGGGAAGGTCGTAAGGCCCCGGGAAAGCGCCAATTTATCCCATATCTCCAAGACCGTTCTCGTTGGGGTTGCTATGTAGGCACTGCGAGGGCGCGCCTCGCGCGGGAGCCAGGCCAGATCCCACAGTGGTCTACATGCCACCGCACGGTCCATATGGAACCAGTGCTTCTCGCTTTCAGGAACGATCCATTCTGAGATAAACCGAAGATGACAAGCCCAATAATAGTCCAATAAATTGGGACAGGCCAGGCCACCCCGAGAGCTGGGGAGCATACGTAGTTTATGAGAGAAGCGGGGCGGGACTTCCCCCAGATGAACTTGGTAAAATCCCGTTGTAAGGCCTGAATGTCAGCGTGCGGAATGGGAGTAGGAAGAGACTGGAACAAATAAAGAACCTTAGGGAGAAGGGACATTTTAACGGCAATAAGGCACCCCAGCCACGCCAGTGGAAGGCCCTCCCAGCGACGCATTTCATCGCGAATGGACTTCCGGTACCTAGGCCAATTAGAGGAGGACCAAGAAGCGAGATTAGGAGTCAGGTCTAGGCCCAAGTAGCGAATCGACTCATCCGTCCACTGCACTGGGAGCAAGTCCCGCAAACCCTGAACTTCCGAGGTCGAGAGTGTGAGATTGAGAGCGTGAGATTTTGCGAGATTGATCCGATAGCCTGAAGTGGTCTCAAAGGACTTCAAAATCCCAGCCACCGCCGGAAGAGAGGTCAAGGGAGAGGACAAAGACAAGAGCAGGTCGTCAGCAAAGAGGGAAGCCTTGTGCTCAGCACCCCCCATACGGATACCCCGTATAGTCTGATTGTGGCGTATAGCAATAGCTAAGGGCTCAACGACAAGTGCAAATAAGAGAGGGGAAAGCGGACACCCCTGGTGAGTGCCTCAGTGGATAGAGACAGGAGCCGTGGTGGTTCCGTTGAAGCGAACGCGAGTGGTAGGTTTCGCATAGGGGCCATCAATTTAGAGATGAAACCCGGCCCCAAGCCAACCTTCTGGAGGACTGCCCGGAGGAAACCCCAATCTACCCGGTCGAACGCCTTTTCGGCATCGAGAGAGACCAGGCATGCAGGGATGTCTCTAATTCGTGATTTTTCTACCAAATGGGCAATCCGCCGTATGTTATCCGCACCCTGACGGTGACGGATAAACCTCACCTGATCTGGGTCTATAAGGCCCGGGAGGTGAGGCTCTAAACAGTGGCCAAGATTTTGGTGAATAACTTAGCGTCAGTATTTAATAAAGCGATGGGGTGAAAGGAAGCCATCAGGGTCGGGTCCTTGCTAGGTTTGTGAACAAGCACAATTTCTGCTTCATTCATCGTGGGGGAGAGGCCCGTATGATCAGTAAAGGTGTTAAAGAGATGGAGAAGGTGGTCCCGCAATTGCAGGTAGAAGATCCGATAAAAAGCGACCGGGAGACCGTCGGGACCCGGGGTTTGGCCCGTCGGCAGCTGTTTCAATGCTTTCGCAATTTCCTCGTGGGAGATAGGCTCATCAAGTAACTCCGTGAAGTACGGATCAATAGGGTCCCAGGGACAAGAGTCAAGAAACGTCGCAACCGCCTCCGGGGAACAAGGATCACGGGCATACAGATCAGTGTAGAAGGCCATCAGAGTATGAGCCTTGTCTGCCTCCGAGGTAGCCCAGGAGCCATCAGGCCGCTTGAGCTTTGCGATATGGGAGCGAGCCGTCTGAGTCCGTAGACGGCGTGCTAAGCACGCCCCAACCTTATCACCACCCACGTAATATTTCTGTTTAAGGTTAACAAGAAGGCGTTCGGCCTTATTAGTGCGCTGTAGGCGCAGCTGACCCCACAGGATAGCCAGGTGCCGCTTATTAGCAAGGGAGGGACAGGCATGATCCGCACGCTCCAAGTCCTTAATATCCTGGGATAGGGTGGTTTCAACCAGTCATGCCTCCCTGGTACGGGCAATGGAGATTAAGGTGATAACTCCCCACACAGTAGCCTTGAAGGCATCCCAACGGACATCCTCTGGAGTATCAGAGAGAGAGTTCGCCACAAAGAAGGATTCGATCTCCTTACGAATGTCCGCCACATCCACCGGATCACGGAGGGCTTGGGGGGGCAGGCGCCATCGCGGGAGGGGGTCGCCACGGGCATCGGGAACCTGGAGCGTAAGCAGAACATGCGCGTGATCAGAAATGGAGATGTCTGAAATATCCACGGTGCACAGCAAGTGAGTCAAAGAAAGCAAAAGAAAAAAATAGTCGATACGCGAATAAGAGCGATGAACGTGAGAAAAAAAAGAATAATCCAGAGAGTCTGGGTGGAGGTATCTCCAGGCATCAACCAAACCCAGGTTGGTGATTGCATTCCTCAATGGCGCTGACATCGCCCCAGCAACATGGTGCGCCTGCGCAGTGCAATCCTGTTCAGGGTCCCAAACCAAATTAAAGTCACCCCCAAGAACAACAGGGGTTGAGAGGGAACGAAGCAGAGACCCAAGGTGGTGTCGCAAGAACATATCCTGTTTATGGTTAGGCGCATATACATTAACAAAGGTACAGGAACCCCGACCCCAAACCATGTCAACTTTAAGATACCTCCCTCCCTCATCAGCCACAGTCCGGGCTGTCGCCGCGCGCCAGCCAGGTTTAAACAAAATTGCCACACCACTAGTCTTAGTCGGGGAGCACGCCCAGAATTGAGTAGGGTATTTGCGATGCGACATGAGGCGGGTGTCAGAGGAAAGCAGATGGGTCTCCTGTAAGAAAACCACGTCAGGATCGTGTTGGAGTAAGTAGCGCCACACCTGTCGGCGCTTGTTAGGGGAGTTGAGTCCCTTCACATTGAGGGATAGGAATGTGACAGTGCGTGTCATGGTGCAAGAGAGGAGGGGCAACACGCCTCAGCCACACCAGCAGGTCCCAGAGCACTCCAGAACACACACCCAATCAGGCACCCCCCAAAAAAGCGATGAGAGATGAACCCCATGGCCAAGAAACAGGCAGCCCCCCAAGGTCGCACAAGAGAGGGAGAAGAACATGGTGGCGGAAACAATGGCAAAGGGATTGAATCGAGCACAGGAGCAAAGGGCCAGCCAACCCCGAGCAATCGCCAACATCTCCTCCACACACCCCAGAACTACACCACAATCCAGCCTCGGGCAGGGACGCATCCGAAAGGAGCTCATAGAGGGGAGAAGAAAAAAAATAAAAAAAATAAAAAGAAGGAAAAGAAAGAAGAAAGAAAAAACAGGCTAACTGGGCCAAGTCAATGTAGAGTCCATTCGGAACAGCCCGGACTCCCGAAGGTGGGTCATTCCAGAGAAGTCACTCTCCTATAGGACTCTGGAGAGGGGGGGGGCGGCAGAAACACAGAAGGCGAAGAGTCTCTGCTGACGGCTTCCCATGTAGCAATGAAAGAAGCACAACTTGGTCTAGCCACCAGGCCCGGGTTGGGGGACCCCCAGGGCCGGACCCCTGGTAGAAACACAGACAGGTACACCGCTGTATAGAGGGCAACTAGTTTGTGAGAGATGGGGAGGCACTCAGGGAGCGAACATGGTTGATGGCATCCTGCTTGGCTTGTGATGAATCAAGTGCTCCCGAGAGGCGTCTGGAGCGAGGAGGAGGGACAGTGGACCATCCCGGCCGGAGCGGGCCCGCAGGGCGTGCGTGAGAAGATGGAAGATCTTCATTGACCGAATCCACAGGGAGGCAGAGGAGACGTTGCACCTCCTGCAGAGACCGGACAACTCGCCGCCTACCCTCCCAGGTAAACATCAAGGCAAAGGGATGGCCCCACTGGTATTTAATCTCCAGGTCCCACAATTTGTCTGTCACACGCTTAAAGGTCTTCCTCCGGCGAAGCGTAGAAGGTGCAAGGTCCTGAAAGATTTGTATGGAGAGCCCAGTGTAGGAGACCGCTTGAACTCCCTGCACCTTACGAAGGATGGCTTCTTTGTCCGCAAAGAAGTGGACTCTCGTGATAATGTCTGGGACAAAATTAGGACGGTTGCGGGGGCCTGGCACCCGATGTGCTCTATCCAGCATGGGCGGCGATGTATCCTCACCCTCACGTATGGCATGCAGAAGGTCTGCTATGTATGCCAAGATATCTGTCCCCTCCGTTCCCAATGGGACGCCTCGGATGCGAAGGTTGTTCCACTGACTGCGGTTCTCCAGGTCCTCTTGCTTCAACTGTAAGGTGATATTTTGTTCTTCCAACTCGGATACCTTCTTCCAGAGGCCATCAATATCTTCCGTCCTGGCGTCCAGTGTCCTCTCAAGGCCGTCAACCCTGTCGCCAATCTCGACGACATCCCTGCGGATATCCTGAAATCCGGCCTTGAAGTCCTGCCGAAGGGAGCCAATTTCAGTCTTGATTTCCTGCAAGAAGGACGACATATAGGCCAGGGTGATTGGTACCGCAGAGGCGGACGAACCAGAGTGCGCCAAAGAAGCGGTGGGGTCCTCCTGTGTATGCGGGGGCGCCTTGGACCACAAGGAGGTCACCGGATTTTCACGGGAGGCCGCAGAGTCGGCTTCTTTATTGCCTCTATGCTTAGGAGGCATGGTTACGAAGACCAGGAGCGCTAAGGGCCCAGCAGGAGAAGAACCAGAGCGTTCCAGTCGGTGGCAAGTCCAAGGAGGGGTGACGGTGGGAGAGCAGAGAAGTGGGGGGCCACTCGGTGTGCATCGGGCCCACCCTGCTACACACAGGACGGAGGCAGGTCTGAGGTCTCCCAAGCGTTGAGGGGCGTCAGGAGTTAGAGGTTGACTAGTTCACGCGCCAGCCAACAAGGGTCCTGCACAGGTCGTCACCCCGACCCCACAAGTCCATCGAGGTCCCCGATCAAAGGGCAGATCAAGTAGGCCAGGCGGGGGGGCACACAGGCCAGGGGGGCAAGGAGAGTCTCTAGGGTCCCACCGAAGACCCCACAAAGCCCCACGAGCAGGGAAAAAGCAAGTCAGGCTTCCACAGGGGCCGGGAGACTTCCAGGGCCCTCACAGGCCGTTGCTGCAGCAACACGGGGCTCAGGAAGCAAAGGAGTCGGGCCAAGTTCTGGTGGGAGGGCACCTGCAGCGTGTGCGCCCCTCCACTCTGTGCCGTGGAGAGAAGGTCCCAAGAGAAGGGCAAGAGCAAGGCAAGGGCTGGGAAGCACAAGGCGCAGGCAGGGACAAAATGGCGGGCCTGGCGAAGGGCCCGCAAAGGTCAGGCAGACCAGGCGCCCACGTGGAGAGGACCCCATGTCCCGGTACCTGCACCGCCCAAGCCGCGGTCCTTTGTTCCCTCAGGGTGCAGGGGGGGCCAAACGCCCCCACAGCTGGATGTCTCGATCAGGAGGGGAGCCGCCGTCCGCTACCGCAATCACCGGGGCATCCCGGAGGTTCCAGCGGCAGCTCGGGGGACCCAGCAAATCGGCAGAGGTCAAGATGTCAAAGACCTCACCGCCGTCACCAGCGCCGCTCTTCTCTACCGGAGCAGGTCACCAGGCACCAGCGGGGATACAGCGACGGTCGGAGCCCAAGATGGCGGCGGGAGCGAGTCGGGCCGATCCCGTCCAGTAAAGTCTATGCAGACGTAGCTTTCGAACGGCTCCCACAGCTCAAGATGTCGGCCAGAAGTCCCCAACAGGTGTCCGAACTCTTCAGAGCAGAAAGCGGCCCCGGTGACCAGGAGAGAGGTAGGTACGGGAGGCGCCGGAGCGGAGACTCGATGGACCACATCTCACTCCATGCGCGCCCAAGCCACACCCCCCCGCCCAACTTTTTTAACAACTCTCATGAAATTGAACTTCTTACTTTCAATAAATATTAGCTATGACATTCCAATAAACCTAGAATTGATAATAAATCCTCTTGTTTTTGGGTGATTCCAACTTCTTGATAGTATCCAATAAATATTTCTTCAGGTTGATATAATGAGCTGAGATGGTATGAACCAAGTAACTATTCTCTTCTTTCAGAACAACAATTGTCTGCTCTAAGCTTTTAACAATGCCCTTAAGACCTTGCCCAAAACGTCACCATTCTCTATTAGTGCCCTTCTGCGGAATTACGGAAAATCAAAACATCACCTTGATAGTTTTTCATACGCTGTATATCAATTCTGTAGCCATCTTAAGAACAGAAGCCTCTGAAATAAGGCCAAATGTCATCCTCAATCCGTTTTAGGCACCCATGGACATGATGAATGATATTAGATCTTGTGAACTGGAAGGAAGTCTGATCTAGTGATCGGTTAAGTTCAGGTAAAGGATTATGAATATATTTGCCCCCGCTATTATTTTTGGCATCTGTTATATTAGGCAGAGAAAATGTATCAACCACCATCTCCCTATTCAAAGTCAACAGATCAATGCACAAACTAATTTCCCCAGAGTCCTTTCTGGCTCTCATGAATGGAGCCATCCTCTTGCTTCTAATGATTCGATCTACAAAGAACTACCTAATATGTCTAATTCCCTTTAACCTGCATCATGGATATTGTTCAGCACCCTCCTCACTACTCTTGAAGCAACAGGCTTGGCTTCTTTCTTAAATTGCAGAAGTTTCTTCAATTGTATTTTGTGAACATAGCATGTCATCGTATACAGAAGAGAAATACACTTTTAAATCCTAACACTTCCCCTCAACTTGACTTACCTGAACTTAGGGCTGGGCACTGGGGTCAAGAACAACCCATAACTCGTTCTGTGGCCATGCTATAATATTATCTCTTTTGAGTAGTACATAGCCTTTACCTATCATATACTGCCTCTAAACGTTCTTCATATTAAAAGAAACCTTTCCTTTTAATTTCCTGACCTCCATTGCCTGAATAACCACCAAACAGCCAAAAGACTTAACACCCATACTTTTCAGTTTCAATGTCTCTTTGAATTACTCCTTATAACCCTGTTCTGATATTATGATTATGGGAAACCTGGAAACTTGCATTGGGGCAACCCCATTTTCTGCATCACATAGACACTGCTCTCATCTCAGCAGAGTCCTTGCTGTTGACCATGTTCCTATCTGACCACACCTAAACGTCTTCCCTCTAAACGTTATCTTATACTCTGCTTTACCTTCATATTTCTGTACATCTACAGCATTCACTGGTTCCCTCATAGAGTTACTTTTCTTTAAATCCTCCTCACATTTCATAATACACCTTTAGACACAACAATCACTTCAGAAAGAGGTGATTCATTCTTTAACCATAGCTCTTCTATTACTTTGTCATATTTGCAGTTCAGAAGCAATTGGTAGCTTATTTGCAGGAAAGCTCCAAATTTACAAGTTAAACCTATATTTCTAAATACTGTTTTATATTCTTGCACAAGTTCTCCCTCTCCATGCACTCTCCACTCAAAGTAGTATGTCTCCAAATTGGTGCTTATCCTCCGTAAGTAATGTTTTTCAAGTATCTTGAAGCGTCCATCATAACAGTCAAGCACTCTTGCTTCATCTTGCTCAATCTCTGGCAGATTATTTATTACTTCTTACCTCTCTACTCCTAAACAGTGCATTAACAGTGAATATTTGCTCTCTACACCTAAATTTGTTGTTGCACAGACTCTAGTGTAGTTCCGAAATACCTTCAAAATACCCCAACAAAGAGGTGGTTTTACTACATGACTCTTAGAAAATGGCATAAAGAACTGCAGGAGTTGTGTCTATGGCCAGTGAAGCCAACATGTCGGGCACTCTTTCGAGAGCTCTGACACCTGTCACATCTTACTGGTCTCCATCCTGCTGCTGGTGTGTATTTGGGGCCTTCTTGCTGGACACAGGTCTTTGCTGGGTGGTGCAGGATTGGTTGGGGCGCCTATTCTGGCCACAGAGGCTGCAACGGAACCAGGTGAAGATGGTCTGCCACATAACAATACTGCAAATGGTGGCAGTGGGCCGTGCTGGACCTTAGAAGTAAGTACTCACCCAGCAGGGGCAAGTCACCACCTGGATCTCTGACGTGGCCTGCTCCATTGGGTCCAGGTTGGGCACACTCCTCCTTTCCAGTAGGATAGATAAGAAGCCAGGCCTTAAGTGGCCCACCTTTGATTGCATGTGGGCCTGCGTTGAGTGGGCGGCCCCCTGGAAGATTGCTGATGTGACAGGTGCTGCTCTGCTCCCAGCCTACATTAACTGGATGCTGTTCGCTGGGATGTGATTGGCGGCACAATGGACTGACACCAAATAAGTAAAGAGTCTGAGTGGGATGGTGGCATTGAGGCGAGAGAGCCCTTGGGATAGGAGGTCTTTACATCTCACACTGGGAGGTGTTCGTTCTTGATTCTCCCAGCTACAAGAAAAAATCATTAGACCTACTGGGCCCTTAAGTCTGAATATAGGATCCTGACACTGTGGGGAAACAATACCAAGACTTGATAGTGGTGTCCTTATACCAACACTACATCGTGCACCAAAGTGACCCCTGGGAGTTGGAGGGCCCCTTTAGGGGCCACCTATGTTGGGCCCCGATCTGCCTTAGAGCCTCCCAGAATCAATGGAGATAGAAATAAGACACCTAATGTGGACCATGCAAACTCTGGCCTCCTCACAATGCTGGTGCCTGAATCTTAGTACTACCCAAACTGTTAAGACTTAGTTGGCTGCTCGTGCTGTCCATGGGTGGACATGAGGCCGTCAGTGCAAGTGAGCCAATGGGACTCTTCCTCCCTTGTCACAAGGTCACTAATCCTTCCCCCATGAGAGGAGGTGCCGAAGACAGTTTACTGGGTACAACATGTGAAAACAACCTTTAAAGATTCTCTCAGGCTAAGGCTGGTCACCTCATACAGCCGTAAAATGATCCTGAAATAGTTAGCAATGCACCCAATGCATAGCAGCACCTCACCTGATCCATAAATCTGAGGTGCACCCTCACGAGAGTTGATGAAGGCCTGCGCCTGTCACCTGGACTCTTGAGTCACCCACAAGGGCAAAGCATGTACTACAACCGTTGCAAAGCCCATACTCCTGGGCAACATTGGCTGTGCGTGCTGCCTGCTTGAGGCCTTGAGCCCGGGCAGTGCAGGAGGGCTGACAAGGTAGCTCTACAACTGCCCTAGCACATTGTGGTGTGGACCTGTGAAACATAAGGAGATCCGGGAATTACCATCCAGACATGTCACTGAGTATCACTATTGCAATTATGGGGTGGGACTGTCTAGTATCTTGGCAAGTTGAAAATAAAATATATTTTTTTACTTTATCCTCTTACAGATGCACCCAAAATTGCGAGAATATCTTCTCCTGTCCCATTATTGGACCTGTCCCTTTCTGACTTTTGCCTTCCTCCTCCCCTTTTTGCTCAATTTATTTTCGTTGGCTTTAGGACTCTGGGCACTTTACCACTGATAAACTCTGCTAAAGTACATGTACATTCTGCTTTAAACATGGTAGCAGTGGCTTAGCCACAATTGGCATATTTACTTTACTTATACTACATGTGCCCAGGGCCTATAAATTAAATGCTACTAGTGGGCCTGCAGCACTGATTGTGCCACCAAATTCAGTAGCCGTTTAAAAATGTTTCAAGCCTGCCATTGCAGAGCCTGTGTGTGCAGTTTTAAACTGCCATGTCGACCTGTAAAATTAACCCTCTTGCCAGGGCCAAACATTCCTTTTTATTACATATAACTCACCCCTAAGGTAGGCTCTAGACAGCCCTCAGGGCAAGGGGTGCAGTGTATTTTAAAAGTAGTGTATGTACTTTTAAGCCTGGTAGTAAAAAACTATTACATTTGCTTTTCACTACTGCAAGGTTAACCTTGGGATTGCCTTATTACATTTTATAAGTGTAATTTCCAATTGGGAAAAGATGGACATTTTACGTTTGGTGTCGCCAGACTCATAATTTAAAATCACAACTTATGGTTAAGTTGGATTTTAAGTTGCAAGTCTGAAAATGCTACTTTTAGAAAGTTGACTGGGGGTGAATGTTTGATTCAGCATTCTGTCCATCATTTGTTGTGCAGCATTCTTTGCTCAAATGGGATGGGTGTGCCCAGACGTGGGTCTCTCGCTTGCTGTGCCACTGGATTCAAGCTAGCTTGGCTGATGAGGTGTGAAACCCTGAAACCTGACCCAGGATGCTTGTTTATCATCCAAGGGGGACCTGGCTTGGCAGTTGGCTGTTCCCATGAGGAGCAGGGTCAAGACTAATTTGCACATGGCTGGGTCCACACTGGGTGGCGTACTGAGCAAAAGAACGATGGATTTAACCCAAATCTCTTGATTGGGGGTGCATGTTTGATTGATTCAGCATTCCGTTCATCATTTGTTGGTGCAGCACTTTCAGAAAGTTGGCATTTTCTTACTTTAACCATTCTGTGCCTCTGCATGTCTGCACACCCCCTGTCTGCACCCCCCCTGAGTCTGGAGCCAGAGATAGGAAGAATGGACCTCTGTGTACTTCAAAGACCATTCTTTGAAGTCATGCCCACTTCAAAGTTACAAATGGGTATAGGTACTGGGTCTCTGAGCCCATAAAATCAGACACTTCTGGACCTGTAAACTCTGCCAGGAAGAAGGGCTGGTGTGCTGCTACAAGTAATGACACTTCTCTGGATTGCTGCTTTGGAAGAATTGCTTTTCTGCTGTGCTGCCCTGCTGCCTGCTACCCTCTGCCCCTGCTGAGGAAGGACTTGACTTACATCTTGGACCCATAGTTATCTCCAAGGGCTTGTTGGGTTGCCTCCAGTTTTTCTGAGACTCAGGGATATTAAAGTCTCACCTCCTGCTCCTGGTCCATTGGAAGGGGATCCAGGTACTTGCTTCTGTGGAACTGACACCTCCTCTGCTTGCGAGGAGCAGAACCGACCCATTGCCGTTGTTGCTGGAACAGAATCAGCGCATCGCACTTGGACCCACCACACGCCTAAATAAACCGATACTTCGGAACCGCCGCATCGCCGCCGCTGCAGTGTGGAAAGATTGACGCATTCCCTCAACTGCATGTAGAAACCCCATGTATCAAACTCTGAACCAATGCATCTCAGCTTCATCTTCTGAGCCTACGCATCACCATCATTGTGCGAAGAAAATCAACGCATCACCTCGAATGCTGGATCGGCACCGACGCATCACTCAGTTGCACCTCGCATCTCGCTGTTGCGACCAGGATCAATGGACTTTGTTCAGTGGGCTTTGCATGGCTCCTGTGTCTGGCCCGCGCTCCAGCGCAGTCAGCCTGAACTCTTGACTTTGTGCCGGTCCAGCACAACCAGATAATTCCATAGGCGCTTATTTTTTCTAAGTGCTATTTTTGCCTTTATTCTTTTAAAAAATCATATCCCAAATTCTCCTTATTGCATTTTTGTCATTTCGGTCTTGTTTTATTTATAAAATCATAATCTATTTTTCTAAACTGGTGTGGACTCTTTTTGTGATGTTTTCACTGTATTACTGTTTGAAGTGTGGCAGAAATACTTTACACATTGCATCTTAAGTTAAGCCTGACTGCTCTGTACTAAGATAGCAGAGTGTTAGCCCAGGATAATTTAAGGTGTGTATCTGCCTCACCCTGACTAGGATTATGGTCCCTACTTGAACAGGGTGCATACCACTGCCAACTGGAGACCCAATTTCTAACACCCACCTTACCCTGAATCAGCAGGCATGGACACTCTCCTGTAAGCCATGCATAAACCCCAAACAGTTGTTGAGGCCTAGATAGGAGAGGTGGGCATATATGTCACTCTATTACGACAAGACCTACATAACAGAACTTGAGGACATGGTCACAGAACTCAAATTCATGTTTCAAATTACTGGAGGAATGTTCTGAAATCACAGGAAGCAGGGCATAAAGGAACAGTCTGAGATGTATTGGGCTCCCAAAGGGGGTGAAAGGACAGTCATAGAAGGGTTCCTTGAATCTTAGATCACAATATGGCTCCCACTAGACCAATTGTCCCCCTGTTTTGTCCTGCTCTGTCCTGGAGAGAGCCCACGGAGCACTGAAGCAGTGATTCAGCCAGGTGCGCCCACCCCTAGACCACTTATTGTCAAGGTTCTGAAATATAATGATAGAGACACAATCTTCAAACTGAGAGTGAAGAGGACTCTCCCCTTATAATTTACCTGTATCCTCATCTTTCCTGATGATACTTATCTAGTCTAGAAGCAAAGAAAATCCTACTATGTGATCAAGCAGAAATTGAGATCAGTAAACCTCACATACATATTTATGTTCCCAGCCAGGCTTAAAGTGCTCCATAATTCTTGCTCCTTTTTCTTGTACTCTCCAAAGACTGCCTAGGGTCAGGTTGAGGAGAAGAAGGAACAGAAGTTCAACCACCACTTTCCCCACATAGTGGGGGTGTCCTGGCCCAAGGCAGTAATTGAAGGAAGTGGCCCGATTAGGGTCACCCGGGTCACTCACGACCACCTCACAGCCTTCCATACTAAATGAAGAGTCGGTTAGACAGTAAAGAATACAAACCAATATCTGTTTATTCAGATACACTCAGAGTGGAGCCCAGTCTGCCCAGTCGCTAGGAGTGCTGCAGAGGGACTGACATCAGCAAGCTTAGAGATACATTATGTACATTTCAGAACCAATGAAGGCATGCCCACCATGGAATTTTCCTGACAGATGCAGTTATACAAAGAAGTACAGAGAATAAGTTTCGATTCTGGGGCCGGGCACACACTATCTACAACTCAAGGTCGTTCTGCCTGTGCCCGCCACTAGACAAGGGGGAGAAGGCCTCTCTCTAGTAGGAAAGGTATGCACTAATAAGGACAGTCCATTCATTAGTGAAGCAAAACTTAACATTGCAGAAACTAAACATAACGGGGGCCTTTTCTCGGAAACAGTAAGGAATTAGTTTCGATCTTGGTTCAAGATGGCGTATAAATAGAAAATGGCGCCGCAAATGCTAACTTACATAGAACAATGCACAAACATGAATTTTTCTATTTTAACAGACCCTTCTTTTAGCATGAGCTAAACATTTTCTAGTAATAGCAAAGAACAAATAAATTGATAAAACAAAATTCGTAGGTAAACTTCTTAGGAGCCCTCCGTGTTATCAACATCAGGAAGAGAGACTGTGAGGAGGGAAGAAGTCTCGAAAATGCCCTCATCTATCTGCATGAGGTCATCTATCTCCTTTTGGACCATAATTGCAGCATTGGTGTCATAAATCGATATTTTCCTCTTCGGAGTGAGAAAAATTGTGCATTAAGAACAACAGAAGGGAAGGCATTGAACAAGGACACAGCAAGAGACCAAGATCATAATGAAATAAATCACCTTTTCCAGGATCCAACCCCAGCTGCTGAAGAGAGACCAACTCCAGTTCCCACTTTCTATGCCATTGACATTTTCTAAGATGTCTAGAATATGTTGGGTAATATTCTTTTCCATATTTGTGATCCCGACTACACACTGCTCTCCTACTACTGCACACACACCACCATTCTTAGCTAGAATGAAATCAACTGCATATCTAGTCTGCTCGGAATATATTTGCATACTTTCTAATTGGGTGGTGATGTCACGCAAAGCTGCCACTGTGGAGTTAGACAATATTTGCAGCTTACATCCAAAATATTCTCTAGCTTTCTCACCCCTGGCCGTAGCAGTACCACCAAATGTAATTATGGAGGAAAGAATGTATCCAAAAGTAATACCATTACTATAATTATTGACTTCGAGGTCTGTCACTCCTTCACAGAATTCTTTGGTCAAGGTCCTTTTAACCCATCCTATTTTAGGCTTCCCATGTTTGCAAGGTACACCCAAAGGTAGTACCATCCCAAGTGGCACATCATCGGTACCATTATGGACATTCGAATAGGTCCCATTAGACAAAAAGAAAACCTTATGTGTGCATACACCGGTCTATCATAATCTACTGCAGCATACCTGGAATTCCTCCCAAATGTACTAGGGTCCTTTGTATTCACCAAAGAGTACGTGCCCTTACGCAATATTATCCCCGAACAATTGACATACAATATAGTAAAATTGACAATTGGACAACAAGAAGGGAAATAGCCAGCTTCTCGGGGAACTGTCAATTCCTTATACTGGTAACCCACCAATGTTATATTCTGCTTTTCCATATAGAAGTTGTCGCAATAAGTGTTGTTATCACACCCCGGATAACTCATGCCTCGTGGCTTTCTATGATATAGGCAAGGACCTGGATAGCCAAACCCAAATACTCCTTGCACTTCTACGAAGTTGAGAGGCCGAGTATATGTGTAATTGATGATTGACAATGGATATGCTGTCCATAGACTAGTGACAGATTCAGTGGGGTAACAAGCAGTCCCTTCTCCAAAGAACCTCTTGTGTGTATCTAGAAACACATTAGTTTGGGCCGTCCTTTTCTTTCAGACTTGAGGAACAACCTTATCCTTACTATGCAAAAGTACACTTCGATCACTTTCCAAAACCCAGGATACCCCACATATTATGATTAGCAGCAAAATCACAAGAGCAATACATGTTAACTTTTGTTTACGGGTCCACACTGCATTATGCTGGGCAACAAGAATCACTGGCTGCTCTTCCACAGCAACCATTCCATCAAAGGGATGGATAACGAATGATGAAATGGGGGCAAAATACAAGGAAATATACAAATTCCCAGCCTCACTGGTACAGGCTCCTATTGACCATCAATATGTTGGCGCTCTTGAGCACCGGCGGTGGAGCTTGCTCTGTCCTAAGCTCGTATCCCACGTCGATCAGGATAATATATCCCCAAGAGATACTTCGATCTATCCTGTCCAATGTTCAGACAGTGCCTGTTCTCCTTGCTCTTCTTTAGCGACGATCAAACCCCAGTCTCCTCAGAAGCTCCCCAGGCGGCGGAGTTAGGTTAAATACTCCGAAGCCTGAAAAGCCCCCAGGGGGAAAGGGGGATGGGAATCAAAAGACAAGAGAAAGACACTTCTGGATGCTGGTACTTGCGAGACCTGGTGATTCACAGTTCACGTCTTTGTACTGTATTATGAATTACAGTCCCTGTTCTGACAGCATCCGAGTCAGTATCTAAAATAACAAACAACACATTTAGAGATCCACAGCTTTAAGAATCCCTGGTTACTTGTTTCATACAGTGATATTCTAAACAATTCTCAAAATATCTATATTATTACCTAAAAGTTACGTATTGTCTCTTTACAATTTAAGAATCATGTTCTATAACTTGTTGGTTTACTTTTCTTGTCCTGTAATGAGAAAATCTTTAGCACGTTTAATCACCTTAATTGACACGAGACAAATTGACTTAAATATTCCTCAACAGTTTGGTATACAGCGTTACCTTTGATGTGTGGTAATTATTCTTACCACCAAATAATAATGTTCGTAATAATGTTCATATAAGTTGTGCAGATTTTGCGTGATAATCAGTCTTATCACCTATTAACAATAATCACAATAGGTTGCGCAGTCTTGTAGTTAATGTCCTCTCATTGATTTACTTAACTGAGTCCTGGGAATATCCTTTGACCTCTTGAGCTTGTTTCTAGTGATACCAAGTCCTGGAATATTCTTTATTCCTTTTTTTAGCAAGCGCTTAACAACCTTTTCAATTATGCCATAAATCAAGTCTCATGACGTTTTGTTTAAAGGAATCGAAAAACAACTCACCGATCGCTTGTTCTAGCTTTTATAATGAGTGTCTCACTTATCTTGTTTTTCTTTTGTTTTTTTTTGCAGGGTCCAAAGAACCGGAAGCAGAGGGGAAACTTCAACTGCCCCGGAAGAGGAAGAGCCATCCTGGAAGTCGGGGAGAAACCAAGGAGAAGTATTGAAGGCGTTGGAAGATCCGAAGACCGATGGTGCACCGCAGATGCAGGAGGAAAACAGGTAAGGCTTCTGAAGGCGAGACCAAGCACTGAACGGTGTGCGCGAGCGGCTTAAATACTCTTTGACCGCTCGCGTATGCCGCGTGAGTGCTTAGACGTTAATTGCACACGTGAATGCAAACGTGATCGGTTAGGCGTTTCCATGAGATAACGTGCCTAGCACGTGAATGCAAATATCTACAGTTTGAAAACGTGCTTCCTACCGGCAATGGGAGTTAACCATATGTTCTGCTAGAATTCAATAGTTCTTTTAACCCCTTCGATGCGCGTGACGAGCTCAGCTCGTCATGCTGCGCGGTAGCGCTGTGCGCATGACAAGCTGAGCTCGTCACGACCACACCCGCGATCGGAATGTCCAGCACACGAGCGGAATTCCAATCGCGGTCAAGGGGTTAACAAATGGGAAACGGGAAACGTGTGCTGCAAGCATGAATCAGTTTACAATATATTACATACATATTATATAACCATACAACATGAATATCAATATTCAGCAGTACAACTCAGAGAGAATAATATAAATGAAAAAATGGAGTGAAAGGAATTACAATGGGGGGGTTCTTTCCGTGATGAAAGGGAACAGGTCACGAGTACGATTTAGGAGGACTGATCCTGAGAGGGTTTTCCGATTACCATGACACCTGGATAGCTCGTATTTCCTGAGGAACTGCTGCATTCAGCACGTTATCATTTTCTTTATCTGTTTGCATCCATGTCAACTTGGCATCACTGAAAGGGACAAACTGAGGTACCATCTCGCACTCAGAGTCCCCTATTCCATCCTTCACCCACCAATCGTAGGGAAGGGGTAAAGGAATCCTGCGACAATGAGTCGCATGAATCCAGTTCTTACGGGCAGCGACCTTTACCGCGGTACGTGTTGCTAGGAGGACTTGGTCTGGCCCCATCCAAAGCGGCTCCAAACTTTTCTTCTGCTGAAAACTTTTAATCAAAATGAAATCAGCAGGCTGAATGTCGTGCCCGGGCCCCTCTGGTGTAGCTGGCAGGGTGTGCCGGACCTGTTGGTGAATAGAATGCAAACTTTCAGTTAACTGGCTAAGATAATCAATTAACAGTGGATACTCCATATCAGAAAACCGCCCCAGACATTAGCCAGGCACCCAAACACGACCTCATATGGTGACAATCTTGTCCTAGAATGTGCTGTTGTTCTTGTTGACAAAAGAGCTAACGGTAAAGCATCTGGCCACTTTAACCCTGTGATCTCCTGAATTTTTGCCAGTTTGAGCTTGAGAGTTCCATTGTACTTCTCAACCAAACCTGCTGACTGTGGATGATTGGCAGCATGGAACTTTTGCTTTATGCTTTGGTTTTGCTTCACAAATCAATTGGATCACTTTTGCATTAAAATGACTTCCGTTATCACTCCAAATCAATCTGGGCAAGCCTAAACGAGGAAAGAACTCCTTCAGGAGTACCTTTGCAATCGTAATGGCTGTATTGCCTTTAGTGGGATAATCCTCAACACATTTACTAAATGCACAGACAACCACCAAAACATACTTCAAATTATTGCATCTTTCCAGTTCTATATAGTCCATTTGAAGGACTTCAAAAGGAAAAGTGGGTGGTGCAAAATTACCAGGCGGTGAGTACCCTTTCCAGGATTGTGCATCATGCACACCATAGAGTACTTCACTAGATATGCAGCTGTCTTAGGGATATTGTCATTCTGCCATACAGGGTCCAACAACTTGAAAATGCCCTTAGCACTAATATGGGCTGGACCATGGGCCATAGTGACCACAGGGAGGACATATGCATTGGGCAACATCCATCTCTGTTTCCCTGACTTATCAATCCAACATCCCTCATCATTCAATTGTGCTGTACTTTCCTGCCACACTGCTAGTTCTTCTACTGTGGCTTCACTTTGTATCTCTTTTACATTCTCAAGAGTGTCCTCGAACATGACAACCTCAGGTACCCACCTAGCCGGACCTGTTACAAACATTCTTTTAATCTTTGTACAAGCAGTTTCCTTAGCTGTCTGATCTGCAAAAACATTTCCCCTGCCTACATCATCGGTGACCTTCCGTTGGGTGCTACACTTCACTATGGCCAATTTCTTGGGGAACGTTAAAGCAGACAAAAGCCTCAATATAAGGTGCCCATGCTGGATTCTGGTGCCATGGGAAGTAAGGCACCTTCTCTCAGCCCAGAGTCGCCCAAAATTATGAGCGACCTCAAACACATATTGGCTGTCAGTATAGATATTGACAACCAGCCCCTCAGTCAATTCGCAAGCTCGAATGAGGGCAGCAAGCTCAGCAGCTTGAGCTGATTGATAAGGGACTCATGATGTCTCTACTACTGTACGCAATGTGGTCATAGCATAAGCCACAGCTGTAGTGCCATCTGGTAATTTAAAACAAGAGCCATAAACATATAGTTCCCGTCGTGGGTCAAATATGGGATCGTCAGTCAAGTCTACGCGTCCTTTTGTCTCTTCTTTCGTCCGGAAGATACAGTCACGTTTGTCGACTTCATCACTCTCGGAAGGGGGGGGTAGTAACGTGGCTGGATTCAGAGTAGCACATCTTTTAATTGTAATATGTTTAGCAAACAATGTCAATTTATAGCCAGTAAGACGTGCAGTGGTGAGGTGCTGTGTATTTGTCTTATTCAGAAGTGTATTCACAGCATGGGGTACCATAACTGTGAGATCAGTATCCAGTACGAGTCCAGCCGATTGTCTGATCGAAGTGGCTGCGACCGCTCTTAGACAACTCAGGAGGGCTCTCACAACTGGATCAAGGACAGCAGAGAAATAAGCACACGACCGTTGCTTATCTCCAAATTTTTGTGTTAGGACAGAAAGCCGGCAACCAGCCATTTCATGCACGTACAGCACAGATGGTTTACCGTAATTGGGGGTGCCAAGTACTGGAGCCGAACAAAGCGCAGTTTTCAATTGCTCAAAAGACTGCTGGCATTCAGGCGTCCAAGGCAAAGGCTCATGCACTTCTTTCGTTGTTAAGGCAAGCAAGAGTTTGATTAGTAGGGAGTAGTTAGGTATCCACTGCCGACAGTAGGAAGTGATACCTATAAAAGCAAGCACATCTTTCTGAGTCTGTGGAATAGGCATTTTAACAATGGTACTGATGCGCTCAGGGGTTAATCTCCTACCCTCCTTCGACAATAGGCGACCTAAATAGGTGACCTCCTGTCGACAATACCGAAATTTAGAAAGAGAAACTTTATGTTTATGCTGAGCTAAATGTAGCAATAACTGAACTGTACTGTCTTTACAACCTTGTTCGGTATCAGAAGCAATAAGGAGATCGTCAACATACTGCACCAACACATTACCTGCGGGAAGCGAAAGGGAATCCAACCGACTCTTTAAAGCCTGACTGTAAATACTCGGGCTCTCAGTATAGCCCTGAGGAGCTCGACAGACCCTAAAGCTCCTACCAGCCAGGGTGAACCCAAACAGATATCTGCTATCTGGATGAATAGGAATACTGAAGAACGCGTTTTTCAAGCCGATGACAGAAAATAATTTAGCAGTGGAAAGAATCATTGTCAAAAGTGTAGTAATATCTGGAACCACTGGAAACTGAGGAACCACTATTTTATTAACTTCGCGCAAATCAATCACAAAACGATAAACATCTTCTTGATCATCAGAAGAACCCAAGGGTGCCCGTTTGAGAATCGGAAGAATGCGACTATTACAAATATTGGCAGACGTATCTTCAACCACTCCTTTCTTGATCAAATCCTGAATAATTTACAATAAGGCTCGCTCTCCTGCCTGTGGTATTTTATACTGAGGAATACGAGGCAAAATAGCATTGTCTTTGACCTGTATCGAAACCGGTGGTATATGCAACAGCCCTACATCTGTATCACCTGTTGCCCACAAAGTGTGTGGCACATCAGCAAATTCAACAGAAAGAGGTGCATCTTTGGACGAACACTATTTAATACCTACTATATCTGGGCCCATTGTCAGATAGACACCTGCCGGGGAACAATAAATAGTGGCATGCAATTTTTTCAACAAATCCAAACTGTTAGAAATGGGGGTCTCTAGTTGGCAAGGGCTAGCACCTTTGTCCAAATAGGGACCCTTCTTCCTAGTCAGGGTAAGGGAGTTACACTCCTAAAATAACCCCTGCTCACCCCCTTGGTAGCTTGGCACGAGCAGTCAGGCTTATTCTAGAGGCAGTGTGTAAAGCATTTGCACGTAACCAACAGTAATACAGCGTAAGCACTACAAACTGACACCACACCAGTTTAGAAAAATATCCAATATTTTTATATACGTTAAAACAAGACCAAATACGATAAAAATCCACAGTACAGTACTTAAAAAATAGTTACTTCTCAAAATGTCCTTAAAAACAGTTCCTTGATGTCAACAGCTCCGTCCGGGGCTATCACGGCGTCGTGAACAAACAAATCCAAACAGTTCTGGCTGACCGCGGCGTCGCGGGTCAGCTATGGTGTCGGGAAGACCCGCAAACAGTACCTTTCAGAAATGCAGGGCGTCGATGACCTCGCGGTGAGCTTCCAAAAACACGGCGTCCGCAGGCGACGGTTCCGCAGGTCGGTGCAGGCGTCGTCGGGGCCCTCGAAGTCACACGCGTTGCAGATCGATCTCCTCTCTGTTGAAGTCAGGAGCGCTGGCGCCGGCCGGCGTCGGGTGCTGCGGTGCGAAGTGCAGCGGTGCGGCGTGCGGTGCCCTCAGGTCGCGGTGCGAGCAGCGGCTCAGTGGCAGCATCAGATGGCGTCGTCGGTGAGACCAGGGTCGCGGTGTGAGATGAAGGCGGTGCTCGTCATGGTGCTGGCAGGCCACGGTGCAGCAGCGGCGTCGTCGTTGCTGAAGCGCTGTCGTCGGCTGACGAACTTGGAGTTGATGGCACTGGCGTCGGTGGGCCAAGGCTGCGGTGCGGGATGAGGGCGGTGCGTCGTGTAACTTACGAGCGGTGCCCCCGAACCACGGTGCAAGCAGTGGCGTCGAGTCCGGCGTGGAGCGGCGTCATCGGGAATGCCACGGCGTTGTCATGAAGCGAGGCGGTGCGGAGTGCGGTGCCCACAGGTCACGGTGCGAGCAGCGGCTCGGTGGCGGCGTCAGCAGGCGTCGTCGGTGAGACCAGGGTCGCGGTGCGGCGTTGCGGCGGTGCCCTCTGCGATGCAGTCAGGACACGGAGTCGGCAGCGGCGTCGTCGACGTCGTCGAGTTGCTTTTCTTCTGTTGCAGCACAAAACACACAGTCCCCAGTGCTGAGGGCAGAAGAACTTGAAGTCTTTGCTGTTCCTGAGACTTCTTGAACAGGGGGCAAGCTCTACCTCAAGCCCTTGGAGACACTCACAAAGTAGATTGCAGAAAGTTCAGTTCCAGTCCTTTCACTGCCCAAGACAGAAGCAGCCACTGCAGGCCAACACAGCAAAGCACACAGCAAAGTGGTAGTTCCTCCTCACAGCTTCTCCAGCTCTTCTTCTTGGCAGTCTTCTTGATCCCAAAGAGTTCCAATTTTCTGGGGTTTGGGTCCCCCTTTTATCCTCAATTTCTCTTTGTCCTCTGAAGGCAGAGAGGCCTTTGCCTAGTCCAAACCAGTTCTGGTCAGTCCTGGAGCACTTTGTTGACAAGTCTCCTTCTTTCCTTTCACAGTGCAGGCCAGGGACATCAGACGCACCACAGGAGGTGGAGCCAGCATTGTGGAGGGAAAGCCCAGCCCTATTCAGGTCCAAGGTGCATCTCCTCCCACCCATCTACATGTAGATCTTGCTATTCAGCCCTGTGCTGACTCACCCTGTCTCCTGGCATCCCCCAGCCCCTGTCACTCACACTCCAGACAAGGAATACACAACCTAGCAGAGGCAGGCTTGGATGGTTAGACAAGAAAATACCCACTTTCTAAAAGTGGTATTTTCAAACACAGAATGTTAAAATCAACTTCACTAAAAGATGTATTTTATCATTCTGAGTTCAGGCATACTAAATTCGTTTTTCTACCATGTTCCCTGGGTCAGTTAGGATTATAAGCTGTAATAATCAAAACTGCCCATTCTGGCCTATGGAGAACAGGTAGCCTTGCAATAGTGAAAAACGAAATAGGCTGTAATTCACTATCAGGACATGCCACACACACCAGGGCATGTCCTACCTTTCACATACAATGCACCCTGCCCACAGGGGTACCTTGGGCCTACCTTAGGGGTGACTAACATGTGGAAAAGGGAAGGTTTAGGGACTTGCAAGTGTGTGCACTTGCCAAGTCGACATGGCAGCTCCAGGCTGCGCACAGGCTCTGCATTGGCAGGCCAGAGTTACACTTTACGGGCTGTTTGCGTGGGTGGCACAATACAGTGCTGCAGCCCACCAACAGCATTTGATTTATAGGCCCTGGCACTCGCAGTGCACTTTACTAGGGACTGACACACAAATCAAATAGGCCAATCATGGAAACACCAATCCATAACACATTTTACACAGAGAGCATATGCACTTTAGAACTGATTAGCAGTGGTAAAGTGCCCAGAGTCCTAAAACCAACACACACAGGGTCAAAAACAGGAGGCCAAAAAGCAAAAAGTCTGGGGGTAAACCCGCTGAAAAAGCCAAGTCTAACACAACCCCTCCCAGCCTAAAGCCAGGGTAGACTAATCAATCCCTTGATGGACTTCCCTGCTTGGGGCGATAGAACATAGACCTGGCCCACAACAGCGGGGGCACGTTCTGGTTCTACGCCTTTCCAAACCCAGTTGGATCCCTCTATCCATACTCTCAGGGCCCACTAAGCTGACCCATGGGGTACCCTTCTCTTCACCTGTGAACCCCATCTGTGCAGCGCCTAAACTTACTTTGCTCACAGATGTGTCCCAACAGGCCGACAGTGCCCACATGGCCAACACAGTGGTGTGGCCCAGTCCACCCGGGGTGTGACTCCTGTCCCCCTCTCAGGGGCAACGCTGTCCACCAGGACAGTAAGCCACAGTGGCTACCGACAGTTGTCAGTGGGGAGACCCAGGCCTTATGCCTCTCAGGGCTCTCTAACCTCTGTGGCGTCAGAGAGTGGGGGGCGGTAGCCCGAGGTGCCTGGCACCCTTGGTCCACTCTCCCTCCTGTCAGGTCAGGTATGACATCCTGACACTGACCCACCAACCCCTGGCCTGTACCCGGCAGCTGGACAGGAGACTGGGGTGGCCTCCCCCACACCCGGCCCTCCTCCCTGGGGCTCTGTACCCTCCCACCTGGAGTGGTACCCCCTTCCAGAATTGTCAGGGCACCTGTGGCAGGTGTCCTGCACAATTCACCCACCAGTTCAGGGGTTCTATCCTGCAACTGGGATTCCAGCTTAGGGTCTGTACCCTTAGGCTGGACAGGGGACTGGGGTGGCCTCCCCCACACCCGGTCCTCCTCCCTGGGGCTCTGTACCCTCCCACCTGGAGCGGTACCCCCTTCCAGAATTGTCAGGGTACCTGTGGCAGGTGTCCTGCACAATTCGCCCCCCAGTTCAGGGGTTCTATCCTGCAACTGGGATTCCAGCTTAGGGTCTGTACCCTTAGGCTGGACAGGGGACTGGGGTGGCCTCCCCCACACCCGGTCCTCCTCCCTGGCGCTCTGTACCCTCCCACCTGGAGCGGTACCCCCAAAAGACAAACTGGTAGGGGCACTGTTAGCAGTCGCCCCTTCCTCCACGTCAGGGGGGACACCCTGAACCTGGTCTTTCAACCCAGGGTCTGTACCCTTAGGTTGAACCTGTGCCTGGCAACCCAGGACTTCCGGGGGAGTACACCAACCCTCTCCAAGGGAAACACACTGCTCATGAGTCGTGCGAGAGTCTGCCTGGTGCAGGTCTCCAGCCTCCTGTCCACCTGACAGAGCATGAAGACCCCCCAGGCCAGAAGTGGCCTCACCAGGGTCAGTCCTGGGGTGCTCTGACCTCAAAGCGGGCAACCCCTGACCCACTGGTCCTTCCACTGGGGACAGCGCCCCCCCCTCACCCTTTTCTCTGGACTCATGCCCCCTCCCAACTGGAGCGGGGCTGCCAGACACCGGAACCGGTGGGATGCTCGTTACAGCAGTCCCCCCCAGTTCCTTAGACACTAGGGGATCACCCGCAATGGATGGCCAGGACCAGGCCCTAGGCCATCCAGATGTCTCTGGCCTTTGCCACCTAACAGAGTGGGGGGCAGTAACCCCTGGTACATAGTAACCATACTCCACTCTTCCTCTCATTAGTGCAGTTCTAAAGAACCACTGATCCTCCAACCTAGGGTCTGCACCCTCAGGTTCACCAGAGGTCTCGGGCGAGGCTCTCCTCCCCTTACCTCTCCTTCTGGGGTCCGGCCCTCTCCTCCCAGGAGAAGCACCCCCAGAACCAAAAACTGTCAGGATGCTGGACCCAGACCTCCTACACAATTCTTCCACCAGTTCAGGGCCTTGACCCTGCAACTGATTAACCATCCTTGGATCTAAACCCTCAGGTTGAACTGGGGTCAGAGGTGAGGACTCCCTCCCTCTGCACCCCCTTCCAGAGTTCTGTACCCTCCCACCTGGAGTGGTACCCCTAGAAGACAAACCGGTCAGGACACTGCTTACAGTCGTCCTTCCCTCCAGGTCAGGCAGGATCTGAACCTGGCCTCCCAACCCAGGGACTGAACCCTGCAGCTGAGCACCTGCCTGGCGCACCAGGACTTCCTTGGGAGCACGCATACCCCCCCTGAGGGCAACACATGACTCATGTGTTGCGTGACAGTCTGCCTGGTGCAGATCTCCCGACCACTGTCCACCTGACAGTGCGCAAAGATCCCCCAGGACAGAAGTGGTGTCACCATGGTCACTGCTAGGAGGCCCAGCCCTTCTGGCTGGCCTCTGACTCACTGGTTCTCCCACTGGGGAACACATCCCCCTCTCGCCCCTCACTCTGGACTTCTGCACCCTCCCAACTGGAGCGGTACTGCCAGACACCAGAACCACTGGAGCTCTGTTTACAGAGGCTCCAGGTTCTCCTGTCAGTAGGAGATCTCCCTCAACGGACGGCCTACCAGTACAGTCTAGGCTCCCCACCTGGGGTTCCCTCCTGAAACCACCCAGGCTCCGGGACCGGGTTTTGGGCACCTTGGGCCGCAGCCCATTCTCACTCCTTCTCCGCAGAGACAGGACGTGAGTCCCTACACCCTTCCCATGACACCGGGACCTATCTGGGCTATTACAAACCTTTCCCACCACTCTTGGTTGGGAAATACCTAAGCCACTTCCTCCAGGATCACCCCCAGATGCTTCTCCAGACCCTCTGGAATCCACCAAAAGGTCTGCCTCCAGTGCAAGCTCCCTGGGGTCAGAGAACTCACACTCCACTGGGTGTTGGCATAGCTCTGGAAAACAGGGACTTAAAATATGCTCTCCAACAATTGAATCAGACAGCCCCACACAGGTGTTAACCAAACTGCCCTTCACCCAACCATCCAGTGCCTCAGAAAAGTACCCCACAACATTCTCACAAGACTGGTGAGACGGTGTCTGACTGTTGCTGTCCCTCAACCCATACTCTTCTGGCTGGTCTTCATACTCACTTACCAGGGCTTCTACCATGGGGGAACCCCTCTCCCTGCACCTCTCATCTAGAGTCAGTAGAGTGTCCCTCCCACTACCAGGAATATGATCCCCTGTGCTAGTTCCCCAATCCACCTCAGGGACACTGAGCACCACTGGAGTTACCTCACAATCCTGAACCCCTTGGTGTATGTCAACCCCCTCCTTGAAGTAGGGCCCCAAATCTGTGTGTGTGTCTACCTCATCCTCAGTACTGGACACTACACTTTTGCTGCCACCATCTGAGCTGGGCCTAGCCCCCCTGGCTTCCCAGTCCAGCTCTCTCATCTTAAACTCATGGTCTAAGAGCATTTTCCTTTCTTCCATGGCCATTCTTTTCTCTTCCCTCTCACTTTCTATTCTGAGTTTCTCCAATTCAAACCTCCTTACTTCCCGCCTGTCCACCAGCTCCTCTGGGGACAAACTACTGCTGCCTGGCCTGGAGGGTTCCCCCCCTCCCAAAAGCACATCCACCCTACGAACAGGCTCCTCCACCTCTCCATTGAGATCACCAGATTGCCCACTGGCACCTCTGGCTGCTACCCAGGCCCTCAGCGCCTTTTGTAGCTCATCCTTCCTGGTGAGGCCTCTGACCTGGACTTTCAGGTTCTTGCAAATCGATTTTAACTCCTTGACATTGTAGGCTTCCAATCGATCCTCCTCAAAGGCAATTTCTACTGATGCAATAGATGATACTATTGATTCAGGCATGTTGAAGTAGCAAGTTCAAACTGGCAAGATCAAAAATAGGCCAAAAAGAAAAAAGAACCTGTATGTGGTACGTAATGGTCTGCGATATGGTAGTAGTGCACACCAATCACTGTAAGTCAAGTGCAAACACAAGTCCTATCCTCACCGCTGACAACCAATGTTAGAAATGAGGGTCTCTAGTTGGCAAGGGCTTGCACCTTTGTCCAAATAGGGACCCTTCTTCCTAGTCAGGGTAAGGGAGTTACACTCCTAAAATAACCCCTGCTCACCCCCTTGGTAGCTTGGCACAAGCAGTCAGGCTTATTCTAGAGGCAGTGTGTAAAGCATTTGCACGTAACCAACAGTAATACAGCGTAAGCACTACAAACTGACACCACACCAGTTTAGAAAAATATCCAATATTTTTATATACGTTAAAACAAGACCAAATACGATAAAAATCCACAGTACAGTACTTCAAAAATAGTTACTTCTCAAAATGTCCTTAAAAACAGTTCCTTGATGTCAACAGCTCCGTCCGGGGCTATCACGGCGTCATGAACAAACAAATCCAAACAGTTCTGGCTGACCGAGGCGTCGCGGGTCAGCTATGGTGTCGGGAAGACCCGCAAACAGTACCTTTCAGAAATGCAGGGTGTCAATGACCTCGCGGTGAGCTTCCGAAAACACGGCGTCCGCAGGCGTCGGTTCCGGAGGTCGGTGCAGGCGTCGTCGGGGCCCTCGAAGTCACACGTGTTGCAGATCGATCTCCTCTCTGTTGAAGTCAGGAGCGCTGGCGTCGGCCGGCGTCGGGTGCTGCGGTGCGAAGTGCAGCGGTGCGGCATGCGGTGCCCTCAGGTCGCGGTGCGAGCAGCGGCTCGGTGGCGGCGTCAGATGGCGTCGTCGGTGAGACCAGGGTCACGGTGTGAGATGAAGGCGGTGCTCGTCACGGTGCTGGCAGGCCACGGTGCAGCAGCGGCGTCGTCGTTGCTGAAGCGCTGTCGTCGGCTGACGAACTTGGAGTCGATGGCACCGGCGTCGGTGGGCCAAGGCTGCGGTGCGGGATGACAGCGGTGCATCGTGTAACTTACGAGCGGTGCCCCCGAACCACGGTGCAAGCAGCGGCGTCGAGTCTGGCGTGGAGCGGCGTCGTCGGGAATGCCACGGCGTTGTCGTGAAGCGAGGCGGTGCGGAGTGCGGTGCCCACAGGTCGCGGTGCGAGCAGCGGCTCGGTGGCGGCGTCAGCAGGCGTCGTCGGTGAGACCAGGGTCGCGGTGAGGCGTTGCGGCGGTGCCCTCTGTGGTGCCGTCAGGACACGGAGTCAGCAGCGTCGTCGTCGACGTCGTCGAGTTGCTTTTCTTCTGTTGCAGCACAAAACACACAGTCCCCAGTGCTGAGGGCAGAAGAACTTGAAGTCTTTGCTGTTCCTGAGACTTCTTGAACAGGGGGCAAGCTCTACCTCAAGCCCTTGGAGACACTCACAAAGTAGATTGCAGAAAGTTCAGTTCCAGTCCTTTCACTGCCCAAGACAGAAGCAGCCACTGCAGGCCAACACAGCAAAGCACACAGCAAAGTGGTAGTTCCTCCTCACAGCTTCTCCAGCTCTTCTTCTTGGCAGTCTTCTTGATCCCAAAGAGTTCCAATTTTCTGGGGTTTGGGTCCCCCTTTTTATCCTCAATTTCTCTTTGTCCTCTGAAGGCAGAGAGGCCTTTGCCTAGTCCAAACCAGTTCTGGTCAGTCCTGGAGCACTTTGTTGACAAGTCTCCTTCTTTCCTTTCACAGTGCAGGCCAGGGACATCAGACGCACCACAGGAGGTGGAGCCAGCATTGTGGAGGGAAGGCCCAGCCCTATTCAGGTCCCAGGTGCATCTCCTCCCACCCATCTACATGTAGATCTTGCTATTCAGCCCTGTGCTGACTCACCCTGTCTCCTGGCATCCCCCAGCCCCTGTCACTCACACTCCAGACAAGGAATACACAACCTAGCAGAGGCAGGCTTGGATGGTTAGACAAGAAAATACCCACTTTCTAAAAGTGGTATTTTCAAACACAGAATGTTAAAATCAACTTCACTAAAAGATGTATTTTATCATTCTGAGTTCAGGCATACTAAATTCGTTTTTCTACCATGTTCCCTGGGTCAGTTAGGATTATAAGCTGTAATAATCAAAACTGCCCATTCTGGCCTATGGAGAACAGGTAGCCTTGCAATAGTGAAAAACGAAATAGGCTGTAATTCACTATCAGGACATGCCACACACACCAGGGCATGTCCTACCTTTCACATACAATGCACCCTGCCCACAGGGGTACCTTGGGCCTACCTTAGGGGTGACTAGCATGTAGAAAAGGGAAGGTTTAGGGACTTGCAAGTGTGTGCACTTGCCAAGTCGACATGGCAGCCCCAGGCTGCACACAGGCTCTGCAATGGCAGGCCAGAGTTACACTTTACGGGCTGTTTGCGTGGGTGGCACAATACAGTGCTGCAGCCCACCAACAGCATTTGATTTATAGGCCCTGGCACTTGCAGTGCACTTTACTAGGGACTGACACACAAATCAAATAGGCCAATCATGGAAACACCAATCCATAACACATTTTACACAGAGAGCATATGCACTTTAGCACTGATTAGCAGTGGTAAAGTGCCCAGAGTCCTAAAACTAACACACACAGGGTCAAAAACAGGAGGCCAAAAAGCAAAAAGTCTGGGGGTAAACCCGCTGAAAAAGCCAAGTCTAACACAAACCCATCAAATTCTCACCACAATTAGATGTCAGCAAAAATGGAGAATCCACAGTAAAGGGACCAATAGTTAATGCAAGAGGTCTTGAAATGGGGCTCACAAGCGGTACACCTGAAAAACCTACCGAAACATTATTATGGCCAGACAGAGGCGCCCCAGGGACCGTATTTCGAGAAACAGAACTTTTTGTCGCACCTGTGTCCACCAAAAATTCCTTAGTCGAACCTTGCAGTTCTGCTGTTGCATAAGGACCACGCTGGTCTACAGGTATCAGAATTGGTCCCCCACACTGTCCCTGGCTGTCCTAGCTGTAAGACATTCCTGTCACTTTATCCATATTATAATCATCATGGTAGTACTGCCCATCGTGGGGGTCATCAAAGTAATTATTATCAGAACGACCCTGTGAGGCTGTGGCGTTCTGAGCCCTATCAGCCCCACCAGCTCCACAACCCCGTCCACGAGAACCTCTTCCTCTAGGGACCGCCACCTTCTGAAAAAGTAGGGGACACTCGCTACGTCAGTGACCCTCCTCCTTACAATATGGACACTGATTCGGCCCCAAAGGTGTCGTATTCGGCTGCCTAATGCGTGGAAGCTGGTGGGCAGGACCACCACGTCCTCTACCATTCCCTCTAAATGCCTGCTGCAACAATACCTTTGTCTTCCAATCCTTATGCTTTTTCTCCATCCTGTCTTTCTCCTCTTGGTCCCAATGTTCATAATATTGAGCCATATTCAAAATAACAGAAGGGGAAGAGGTTGACCAGGTACTTTCAGAAGTCTGTAAACGGGTCGCAATTTCGGGAAGTAAATTAGAAACAAACCTGTCGACAAACAACTGAACACCTCCCTCAATGGACAAATCCTGCCCACTGTAATCCAAAAATGTATCCTCAAACCGGGTAAAGAAATAAGACACACTCACATCTTTCTTATGTCTGCACGCCGTCAACTTGTCCGAACTTACTTTCTTCGGCGGGATAAGATAATGCATATATGTAATAATGCGGCCTGGCAAAGCAAGTATCTCTGCTCGGGGCTTATCACCTGGCTTTATTTCCTGGTCCCATCCTTTAATCACGTCCCATGTACCACCCAATTCTGCAACATGATCTTGAGTAAGAACTTACCTCCAGATATCAAACGGAACAAGAAGACCAAAAAACATTTCAATGTCAGCAAGAGTCATTACTGTAGAAGAGGCAGCCTCAGTCAGTTCCTTATAATAAGCAGTAGGATTTTTTCTAGGATCGGGCAAATGAGCTTTAAGACAGAACCTCACTCCGTTTCCACGGAGTATAAACCCACTGCTCTTGGAAACGGGACGCTACACCCGCTCAAGTAACATTACCAAGTCGATCCGTTAACTCTGGTATCTCTGGGTGATATATTAGATTAACTTCTCGCATCGGAAACTGAGATACCGGGGTAGGACTCTTCTCATGCAACCTGCCCTTATACGCAACCAACGTGGTAATGTTCCCAAAAACTTGGCTTGTGTCCAAACCACTGGCATACACGCGATCCCTAATATCGAATAAAATTTGTGGCGCATCGTCCCCAAAATGTTGCTGCCAGAGACCAATCAACGTAGATGACATATGTTTAAGAGCGTGTTGCTGTATAAAAGGCTCATAATCTTTCATCACACCCCAAACATCCTCCACACTGTAATAGGGATTACGACCCCACTGCGCACCCTGATTCGCTACTACCTTCTTCTCCTCATCCCCCACTGCAGATCGTACAAAAGGGTCTATACGCTCCTTAAATTTTGTCGAATCTCCATACTCAAATCCACATGTTGGCGTCTCAGCACCCAATAATGCTGGGAAATGAACCATCAAAGATGGAGAAGCAACAGATACACCAGGTAGGATAGTCGCAGACGGGTACGCCGAGGAGAGAGAGCTGGAGATAGGAATGCTGAAACAATAGGTGTACTTGGTGTGCTAACAGTCACTGTTGCCACAGACAGTGAAGGCAAATAAGGAGGAGGATGAGCCAACGCCACAGCCGTCGAAATGACAGCAGTAGATACGGGGACAGTGGGAACAGCTGTAACAGGCGGCTGTGATGGCACTGGGACAGTGGAATATGTCCTTTGCATGGCATATGGGGGCGGGGGTTGGGTGTCTAACAATTCTTCTACAAACGTATCAGTTTCCTCCTGAGCCAAATACAATTTATCAACATGCAATCAAAATCTCCTATCTTCACATTCAACTCCCTTCTTCTGTTTCTCTCTATCATATGCTACAGCTTTCTGAGTCAGTGTCTGCATCTTCCCTTTTCGCGCCTCCTTCTCTGTCTTCAGTCATCTCTGCCTAGCTGCTTTCTGTCACGTTCTGAGAGAATCAAACATAGACTGTCTACTTCATCTCTTAAACAAATGCTCCTTTAAATACCCAGTCTTTTGTCCATCAAAAGTGCCCATCAATGGCCACTGCAACTCGGCATTGTCCCTCATATATTTGTGCCATAATGTACTAAACATAATGGGGCCAAGACCATGCGTCACATACATATCAAAATTAGAGTGCCTTCTGGAGGCGCCGGCTGAGCTTCTTCCAATCGAGCTTCTGCAGAACAACATCGACACCACAAAGAAAACACCTTACTAACACCAGGCATTCTCAAAAGAAAACAAGTTCACTATTTATGCCTGGCAAAGCTATTGCAAATGCTTTTATCTCAAAAACGATCCTCAGATCGTACCAAATTCAAACCAAAATGGTACCATATCCACAAAGAACCAAAACAAACTCACCTGATATATGCAGGTCAAACGAACTAATTCTCTACTGCCGACTCTTCGGACCAAACGGTCAGATCCAAGGATTTCGCCGTTTAGGACTCTAGTCAGGATGACCGCTGGACGAGGCACCGTCCAGCAGGACGGAAGGGGCAGCTGCGAGCAATCAATGCTCCTCATACAAGGATCCCTGAACCGTCAGTCCGACCCGACGATGGCCTCGACCTTTCCCCCCGTCCACGGAAGGGGATGGGTCACTCACCCGAAGGAGTCTCTGTTTGGGTGCCAACTGAAGGAAGTGGCCCGATTAGGGTCACACAGGTCACTCACAAACACCTCTCAGCCTTCCATACTAAATGAACAGTTGGTCAGACAGTAGAGAATACAAACCAATATCTGTTTATTCAGATACACTCAAAGTGGAGCCCAGACTGCCCAGTCGCTAGCAGTGCTGCAGAGGGACTGACATCAGCAAGCATAGAGATACATTATGTACATTTCAGAACCAATGAAGGCACGCCCACCATGGAATTTTCCAGACAGATGCAGTTATACAAAGAAGTACAGAGAATAAGTTTCGATTCTGGGCCCGGGCACACACTATCCACAACTCAAGGTCGCTCTGCCCGTGCCCGCCAGTAGACACGGGGAGAAGGCCTCTATCTAGTAGGAAAGGTATGCGCTAATAAGGACAGTTCATTCATTAGTGAAGCAAAACCTAATATTGCAGAATCGAAACATAACGGGGGCCTTTTCTCGGAAACAGCAAGGAATTAGTTTTGATCTTGGTTCAAGATGGCGTCTAAAAAGAAAATGGTGCTGCAAATGCTAACTTACATAGAACAATGCGCAAACATGAATTTTTCTATTCTAACATAATGGCCACAATTTTGAAGTAAAATCCAAGGGCAGCTCCTCCATAATGGTCGAGGAGCGACGCCCCAATGAGTTAGTCAGCTAAACGTTAAATGAAAGTAAAGCAATATTATCATTTTGTGTTCCGCTGACTGACTGAGCCGGGGACTATTGGGCGGGGTGGGGCGGAGCTGGGCCGGGCCATGGCAGGGAGGAGGAGTGGTAAGTGCACTGCAAAGTGCGCATGTCGGTTTGGCAAGCCAGCCAAACAGACATGCTCACTTAGGTTTCTGAAACCCCGCTGTGTTGCACAGCGGGGTTGGAGAAACAGCACAGACTCCCAGGCACTGTCTGACCAGCAAACCAGGCCGCTCAGACCAATCCTGGTGCTGCTCTCATGCTATTGAGAGCTGCGCCCCGGGATTGGGTGCAGAGCCTGTGCTGGTTTCCCAGAGACTGCTGGGACAGCATCAGAAGCAGGAGAGAAGAGGAGCACAGAGGCAGCCGACAGCATCGTCGGCAGGGCAGGTAAGATTTTTTTGATTATTATTTCCCTGATCCTCCATCCCCTTCACCCGCCTACTTGAGTTTTGCACAGGCCGTCATTGGTTAAATTAGGTAGAAAACGGTACTCAAGACAATGACTTCTGCCTTCTGTCCTGATCCCATTACTCCTCGGAGGCAGAAGAGAATCAAAAGAGAATCAAAAGTGGACTGGGACTCAGCTGAAAAGATCACAGGGACATGGGCCCACAGAGTTCAAGGGCCATCATGTAGAGGAGATGTTGGATGATCTGTCCCAAGGATGTACCTCTATTTATTAAAGGCAGGCGCGGTGGCCCACTGAACCTGTGTTCTGTATTTGTTCACCTTATTTTATATATTATTTGCCAGTGGCACAATATCTATACAAGATGCAGAATTTCTTCCTCACAAAACTCCTTAATTGACTTAGTTAAATGGGGGAAGTTAGGGTGGTAGATACTTCTGTATTGGAAGTGTGGGGCGGAGCCAGCTGGTGGGAATCGGGGTTCATAAGTTACTAGGTTGTATGGTTAACTTTCCAATTTTTGACTCACAGGGCTTTCACCCCATGAGACACAAGCACTACTTACAATTTACACCTGAGATTCCCAGGCACAAGCATATCACCTGGCAGCAGACCCCCCAACAACTGTCCTCCACATGCATGTCCTCTATAGTAACTTGACACATGAACCCACTTTTACAGTGATGTCAAGGAACGACAATGGCCTCGGAGATCGCAGAAAGAGAGCTGGGGTTCTTTGATTCGACAAGTGCGACTCTCCAGCTGTGTTGCTCTTGCAGGGTTAGAACTATGTTCATTTAAATTCATAAAAGGCAAAGAGTATGGGAAAACACTGTTTATGAGGGAAACACATCAACTCTGACAGGGAAAAGGAGATCAGTCAACATGGTAGTGCTTGAAAGGTCGATACCAACTCCGAAGAAAAACGGAAGCTCTGTGAGCCTGGAGTACTTAAAAGTGTAGGAGATGTATTGCTCAGAAAGTGAATGGCTGGCTGAACTGGAAAGGAGCAGCTACCTGCTCAATGATCTGTTCTTCCCCACCAGAGCTGATTTGTTTCCCTGTGAACCAGTGTTATTCCTGTATTCATTGCCATTACAAGTTTAAGTAACATCAGTTCTCAGTTTTGCACTCAAAATTCCAGGACCTGATGGTGACCTGTTCATTTACGAATGGTCAAAACGCTGTTGACATACATATGACCATAAGGACTTTTTCTTAAAATTGAATGCAGAACACAATTTATATGAACTTTATTTACAATGGGTACTCTTCATATCTAAAATGAGTACATAATCTAGCACAATAATCCTGTTTGATCACTTTTTCAGGCTACTTTCACTTTTTAAGTTTGCATATTCATCTTGCTGAGCATATGTCTATTTGTTCTATACTATTTGCTTGACTATTATACTATGTACCACAATATATCCTTATACAAATGAATTTTCACAACTGTTAAACTTGGTCTTGCCTCTTTTCTCTTTTAAAAAGTTGGTTTCACATACATTGTGGGTTTAATATATGAACAATACCATTTAACCATATATTTTTCCTTTTTCTTAAATTCTTCTCTGATTTTGTTGTTCAGCAAAATTACAGTGAAGCGATATACTTGTTTGCTTTCAGGTAATTCTGAGGATCAATGGCTCAATTTGTAAATGTCCACCATGCTGAGTCCCTGGTATGTAAAGCCATACAACAAAGAAAGAATGTAATTTCCACCTCAAAATAACACATCAACACTTTCACTCCATAGGATTTTGCAGCAAAGTTCACTCCTTCAAAGTGATGTGCTTTGGAGTCCCCTTACTGCAGGTCAGAGGACCAAGATATCTGGCAAATACAGAAAGTTACCTGAAAAATACTACCTTCCTTGTCACAGATTAGAGAACAAGGCTGTGTCCAAAAGTGTATTTAAATATATATTCTTAGAGCTTGCATCAAGCTGAAACTTGTTGAATGAGTCCACCCTGCCTACAGAGTCTACTTTTTTCTCTTCTTGAGCTTCAAATTCCAGAAAGCACTCCATTAAAAAAATGTAGCTGTTATGTGGTGCTGACTCTGCAGCTTCCTGCAACTCAAAGGGGTATATGTACAAGAATTGCCGCTAACTAACGCTAACGTTAGTTTGAGGCAATTTTCTTACCACTGAGTACCGCTGAAAACTATCACCATGGTACCTACGTATTTACAATACGTCGCTACATGGCAATAGTTTCTCTTCGCGGCGGGAATTGTCGATGTTAAGACCTGCGTTACTGCGATAAAAATCTTGCTGCTAATGTGAAAAAAGTGACGGACGGCCAGTCAGTGGTCAGAAAACACATGCTAATAAGCGTGATTCCACTTTTTTCCACGTTTTGCGGGAAAAATAACTACAAAAAGCCTGCGAAGTTCCCAAAACACAAATAAAATAAAATAAAAAAAGCCCTGAAGAAATACGGAGGAAGCTGGACCCAGTACTGCAGGAGAGAACAACCCCCCTAACCCCTCAAACAACCAGGAGGACCAGCCAGAGACCCAGGGGATGAGGAAGAGGAAAACCAGGTTCAGCCAGCAGGAAAATGAGATCCTGATTGCGGAGGTGACAGACAAACAACACTAGCTTTTTGTCAGCTCCACGGTGTCTTTGGGGACCAAAAATGCAATATGGCAGTCCATTGTAGCCAAGGTGAATGCTGTAGCAGAGGTCAAGAGGACAGTGATCGACTGCAAGAAGCACTGGCATGATGCTAAGCGCAAGACCAAGCAGAAATTGTCCAACAATCGCCAAGCAGCACTGCAGACCGGAGGTGGGAGTCCAGCGCCACAGGAGGAGCCGGATGCCTTGGAGGAACAGGTGTCCGCAGTCATCTTTGGAGGAGTCGGTGGTTGGAGTCCAGGGACAGGATAGTGCTGAACATGACCAGCTACATCAGCAACATGGTAAGTAACAACCAGGGACTCGGGGGAGTGGTGGTAGGCACTAATGTTACTCATGTACAAATAAATATCCCTCAGTGCACACCAACACTGTCTGCAGATCTATTTCCAGACACATCGGTACCTGGTGGTATAGACACGTCACCTCAGTTGTTAAATACATATAAAGGCAAATAATGGTGGTGTCACTGACCTGTAAATCTGCACATAAAAAAATTCAAATAAGGAGCAAAAATAATATACTTTAGTCTACAAACTAAGGGCAACATGAACAAGCAAAGGGGCATATTGACTGGAGAGGTGGCAGAGTGTTGCATTGGCCTCATAGGCTCAGCACCACACTCAGCCAAATTGGCAACACAGGGCTGCATCTCATTGACAACAATATGATGCAGCCCCGTAAACCTCCCAGCTCTGGGACAAAAGTTAGCAGGCCACCACTGATGCCGTATGTGCAGTGAGGTCTCCCTTCATGCACATGTACAATTTTAAACTCAACTCAGGCACCCTTGCACAAATGTGCATGTGTGCCGGCATCAGTGGTGGCCTGCTAACTTTTGCCTCAGAGCTGGGAGGTACACGGTGCTGCATCATATTGTTGTCAATGAGATGCAGCCCTGTGTTGCCAATTTGGCTGAGAGTGGTGTTGAGCCTAGGAGGCCAATGCGACACTCTGCCACCTCTCCAGTCAATATGTCCCTTTGCTTGTTCATGTGATGCAGCCTTGTGTTCCCAAAGTGACACAGCATGTTGTGAGTCTCTGTAGCATAAACACATGCATCGCCACTGTATTGCAAATATGCACCCTTGTGCCTTAAAGGTGCATATTCCATATTGTCCAATTTCTGTATACTGGAGGGCTGATGTGACGTACAACTATGAGCAAAAGGGAAATGCGTCCAGAAGTACAGTCTAAGGACTCTGCATATCAGGAATGTGTCCCATTAAAAACAAAACATGATTTGTCTGTGTGCCATGCTCACAGAACCATACAGTCCCTGTCAAGGTGCATGTCAAGTGAAGTATGACACTGAGCAAGAATTACAATGTTGCACCAATGCATGTTAACTTGCTTCTTGTCACCTTCACCTGAAACGTCAAAATGCACTCATCCACATCAAAGTATCTACATGTGTCATATAGTTAACAGTATTATACAGAAATCACAGTCCTGGTGTGCGATGGCCATTACACATTGACATGCATGGAAACCAGTCCTTGGGGAAAGTCAACAGTAGCAGTGAACAAATGCATAGGCAGTCATGTCTGTAAACATCCTTACACAAACAAAGGCATTTAATCAGCCTGAGCAGAACAGCATGTATGTTCCATGTGTCCATCTGAGGGGCATATTTCAAAGCACCCATCCCCATGCCAATATCACTTGCTGTGACATTGGTGTGGTGATAGTGGCTTACCACCACTTACAAGCCACTGAAAACCGCTGCCAAGTAACCAAGGCCCACATACACACTTCACGTGGTGTGAAAGGTGAGGGTAATGGGTGTTGTGTTGGGTGTCCCCCCTGCAACACCCATAGAAAAACACGCTGCCCTATACTCACAAGGGTGAAGCCAATAGGAGGCTAGTAAGAAATGTATGCAGGAGAAATATGATCTCTAACATGCAAATATATAGAAAGTCTTCATTTGCCAACGCTTTTGATGTTTCCATGTGTACTGCAGTGTGCATTACCATACTTGAGACACACATACAATAGCATCTCCCCTTTACATTGCAGAGGGAGAAACATCACCTCCAGTACAGCAGCCTGTCCCACTCTTCAATGATGAAGATGAAGACATCTCAACCATCGACCAGGACACCCTCCAAGAGCTGCTCAACTCCATTGGCAGCCCAATCTCCGGAAGCAGGGACATCCAGCAGCATCGTGGCAGCTCCACCCCCTGCACAAAACACCCAGCAGCAAGCACCTACCACCACAGCTGTCTCCCAGGACCTTGAGGACCCACTTCTAACATTTCAATGCCGTGTGGTAGTGGTGCAGCAGGAGATGGCTGGTCAGGTGCGGGTGGGGTTTGACAGCCTGGCGGCCAAACTAGATGGGGTCCGTGGGTGTCTCAGTCCTATTAGGGACCACCTAGAGTCCATCACAGGCACCCACAGTCCGCTCCATGCTCTCCAGCATTCCATGGCTGACATTGCTGGAGTACTTGCTCAGAGACAAGAGCAACTGTCCAGTCAAAGTGGCTCCAGCGATGTCACCAAGGAGTTGCGGGAAATGAGAAAGATCATGGAGAACATGGAGCGGATGCAGGCATCACACCTGGCAGCCATGGCTGCATACCACAGAGACATTGCTGGACTCTTGCAAGCCCTGCAGATTATCAACACTGCAGTGATGCCTCATCATTTGGCATAGATGAATGCTGCTGCACCTTCCACCTCGTACCCCCTGATGTGTCACAGCCTCACAGTGCTCCAGCCAATACATCATCTGGCACATGGGAGGCACATGACACATCAGAGGAGGAAGATGTGGATGAATCCACATTCTTGCGAAAAAGTCAGCGGTAGCATTCATCTGGGCCAAATGGACAGTTGCAGCTTGGACCTGTGCTTACCATCATGCCTCGGAACATCCGCTTCCACTGTCCTATGAATGACTCTGCTACGCTCACTTTGGACTTTCATACAGACTGCCAATTTTGGCATTGTTCCCAATGACACTGCAATCAGCCTGCTGACTGAACTCTGCCTCTTCCTCAACATGTCTCTGGACATGTTACCCCCAAAGGACTCTGTCTGGCCCTCCACTGGGCATTTACACAATGTGGGGGTTGTTTGTCCAAGACCTGGGCCAGTCTTCTACCAATCTGAATGCACATGTAAATAAAATAACTAAAGTTACACAGATGTGTGTTGCCTATGACCATTCAAGTATAGACATGTTAATAAATGTATGATCAGTGTATCCATCAAAACTTACCCAGAGGGACATTTGATAAATGGTTATGTTGAGTCTGTGTCCCAGATAGGCAGTGAGATGACCATGTATGTGTGAACTAGCCATGCCCTCATAGCTCAAATATTACATTCTTGCAAGAAGTCAGCATTTCCCTACGTACATGATGGGTATAGGCACTTGTTGCAATCTATTCAAGTCAGTGTCATGCCACATGAAGTGTCTTCACCTAGCATTGCTAACAAGTCTTACTTGGCAGACCTACTCATACTCAACGGTATGGACAAAGCTTGTTGTGATGGGTGTCATGGCATGTCACTTCTCATTATGGAGCCTACACCATATTGACAAAGATGAGGAAGCGTAATGGCGCATATTTACAAGCCTCTATTGGAACCACAATGCCACTTTCAGTGAAGTTGTGTTGGCAATAGGGCCTTCTCCTGAAGTACAAGACATCATTCAGCCACTTAACGTGGCTTAACAATGCTGTGTAAATAAGCCACCCTTCCATGCTGTGCTCACCGTGAAAGAGGAGGGCAATGTGTCTTGCGGTGTGTAGTGCTCTGCAATTAGCCTAAATTCCAATGCTGTCCCACAATTTCAAGGGTGACATTAATAGGAGGCAGTGCCAAAAGTAACACTTGGGAAAAGCGGGTATAACATTGGCACCACAGGTAAAAATGCATCATTTCTCCTCATGTTTGATGATTCATTGTGTTCTGCCTCGTGCAGCGCACAGTGGAGCAGCAAACTGACAACATTGTGGTTGTGCAGGAAGGTGAGCCTTCCTGCACATCAACATCCGATTTCACAAATGCAGAAACACTTGCACTATGTAGCAAGGGTGCCTGCGTTGGTGCTTGGCAGCTGGACTCTGTGCAAGTCTCATGTGAAATGCAGGGGTGTGCAGCATTCTTGGGAACACGGCGCATACCTGCATTTTCACGATGGATAAGCATTGCAATTTCAATGTTTGCTTAAGCCCATGTTTCTTTATTGTGTTGTAAATGTGCAACAATGTGGTGTACAACTCTGTGAGTTACTCATTAGATGATAAACGTTACAACAGAGAATCCCTATCCAAGGGCATAACTCGAAATTGCCATCCTGAAATTCATGCTTGTTCCCTGAACACAAAACAACTGTATCCTGAAAGTATCCGTTCACTAAAATATCATGTCATGACCACACTTACACATTCTAATGATTGTTGTGTGATTGAATAAGTTGTATACAATGTCAAAAGCACCACTCCATCAAATCACTTCTGACATAAGTGCAACCACAATTCAAAAACAGTAACCATTTATTAAAATACTACAAAATTACCTACCCTAAACTAACACTAATGACTACAACTAACCTAATCTGAACTAATTGGTACTACCTAAATGTTACTCTAAACTATCTACCGTAACTAATACTAAACACGCAACAACATATCTGAGACATCAATCCCCCCTCCCCCCTTAAAGCACATCATCAGACAGGACAAATACATTTTAACTAAACATGAACTAACTATACATATATCCTACACAAATATATATATATATTTTTTTTTTTATTTTTATACAAGAAAAATATATCAACCCCCCCACCCAGGAAAAGGAAACTTAGCCAAGAACACTACATTAAGAGAATGAAAAATCTAAAATCTTACCTAAAAACTACACTAACTATGTCTATTCTAAAACTACACTAAATAAGAATTAAAGACTTACACGAATATAAAAACATTTGTACAAAAACTATTGGGGGACTGTGGAAATGGGGGAAGGCTCACGACCTGGCCTAATCAAAATGGGAGCCCCAGGGCACCATTGATGTCCTGGCAGTGGGTGTTCATGTCCGCCACATCCGTTTCAACTTGTGCCAGTTCATGTCCATCATGCACTAACTGTCCCTGTTGGTGAAGCCTACAGCATGTGTCCGTGCAGCAGATGGCAGTGTGGCAGTCCCTTGTGTGGTGGATGTGAGGGGGCACTTGGTTGTGTGCCAGATCCTGTTGCAGCAAGTTGTCTGCGTTGTGTCTGAGTTTGAGTGCCAGATGGGTGGGTACGTCTGGACCCCCGCCTGATGTTAGAAGGGCCTGGTATGGCCTGTGTGTCCTTACCCACTGTTAGCTGTGCAAATTCAGGCAGAGACTTCCATCTCCCTGGTGCCCGGTCATCTCTGTATCTCTTTGCCATAGCACGAAAGCCCTTGGCCACCCGGCGTATGTGCAGATAGCATTCCGTACAGATCTGGAACGCGTGTGCCTCATCTGGCGGCATGTTGTCTGAAAAATAAGACAAATGATAATATGTGAGTCATGATATTTATGTCAATGTTCTCCATTTCACTTTGAAACGCAAAGGCATGAAAACATTGACCCTACACTCTAAACAAAGATTGTGAAGTTCCAAAGTGACCTGAACAATGCAATGTGGAATTTAGGATCAATTACAACCTGATGGTGTAACTAACCTGACAATGTATGGCATGGAACATGTCAAGGGCAGAGTCGAGTCACAACATTTTAAGATTGTCAGAGTCAAATGATGGTGCTGTCACATACTCAGACTGAGTCTACCAGGGGAATGAGCCCAAGGAGACAGGTTGATGGGACCACTGTAGAGGCATGCCATGCCAAAGAAATACATAGGGCCATATTTGCAAGGTGGTTGTGGAGCGTGCCATTGGTCTCCTTGGCTTAACCATACGCCCTGCAACTTCAGGAATGCAGGTTTGTACCATACCTACAATAGTATGGAGCAGACCTGTGTCTGCCCCCGCGCTGCAGGAAAAGTTTTGCCTACTTGCAACTACGCAGGCCCACTTGCACTATGGTGCAAGTGTCTCTGCGTTGATGTGGAAGTTGATAATGTGCAAGAGGGTGCCCCTTCCTGCACATAACCATTATTTAAATGATGTCCTGTCACTTCTATGTGTGCTGCATAATGCCGCACATATTTAAGTCACATGATGACATTTTCAACTCAGATTGGTCATGTGATGTAAGGCGCACCTTCCTGCACAAGAACGTTCAATGGTATCTTGCTCTTTCCATGGGTGCCGCACAACGCAACACACATTGGAACAGCAGGGAAGGGAACTAATTAAACCAATCTCACCACAGTGCACAAGTCGATGGCCGACGGGGCACCACTACCTGTCCTGCGGCCTTAGCTCTCTTGGTCTGAGCCTCCTCTGGGACCTAAATGTAAGCCAAAACGAATTCAAGAGGCTAGCAAAACTCAGTGCGAAACGACTCTCTTCAGCAGAAGATAGGGCCAGCCTCTCAGCACGGAGCCACGGATGGATGACCCTACAAACCTACTCACAGCTGAAACCTCAGAGCTATTTAACGACCACTTTCAAGGCACGTATTAAGCTCCAGTTCCTGATGCTGAGAATGGGGGTGTTTTCTATGACCTACCATCTCCCAAAATGGAAAAGAGAGGGGTTGAGGATACATGTCGGCTCTGTGGCCATTATAGGGAAGACATAATTCATGTCCTATGCTTGTGCCCTAAACTTTTAGAAGATAGAAGAAGCTTATTGCGAAGGGGTTGGATTGAAAAGGACGTTAGATCCTGCAGAGGAGCAGTGCTGGCCTGCTTCGACCCATCGAACACTGCACTCTACTGCGCCTTGGTCAGGTTTATGGATCGCTTCTTAAAAAAGTTAGAGGATGTGAGAAGCCGACAGGTTAGTCGGCCCAGAACTTGAACCACTCTGCCTATTTGTGACTGCTGTTTTCTTTTTAAATTGACATAACTTACTGTATGTCACTGTTAGTGCATCGCAACAATGTTTTATATGTCATAATGACTTATGTTTTTTAATAGAATTGCAAGGTCTCTTTTATTAACCATTTGTCTTATATATTGTAATGAATTTCTGCTATTGCAGACCATTGCAAGGGTTTTAACAAACCATGCAATAAAATAAAGTAAAGTAAAATAAAGTAAAGTTTCTCATACAGGATTTACCACAAACATTCTTCCCATCTCACAAGGCACTCACCAGTGGCGTGTAGGTCCATGAAGGCGTCGATGTCACCCTGAGTAATCAGTGGTCTTCCAGCTGTGAGACATTAAAGAAATGTGTGTTGGTGTCAGACGTGAATTCTCACGTGTCCTATTCATCATCAGATTCATATACATTAAAAAATGCCCTTTAACAGTACTGTCTCTGCTCATATTGCATACATGATTGTATCTGCTTTGCCAGTCGTACCCACAAAACATGACCAGTGCATCGTTGTGCAACACAAAACAATCCTGCTAGCCAATGTGATCATTTTGCACACACTACTTGCGTGACACATTCCCAAGGCCACGTTTATAGCCACTACAGAGTGAAGTGTCAACATGTGATTAGAGCCTTGCACAGTGGTGGCAGACATGTTTGTACATCAGGCAGTGTATTTTGTCATGTATCCTGCATTGGGCAGCTCACATGGGATCTTAATTCACATTAAGGGTCCACACACACAAATCTCCTCATACACTATCTTAATAGGATGCACTGCGCAGCACACATTGAACCTTGACACAGCACTTCATTTATTGTGTCCAGGAGAGCACACATTCCTGTACATGGTCAAACATCATCATAAACACTGTCTCACTTGCACAATGGTGCAAGTGTGATTTTGTTGAAGCTGTCAGCTTGACTTAAAATAACTGACTGACATCCTCCTGGAGCGTTTCTTCCATTGTGTTCCTTACTAGATTTTTTAATTTGGAAATAAAAAGTTAATTGATGAACTTTGGAGTTGTACTTACCACCTTGCTGGCCAACGATGACTCCCAGGTGGTCCAACATGTCACCCTCACGACCCACGCAATCCTGCCATCGGTGCTTCCATTGTTGTACAGTCCTGTCCACTCCAAAGACCCTCAAAATTTGTCTGCGGACATGCTCCCACCTCACCTTACATACACGGACGGCATATCCCTGCAGGATCCTTCCCCCACATTCAACCATCAATGGCAGGTAGAATTTGACAAGCCAGAGGAAGCCAACCAATGCCTCTCTGACATCATGCCCTTCCGATCCACACCCGACATATCCCAAAACACCCCTAAACCCACTAACCAAATAGAAAAGCCCCAAAAACTCCCCCTGCGACAGTTAATATAAACTAAGTACCCCTTGGACAGACACCCGACAAGATTTAGGACAAGACACAAAATACACGTATGGACAAGTACACAGGACTGCACAGAGACACTAGGGACAGTTCACAGACACAACACCACTCTCTACTCAAAACAAACCAGCACACAACTCAAACCACCTCTAACACTCTCCACAGACACTGACAGTGTGTTTAAAAGAGAAAGTGAAAGTGTTTAGTACTCCTCCATTACACAGGATGCATGCTGACATCACTTGCTGTGTGTTTGCGGCCTGTTTTTTGACTCTGCAATAATATTTTGCACGCTATTGGCTTTTGCAGTAAGTTTTAGTGTTGTAACATGTATATTGCAATTATTTTTCTCTGGTGGTTATGAAAAAATTATCGCTTCCGTGTTTAAGCGGCAAAACTTCTGGCGCAAAGTTCAAGTTGTTCATCAGATGTAGAATAAGCATGACTGCTGACACCATTTGCCTATGTGATGTGATCTGTGTTGTGTATGTTACTTCAGTCATCTGATACGTCAAGATTACAGTTATACATAGCTGTCTACATGCCCTTGGACCACACATTGCAGCCTATCCACATTGATTCATGTGTGATAAAACATGCATGCATCAGTGGTAGTCATTATGCTTGGCATAGTTTCTGTGTGTGACAACATAAGTGACTGTAAAATTATACATTGCTGTGATGGCTGCAACTGTTTGACAGGCTTGCAACACACATGTAAATGAACTTCAGGCATCAAGTTCTTGTAAAACATATTTCGGATGCTGCAAAGAATGTGAAGGCTTGACCACAGATTTGTAATTAGTTATTCTTCAACCTAGATTTGCAGATGTGCACAATTAATACGCGCAGCTGCAAAGTCAGTCATGTGCATGAATCAATGGGGTAGTGGGACATGATGGTGATTTACATAATCTTATGATATTGGCAAAATGTGTAGATTTGGCATTAGAATTGTCATTTCTCCAACATATGTGCAATACATTCTTACATGTCACACTGAACAGTTTGTGTCCAGCAAAATTTCCCCTCAGTCTAGTGTGACAGCAATACACAGCTTGAAGCTAGTTGGATGACAATATGATGGCTGGACAGGTGACACACCAACCAATTTATGTGAGTACGTCATGTTTCAGCCTCTGTAGGTGGCATGAGCTAGTGGGAGCACCACTGATGTAGTTGTCTTAAGTCTATGCACCAGAATGTAGAATGTGTCAGCCTGGTGCAAATTATGTAGAGGTCAACAAAGCACACAAAGCCATCTGTATCATGTTGTAGAGCCAGAGTCCAAGGTGGACAGGACATTGTTGGCTGGCCACAACAAAGCAGCACTTTACAAAGTGCACTACTCACAACAGCATGACGTACAATGCCAGTAAGCACATACAGTCCACATTGTATTGAATCAACACTGTATTATTTGTATTTGACCCATATTGTCAGACACAGTGTTTATGCAAAATGTCTTTGACAGCTAGGCCTGCGTTTTCCACAGGCCTGAGTGCACTAGGAGTGGACATTGATGCAGCATCAACAACACATGCCAGATTTAGACCCATTGCAGACCAGAGATGCAGAAATGGTGCACCGTATAGGGATTAACAATCAAGGTGCACATGATCATGTACAAAGGGTACTCTGTATTGCATGGCACACACCAAGACAACAATGGGTTGACAGGGGAGACATCCTATTTGTCCTGCCCCTTTTCTCATCATCATGCATGATGTTTTTGTGCAGCGCATTAGCTGGTGAAGGTGAGGCACAGGACCATGTGAAATCTTGTATGTCAGGGTACCTGGCACTGTGTAACTTGGAGTGCCCATTTGCATATCCAGCACCTGTGGTTTCCCCGGTATACTCAGAGTACCCAGCCTGTACCCATGCTTGCGTACTCACGGTTGACCAAGGATTGAGCTGGGTGAGTCACTGAATATGTAAGTGTGTTGTGTTTAGAGGCCTTGTGTCGTTGTCCATGGATGTGAGATAATTTTATATGGAGCAGATGAGGCACATCAATGTAATGTTCACCAAAAACATGTTCACACTGCTTGTACAACCATGACTTACATGGGATATGTCTCACATGTAATTTCCTTTCTTAAGTTGTCATCCAGGAGACAACCATGTGTGTCTGTTTTTTATCATCACATGTTATGATTCTCTTGTGTGTATAGTGGATTGCCCTTGGTTCTGTCCGTAGATAGGTTTTGGGATAGCATACACATGAGTGGAGTTGAGCTACAGGTTGCCCGCACAGGGCTGCAACACATTCCAGATATGTTTTCTGGCCATCTTGCACAACATTGTATTCTACAGAGTATGTTGTACAATTTTCTGAGAGATACAACGAAATGTGACATTGCCAAATTTTTTGAGTTGCATGTTTGTCTATGTGTTCAACTGTGACTGCAGGAGTGTGTTTGTATATTTGTGTAGTTATGATAATTTACTAAATTACACACACTATGCAATTGACATTAGTAAACATCCCCAGACATTTTTGACAATGTCATGGTACTACTATTTCTTGTCATGTCTGTCTCACACAATACATTGTCCATTCATAAAGTAATTGTTTGTATGTTGCTAGGAACATTTGGCTGTACTTATTGGTTTTCCTGTAGCACTTCACTCATGTGTATGTCTGTTCTCTGTTCACTGATGGACAATACACATTACTTTGGTCATATGCCCAATTCGTTGTTCCATCCCGATTCTTCGTTTGATGGATGTTCTGTCCACTGCTATATGTGAGAGCTGTGTGGATGATATTTTATTTAACTTTCACTTAACATACATATGGACTTCTGAAGATATGAACCAAGCATACAGGACTTTTGTGTCGTGATATTTTATTTCAGAAAGTAACATTAGTTGGGTTTTTTCAGGATAAAACCATGTGATGGCATCTTTGTTTAGTGTGATTATGTAAAACCAAATTCTGATGATTTGATCCCTCCTTGCTATTCCAGCAGCAGAAGCTGTGGTGTGTCTAGCATTTGCCTCTTCGACATGGCCATCCTTTGGATTGTCCTGCTCCACCTGGTCTTCATCCAATGGCGTGTTTGTGCATACAAAAATATTGTGCAGAATGCAACATGCCATTATGATCTTGCAGACAAGTTCTGGACTGTACAGGAGTCTGCCCCCCGATATATCTAGGCACTGGAACCTGGATTTGAGGACTTCAAATGTCCGTTCAACAATGCCCCTTGTGCGTCCCAATGCAACGTTGTAGTCTCTCTGTGCCCGTGTGTGTGTGTGTCAATTTGATGGGCGTCATCAGCCATGGCGAGAGTGCATATCCTTGATCACCTGAAACAGATAATGGAGAGATGTGTCCATTAGTATTTGTGCCTGCTGTGTTTGCAGAGTGCCTTTTTTGGAGGGTGTGCATTGTGCAACTTTGTACTTTCTGGTTTGTCATGTGGCTCTTCAGACAATTAACCAGCATCACTGAAATTAACCTGCCTATACTTGACAGCCTACACATCACCATGTTGTCATTGTCTGGGTCCTGTGTATTACCTCCATGTTGTGACTGTCAGGATGTATGTTTCACTAGAAAAGAGATTTGAGTTTCTTGACAGGACCGTTGCACAAACTGAACCTCTCCTGTGCACATATGTTATAGGGTTCACCATTGGCACATGTGCCTGTTGACACATCCACCTTAACCTTTTAATGAGTACTATATTGGAACGTCGTCAAGATACCTCATTGGGAGTGATTGTGCTGGGGGTAGCTGAGAGTGAAAATCCTTATCTGCTAAATGTTAAACTCATTGGAGGGTATTTACATCCACCTTGCCTCCAAGGTGGGTCAGTGTTTAAGTGACAGAGGCACTGCTGCCTGGTGCAATTAACTTGCTGGGACACGTGAAGACAATGTACAAATGCATTTGATGTCCTTGTGCATGAGTTGACTTTAACTCTGCATGTATGCATGTTTGAGTAATACCCATCAATATTGCCATATGTGTGTCAGTTCAGCATCGACACACATTGTCATTGTTATTGTTTCCCGAGCCTTACACTTTTCGAATTTCTTACTTCTGGGCGACTTTAATATCCATTTAGACTGCCCGGAGGCAAATGACTCTAGGGAATTAGTGGACTCGTTCAACTTAGCACAATTGTCCCAATGGATCAAATCCTCTTCCCATAAGGGGGTCATACGTTAGACCTGGTTTGCTCCAACTTTCCTTTGTCCATTAGGGACCCTCTCCAGGTCTCTTGGTCAGATCATTACCTGATCCAGTTTTCTTGGACTATTGCGAAGCCCCGTCCCCCTACAGCCACGGTCCAAGGCAGACCATCACGGAAGATAGATATCCCTGCTTTTTCTAGGGCTCTACTAGCTTCTCGGCCGACTGTCACCCCTAATCTAGAAGGAGCATTAGATGGTTTTGTTAATTGGATCTCCCAAGGTATTAATTCCGTATCCATACCCCTCTCTAATAGGCGAGCGAGAAATGCTCCCTCAAAGCCCTGGTACTCGGTTAAACTTAGAGAGCTCAAGCAGGGTTGTAAAAAACTTGAACGCTGCTGGAGACTGGAATATTGTCCCCTGGCCAAAATCACCCTTCGAAAGGCTCAGAGAGACTATTATGCAGCTATTGGGGAGGCGAAAAGCTGCTTTTATGGGGAGCGCATTGCTAAATCTAACAACAACTGCAAGGAAATCTTTTCGATTGTCCAGAGCTTTCTATCACCATGCGCCGAACATACTGCTCTGCCGGCTTCGTCACAATGGTGTGAGGAGCTGTCATGTTTCTTTTTTGAGAAAATACAGACCATCCAAGATAGTCTAGGGATGGGATCCCTTGAGCAGGTAGTTTCCCATTCCCCATACATTACAGTCCCTACCCCGGCAGCTCCCGCTTTGACAAATTTTTCTCCCATTGCTATGTCAGATTCACTGGCTATTCTTAAATCACTTAAGTCGGGCTCTCCCACAGATCCGTGTCTGGCGAGGGTACTAGCAGGGGTTGCGGAGGTGGTCAACCTTGAAGTAAATACTATTATTAATCTATCTTTACAGACTGCCACTGTCCCATTGAACTGGAAACTGGCTAAACTGCTGCCACTTCTGAAAAAGCCCATTCTAGATCCCACTAAACTTGCAAGCTACCGCCCTATCTCTCTCTTACCGGCGTTGGCAAAGGTGTGTGAAAAAGCTGTCTTCAGACAGCTAGACGCCTATGTTGAGTCATCTGGCGTTCTCCACCCTGCCCAATCCGGATTTAGGGCTACATATAGTACAGAGACTGCGCTTGTCGAAATGTCAGAGGCAATAAGGGAGTGCCTGGATGTGGGTGGCAGAGCGGCCCTGATTTTGTTGGACCTCTCTGCCGCCTTCGATACGGTGCCCCATAGACAATTACTTGCTCGACTTTCGAACATTGGCGTTACAGGTCTTGCTTGGGACAGGCTTAAATCCTTTTTAGATGAACGCACCCAGCAGGTCTGGATGCCACCCTTTTCGTCGGCTCCCAGGAAAATGTCCACAGGAGTACCACAGGGCTCTACTTTGAGCCCTTTACTTTTTAACATCTATATAACACCCCTGATCTATCTTGCGGAGGAGCTGGGAGCCAAGATCATAGCGTATGCCGATGATACCCAGCTCCTCTTTACCTGGAAGGATGATGACCTGTCCTCGGAAGTTGCCCAGAAATGCCTCTCGACTGTCTTCAAATGGCTCGCACGTGCTCAACTGAAGTGCAATGAGGACAAGTCGGAGGTCCTCCTGTATGGATCTTTCCCTCCCTCTTTCAGAGAGACCCTGTGGCCTTCAGACTACCCTCGGCCCAACTCAGTGGGCAATCCAGTGAAGAACTTGGGGGTCTGGTTTGGTGAGGACCTCAGGTTTTCCGCACAAATTAAGAAACTTGCGGGGGTATGTTTTGGTACTCTCAAATCACTTAGAAAGTTTTTTCGCCTGTTACCTAGGTCAGCGAAAGAAAGGGTCGCCCGCGCCCTTATTTTGTCTTGCATTGACTATGCCAATGCCCTGTACATTGGCATACCAGGCTACCTGATAAAAAAACTGCAAATAATACAGAATGCAGCCGCCAGACTTCTGTTGAACATTTCAAGAAGGTCTAGTGTTAGACAGCATCTGCGTGATCTGCATTGGCTCCCTGTGATCCATAGAGTGCAATTCAAAGCTCTCACTCTGGCTCACAGAGCCCTGTATGGACTAGGGCCGATGTACCTCAGGAAGCGTTTTGCCTTTTATGCTCCCAGTCGATCTCTGCGCTCAGCCACCCATCGACGGGCGGTGGTCCCCCGCTTTCGCAGGATGCGTCTGGGGGGTCACTCCCTTTCCGTTAAAGCAGCGTTAGCATGGAACTCCCTTCCTGTGGAATTGCGGAACACTCAGGATCCTAGGCTCTTCAAAAAACAACTAAAAACCCTTCTTTTTAATCTGCCCATTTAAATCCCTGCTTCACACTGCTACGGTCACTTCCCGCGCCGGGACACTCTTGAGTATCTGTGCGCGTTATAAGTGTATTATAACATAACATAACATAACATTTCTTATTTTGTTTATCAGATTGCTACACCTCACCAGGGTAGTCATATACATGCACAACATGTAGTGAAATTGTGATTTGAATTGTGTGTATGCTCTTCCTATGCATTCTCCATTCTGCAACGACACAGAATGATGTTTAATAAACTTTGGTGAATATTTGTGTGCAGTTGGTGCTCCCCTCATGCAACACTACTTGCAAACACATGAAGCAGAAACACCTGCTGCATGGTGCATGGCTGACTATGTTTATGCATGTCAACTATTGTGCGCCATCACATGTGAGATCAGGGGATCTGTCATCTTGTTGTACATATGGCAGATGTGTTTATTTCAAGATGTATGCAGTAGAGCAGAAGCATATGTTCTGTGTCATGTGCTGCATTGATTGATTTAAATTTTTGTCTGATGAATTCAGCAAAATCTATATTCGAAGGGTGCCATAGCAGTTTGTGTGAGATTTTCTAGGCTACTCCCTTGTTGGTCTGTATAACATCTGTCTTGTATATTTTGCATTGGGTGTTTGTGTATATTGTTTGGACCTGTTCCAAGGTATGTCATATTACATTGGCTACGTGTGCATTCTCACATATTTGAGCTTTATGTTTGCGTACTTGAGGTGTGTGGTGTGCTAATTTTGTACTTTCCAACAAGCAGTCCATTTCCATATGTGCCATTCTCAAAGCGCTGGTTGATGATCGATTGGCGAAAGATGGATGAGTCATGCACACTCCCAGGAAACTCTGCAACAACATTGATGAACAGGCCCAGGTGGTTCACAATTGCCTGCACATTCATTGAGTGTATGCTTCCTGTTCCTGTATATATGTGCTGTTTCCGCAGGAGGCACAAGTAGAACATGGGTGCAGTCAATTGCCCCCAACACATGCGGAAACCCAGCAATGTCATAGAAGCCTTGCTTGTTGTCAAGTTGTTCTTGCGCAGTGTTGGGGAAGCGTAGATGCTGCGGCGTCAGGCTGATGATGGCATCCAAGACAGTTGGGAGAAACCTTGAGAAGGCTGACTGTGAGACTCCACCTACTCTGGCAGTGGTTGGTTGGAAGGTACCAGAGGCCAACATGTGCAGCACTGCAAGTAGCTTTGTCTGGGGAGGGATGTTCGTGCAGCGCTGTGATGGTGCCTGCAGCCTTGGCGCTATCTGGGTGAGTATGCGTAGGATGGAGATCCTTTTCAGCCTGTAGTGGGCTATAACATCCTCTGGCCGGAGGTCTATCAGGGTGATGCCTTGGCGGTAGACTCGCTCTCTTCTTTGGCGCTACCTTTGTGGTGGTGCTAGTGGCGGTGGTGGTTGTGGTCTTCTTGCGGCTCCAAGCTGCAAGGGTAGTACCTCCATGGCGTCATTAGGTAAGCAAATGAGGGTCTGGGTTACTCTCCCTTATGTACAGGCCTGTTTGCACCATTTTTAGACCAGCTTTTTTCTGGTCTTAAATACCAGCCGCTAACTGGCAGTTTTTTAAAAATATCGCCAGGAAGTATTTTCATTGTAAGTATCGCGAAGTGGGGTTAGCGGCAGTTTTTGCACGGGAACGCCCACCTTGCATCTCATTTACGTTAACTCCCGCTAACAGAAGTGGCAATCTTAAAAATTCATGTTTCTACAGAAAAAGTGACACTAACTGCAGTTACCGGTACTTTGTAAATAAGGCGATAAAAAAAAGGCACCATAACATCAAACAATTGAAGCTTCGGCGGCGTTAAGTCCTTATACATATGCCCCAAAATGCCTTCAATTTGGTTTGCCATCAGATGGGCTCTGTGGAGACTTGTCATTGCCAAAGACTCCATATAGACCCACAGTTAGAGCCTAATTTGTGCTCTCCTCATCACCACAGTAGAGTACCAAAATAGAACGCCCTCATGGACCCCATGAAGATGCACAGATCTGGCACTCTCTGGGGACTGTATCAAACACTCTTGGGCTACACATAGGGCATTCTCCACCTCTATATTCACCTCTGGCCCCTTTCAGAATGAGCTTCAATTCATCCTGGTGTAGTCACATATCCCAGTCTCAGGCCGTAACAAAGAAGCAAAGCTCCTATCCTGTTCTTCTAGCATGTTGAAATGCCAATGTGTCCTTTGCCTAATGAAGCTCTTTGTCAATGTAAAAAAGGACACTGCAGACTCAAGGAAGTAAGGCAAGTGTTAGGAGGAAGACAACTTGCAATACAAGTTAAAAGGTACCTGAGACTTTATTCTGCTACTGTAGAAGAGCTAGGCACTTAACGAAAAACCCCAACTTTCACCAATCGTAGTCTAATAACCTTGCGTTGTATGCAAGGACAGACAAAAACAATGGAAGAGGCGGAGTAGAGAAGAGAAAGAAAACTGGGAATACAGATGGAGAACAATGGAACATTCAATTATTATAGAGCACAACTCTGTCCTTTAACAAAAAAACGATCACTAATCATCAAATAAATATTTCCTGGATGGGAAACTAAACCTTGTATAATTCTTTACCTTATCAGCAACAGTCTTACAACTGCTACCCACAGGAGCTGTATGATCATTGTTGCATCAAACACATTCATTTACTCACCATCATTACTGTCATAGCAATAATCTCCATCGTTTTGTTTGGAGATAAGAGGGTTTATGTGAGAAATTGGGTTGTTGGTTGACTAGGGTGTGAGCCCAGGTCAAGCAGCAACCACAATCCTTGTCAGGGTGAGGCAGAAGCCAACCCTAAATTAACCTCTGCTCGACCCTCTGGTATCCTGGCACTGAGCAGTCAGGCTTAAGTTAGAATCAATGTGTAAGGTATTTGTGCAGCACTTCCAACAGTAAGACAGTGAAAACACCACACAAAAGAGAATCCCACACCAAGTTAGAAAAATAGAGCAACATTAATAAATAAAACAAGATCAAAAAGGCAAAAATCCAATCAGAAGAACCGGATTTATGAATGTTTAAAGAATAAAGTAAAAAAAGCACCTAAAAGCATTAAGCGCCAACCGAGGATATCTGGTCTCGCTGGACTGGGTCAAATCAAAGGTTTAGGTTAACAGCAACGGAGAGCAGGTCGGATACAGTCACAGATTAGTCCTGCTGAAGGTTTACCTTCTCGATATTTATGCCAAAAGTCCCATTCGCAATGCGGGCAGGGGCTGGCGTGGCGCGAAGTGCAGGCGGGGGGTCGTGCACAGGCGGGCTGGAGCTTCGCATTGGCAGTCCTCTGCAGGGGATCAAAGCTTTCTGTGCATGGAGACAGGCTGGCGGAGGCTAGAGGTGAACTTCAGTGCGGTCTCTGTGCATACAGGCACATTCACGTGAAGAGTCCAAGAGCTTGATTTTAGAGCCTGTGAGCCACACCAAGGGGTTTATTCACAAGGAAAGTGGCGGAGTGAGGCGTTAGCCTTCCTGACTTAATGCCTCACTCCGTCACTTCAGAAACGCAGGGCTGCACCATATTTCCCCCAGCGCTGGTGCTACACTTACACCATAGTGCAAGGGTGTCTGCGTGCAGGGGTAGATTGTTTATGTACAGGAACATAATAATCTTGAAATGCCGTTTTGTAAATTCTATGTGTGCTGCTTAATGCAGCACACATAGAAGTTGCAAAATGGCATTTTTAAAAAATGATTGTTTATGTGCAGGAAGGGGGATCTTTCTGTACAAAAAAAATCATTGGCCTTTTGCTGTTTTCATGTGTGCTTCACAATGCAGCACACATGAAAACAGCAAAAACTAGGAGAAATTAAACATTTCTCCTCGTTGCACCAGGGTAAGATCAGATTTTCCCTGGTCTTAATTCTGACGCTGCCTCCTATTTACGCGTCCCTTGTAAATAGGGGGCAGCATAAGAATCAATAGGTGTTGTGGTGGAATGCCCACAGCAACACCCATTGCCCTCCCATTTCACGCTAAGCATAGCGTGAAAGGGGGCCTCATTTATAAGGTAGCGTTAAGCCACGTTAAGTGGCTTAACGCTGGCTTGTAAATAAGGCGAAGCCCCTATCGCAACAGGAATGTCATAAAAAGTGACGTTCCCGTGGTGACAGGGGCTTGTAAATATGCCCCCAAGGGTCCAGGAGCTGGTACCACTTGGGGATCAGGAACTCGCAGCAGCTGGATCCAGGAGCTGTTTGGGGGGCCTTATATGACCATTAGGCTCAGATCAGGAGGCCAGCAGACTAGCCCTTGGAGTCACTCTGGGGACATGGGTTCAAGATGAAGTTGCAGGTCCAGTTCTACTTCCCCAGGCAATAGGGTAGTGTCAGGAGTCTTACTAGAAGTTTCCCAGGTTCTTCACAGGAGCAGAACGACGACTTTTCCCAACGCCTCCCCGAGACTCCCCCACGCCCCCACAATGCTCAAGGCAGCGTGAAGAAAGTTCCGGGGGAAAGGGGTATGGGACAGAGAAGAGACTGCCTAGTCTTCTATGCTTGGCATCTTCTGAAAGCTGCTACGTCTAACTGTTCTTCGTGCTGCTCTCTGTTCTAGACACTGTAACACAAAACACAAATTACTACAGTTCTCTAGAATTTGACTTCTTACTATATTCGGTATTCTACCAGTCTCCCTATTAACGTACCCAAGAATGACTAGGTAATTGCCCCTCTTCTAGTAGGCTGTGTTCTTTTATTTGATCCTGTGGAGATAAACAATACTTAGTATATGCTTACTTTCCTTTTTCTCCAAACTATTTTATTTCTGACTTACTCTTTTACCTTTTAGTTTTCTTGTGGTTAACTTAATTATCTTTTCATCTTTGCAGGGGAGTGACAACTGGGAACTCTACAGGAGCCAAGACCCTCAGATAAGACTAACAATCTTTAGAATGACCTTCATTTATCTTTTTAAAACTATTTCACAGATAATGACAATACCGACTAATCCTAGAAATAGCAATTGACTGCCAACCAATTCAGACAAACTCTGCCTTCCTCTATGAGGTACTTGCGTGAGTGACAAGGAACTGGACTGAAGAGATTATGCTGGAATCTTCACCGGAATCTCAGGAATGTATCCTTTCCTTTCACTCGATACTGTAACCCGACGCTTGAAGATCTTATAACTGCCGACGGAATTCGTAAACGCCTAAACTACTCTAGAAACTACACGGACGCGCTGCCAAGCACTGTTACACGAGTAACGGTCTTAGTGAAGTGCGCACAGCTGAGGGCGAGCGCGAGCCTCAGCTGTGCTTGAAACCACGCGCTACTGGAAATAGGCTGAAGCGCTAACCCTAGCGCAGTCAGCCATCTTGAAAGCATATTTCCTGACCAGTACCGTCCAGGACTGGTCATTACAACTCCAATAGAAATTCGAATTACGTGCTCGATTTTTATTGTAAAGATTAGTGGTAGCTCCCACTAATTGGCGTCTTTTAGTCCTGGGATTTGGATTCCTGACAGTACCCCTCCGCAAGGGGGGTTCCCCAGGTTTCGCCTTAAAGGGATTTTGGTCATGAAAGGTCTTCACTAATCTCGGGGCATTCAAATTTGAACATGGTTCCCAAGATCTTTCCTCAGGACCATAACCTTTCCAATCCACTAAATAGTACAGTTTCCTTTTCTTCCACTTAGAATCCAAGATTCTTTTGACCTCAAATTCTTCTCCTTTTTCGGCCTGAATGGGTTTGGGAGGTTTACAGGGCCTAAGAAAAGGCGAAGATTTCTTCAACAATGAGACATGGAAAACTGGGTGAATTTTCAGTTGAGGAGGTAGGCTTAACCTATAGGTTACTAGATTTAGTTTACTCTCAATTTTAAAGGGACCAATGAAACGGAGTTGGAATTTTCGGCTTCCCTTTAACTTCAAATTTTTTGTGCTAAGCCAAACCTTGCTGCCTATGGGATAGACATCCTCTGGCCTTCTTTTCCTGTCTGCATAACGTTTATACAGTTCTTTTGATTTTTCTAGCTTCTCTCTAGCTGCCTCATGAGTTTCACCCATATGTTTAACTAAGTCTGTGACTGCAGGGACCGAATCCTCAGAATTACCAATCATCAAATTTGGGTGCAGACCGTAGTTTAGGAAGAATGGGGATTGACCTGTGGAGCTATTTTGGGAATTATTGTGTGCAAACTCAGCTGCCCAGAGAAGATCTGTCCAATCCCTTCCTGATCTAACAAAAACAACCTTAAATACTGTTCCAACTCCTGATTAGCCCTCTCAGTCTGCCCGTCTGTTTCTGGGTGATAGCTTGTGGAGAATCTTGTTTCTATATTTAACCCTTTGGTAAAGTCCTTCCAAAAATGGGACAGGAATTGAGAACCCCGATCAGAAATGAGGACCTTTGGGATTCCATGTAACCTTACTACATGTAGACTGAACTGTGTAGCTAACTCCCTAGCACTAGGAATGTCTTGGAGGGGAACAAAGTGAGCCATTTTGGTAAATGCATCCACAAAAACCTGATTGTATTGAAGCCCCGACAAGACGGTAGGTCCACAATCAGATCCATGGTTACCGTGTGCCAAGGATGAGGGGGGGTCGGCATGGGTTGTAATAAACCTTGTGGTGCCTGCCGTGTCGGTTTTCCCTGTGCACAAATTCCACAACCTAGAACATATTGCTTAATGTCTTTCGTCATATTGGGCCACCAAAATTGTCTCTTTACTAACTCTTCCGTCTTGTTTATTCCCTTGTGACCAGCCATAGGATGGTCATGGCAGTCGTGCAAAATTTGTTCTTGTAATTCCACAGTAGGTATGAACAGAGCTCCTTTGTGGTAAGGTAGATCTTTTCGAATTTCTCGAGACGAATCAGATGAAACCCATTGCTGAAGGTCTTCTGACGAGAATGACTCTTTTACCTTTTCTTCAAGAGTTTCATGGGAGATGAGTCCAACTATCTTTGATTCTGGGATGATCTTCTGATCCTCTATCAAGGCCCTTTGTCCTTCCGTACTCAACCGAGACAAGGCATCCGCCTTGCCGTTCTTGTTTCCGGGCCGATAGGTGATCACAAAGTTGTAATCCGCAAAATATAAGGACCATCTGAGCTGGCGTGGTGTCAGTGTTCTTGCTGACTTTAAGAACTGCAGATTCTTATGGTCCGTATAAACGGTTACTGTGTGTCTGGCCCCCATCAGGTAGTGTCTCCACTCCTTGAAGGCATCCTTGATTGCCAGAAGCTCTTTTTCCGTGATTGTATAATTGACTTCAGATGGCAGGAGCTTCCTAGAGTGGTATGCTACAGGATGCAATTGGCCGGTCTCCTTATGTCTCTGTGACAAGACTCCCCCGATAGCTTGATCTGAAGCATCAGTCTCCAAATAAAAAGGTTCAGTTGGATCAGCATGGAGGAGAATGGGCGCGGTGGTAAAACTCTTCTTTAGAGACTGAAAGGCGTTTTCAGATAACGTTGACCAGGTAAAGGGGACTCCTTTTCGAAGTAAACAAGTAATCGGAATCACCTTAAGAGAGAAGTCCTGGATGAATCTCCTGTAAAAATTGGCAAATCCAATAAACCGTTGTATCTCTTTAACCGAAGTTGGGGACGGCCAATCCAAAACTGCCTTAATCTTGCGTGTATCCATGGTGATGCCTTCAGGAGACAGGACAAAACCGAGGAAATCCACTGAATGTACATGGAAGGCACATTTTTCCAGTTTGGCATACAGACTGTTTTCGCGCAGCTTCTCCAATATTCCTTTAACATGTTCTTGATGCTCCTCTTCTGATGCAGAGTAGATTAAAATATCATCAATATAGACGATGGCACACTTGTCAATATACTGATTTAAGACGTCATTAATGAAAAACTGGAAAGCGGCTGGCGCATTGCAGAGTCCATAAGGCATGACCTGGTATTCATATAGACCAAACTTGGTCCTGAACGCTGTCTTCCATTCATCACCCTCTCTGACCCGGACTAGATGATATGCTCCTCGCAGATCTAGCTTCGTATAAATCTGAGCTCCCTTCACTTGGTCCAGGAGCACAGAAATTAGAGGCAATGGGTATCTGTTCTTGATGGTAATCCGGTTCAGGGCGCGATAATCGATGCAGGTCCTCAGATCGCCTTCTTCCTTCTTAGGCACGAAAAATAACGGTGAGGAGACGGGAGACTGCGAAGGTCTAATAAAACCGTTCTTCAAATAAGTTTGGATATAATCCTTCAGAAACTTATCCTCCTTCTCCGTTAGAGCATAGATTCTGCTACATGGAAGATTCGCCGCAGGTTCCAGCTCGATTTTGCAATCATAAGGTCGATGTGGAGAGAGCCTTTCGGCGTCTGCTTCACTAAACACATCCTTATACTCTTTGTAAATTTCAGGAATCTCTTCAGTATGAATGACACACACTGAGGCTCCGTTGTCACATAAACTGTAAGACATGCTGGGTTCTTTCTCAGATTCTTTTCCATGGAAACACACCTCTTTACAATAATCAGAGTTCATCTTTAACGAACGCTTCTCCCAATCAATCTGGGGATTATGTTCCGTCAACCAGGGAAGACCTAGGATTAGCTGAAATTGTGGTGCGTCAATGAGATTGAACTGCAAACATTCCTGGTGTCCATCTGAAAGGACAAGTTCCACTTTTTCCGTGTGGCTGACTATGGGACCAGAAGATAGGTTAGTTCCGTCCACAGCTCTCACCGCTTCACTCTGGGGTTTCTGTAAGGCCTGCAATCCAATCCTTGAAGCGAACTTTAGATCACAAAAATTGCCGGTTGCACCGGAATCAACCATAACCGAAATGTCAGTTTGGACAAAGGTTCGGTATTTTAGAGTGACTGGGAGAGTTAAGTGAGGAGCTGCAGATTGCAAGGTGTTCGCCAGTTGATGTGCATCAGGGGTTGTGATTTCTTTAGCATCCACCAGTCCAACCCGTCCTACTGGTGGTGCCGCAAGTTTTCCTTCAACTGAGACTTAGGTTTCTTCGGACAAACCTTGACAAAATGGCCGCTGGTGCCACAGTACATACAAAGATTGTTTAATCTTCTTTTTCTTTCTCTTCTTTAGTAAGAGGACCTCGTACTGCTCCAATTTGCATAGGCTCAACAGTTTGACCGCTCTCCGCTGTTTTAATGCCCTCAGATCTCATTCGGTCAAACCTAGGGACACTTGGGCGAAACTCTCTTCGTTTTTCACCCCTTCTCTCTGTCTGCCGGTAATCCAGCTCCAAAACTAGATCGATAAGGGCTGAAACCTCAGTGGGTCTATTAGGTATCTGCGACAGGGCATCCTTTAGTTCATCCTTCAGGCCTCTGTAGAACAACGCAGCTCTTTTATTTTCTGGCCAGTCTGTCTCCACCATGAGTTGGTTAAATTGGGCCAAATACGCCACCAGTTCCTTGTTCCCTTGCTTCAATTCAAGCAACTCATTATCAGTAGCTTGAGCCACTTTCCTACGATCAAATATTCTCAGGAACTCCTTTTTAAACTCTTCAAAGTCGTACAAAATGACAGAATCCTTAGAAACTAATGGTAAGGACCAGGCCGCTGCGTCACCACTCAAATATGAAAGCATGAAGGCCACCCGGGATTGTGCATCAGGGAAAATGGCGGGACGGCACATAAAGTGGAGGGAGCATTGGGTAAGGAAAATTTGGGCCTTCTGGGGGTCCCCACTAAAACGTTCTGGAGGAGCTAATGGTATAACTGGGGACAAGGAGTGCAAAACGTGTGTGGGAGTTTGAGTGTGAGAAAGTGGGGTGGTACTTGAAGTCTGCGTGTCCTGCGAAAAAGCTGAAAAGCTAGTACTTGAAAGGTAACTATCCATTTTAGTCGCTAAGTCAGTGGTTTCCCTTCTAGAAGCTATTAGGTCTTGCCTTAAACTTCTGTTTTCCTCTCTAACTCCCATTAGTTCCTTTTGAATGGCTTCCAATACTCCGCCCAAATTCTTGAGGTCTAACCCCTCAGTCATTCTGCTCAGGTGAGTAAAAAACTCGTGGGCACTCTGTCAGGAGTCTTACTTGAAGTTTCCCAGGTTCTTCACAGGAGCAGAATGACGACTTTTCCCAACGCCTCCCCGAGACTCCCCCCACGCCCCCACAATGCTCAAGGCAGCGTGAAGAAAGTTCCGGGGGGGGAAAGGGGTATGGGACAGAGAAGAGACTGCCTAGTCTTCTATGCTTGGCATCTTCTGAAAGCTGCTACGTCTAACTGTTCTTCGTGCTGCTCTCTGTTCTAGACACTGTAACACAAAACACAAATTACTACAGTTCTCTAGAATTTGACTTCTTACTATATTCGGTATTCTACCAGTCTCCCTATTAACGTACCCAAGAATAACTAGGTAATTGCCCCTCTTCTAGTAGGCTGTGTTCTTTTATTTGATCCTGTGGAGATAAACAATACTTAGTATATGCTTACTTTCCTTTTTCTCCAAACTATTTTATTTCTGACTTACTCTTTTACCTTTTAGTTTTCTTGTGGTTAACTTAATTATCTTTTCATCTTTGCAGGGGAGTGACAACTGGGAACTCTACAGGAGCCAAGACCCTCAGGTAAGACTAACAATCTTTAGAATGACCTTCATTTATCTTTTTAAAACTATTTCACAGATAATGACAATACCGACTAATCCTAGAAATAGCAATTGACTGCCAACCAATTCAGACAAACTCTGCCTTCCTCTATGAGGTACTTGCGTGAGTGACAAGGAACTGGACTGAAGAGATTATGCTGGAATCTTCACCGGAATCTCAGGAATGTATCCTTTCCTTTCACTCGATACTGTAACCCGACGCTTGAAGATCTTATAACTGCCGACGGAATTCGTAAACGCCTAAACTACTCTAGAAACTACACGGACGTGCTGCCAAGCACTGTTACACGAGTAACGGTCTTAGTGAAGTGCGCACAGCTGAGGGCGAGCGCGAGCCTCAGCTGTGCTTGAAACCACGCGCTACTGGAAATAGGCTGAAGCGCTAACCCTAGCGCAGTCAGCCATCTTGAAAGCATATTTCCTGACCAGTACCGTCCAGGACTGGTCATTACAACTCCTATAGAAATTCGAATTACGTGCTCGATTTTTATTGTAAAGATTAGTGGTAGCTCCCACTAATTGGCGTCTTTTAGTCCTGGGATTTGGAGTCCTGACAGGTAGCAGGCCAGCTTAGCAGGGCAGCAGTCCCATTTAGAGCAGTAGTCCAGCTGAGTGGCTGTCTTTGTAGCAGTACAGCTGTCCTTCTTCCTGGTAGAATATTCATAGGTCCAGAAGTGTACTGATAAGTTGATATCTGAGGTCCTTAATGTATACACAGTTGTGCCTTTCAAGTGGGAACAATCTTCTAGAGGCTTGCCTTTGAAGTTCACAGGTGCTCTGCCTTCCTGGCTCCAGACTAACAACAGAGGGGATGCAGTCCCTTGGGTGGAGACAAGACACAGCCTGTTTATGTGTAGGTGGGACTGGGCCCAGCTCTCCCTTCCCACCCTTACAGTGATGGCCCATTCTGTCACACCTAAGCTCCCCATTGTGTGTGGCTGTCTAGGAGGAATACTGAAAGTCCAACTGTCACCCACACCCAGTCAGGTGACCCAGAAATTGGCTGCAGGCACCAAATGGCTAAGGCAAGAAAATGAAAACTTTATAAAAGTGGCATTTTCAGAAAAGCAATTTGAAATCCAACTTCACCATGCATTAGGTGTTTAAATTGTGATTCCAAAGAAACTAAACATGAACAGTTGATCTCTTCCCATTTGTGCATTACACTTATAAAATGTAACAAGGCTAACCCCATGTCATCCTATAGGACAAATAACCCTTTCCAGTTTAAAACTGCAAACATAGTCTCTCCAATGGCAGACCTGAGAAATGTTTAAAGTGCTACTTAAGTGGGCGGTACAATCAGTGCTGCAGGCCCACTAGTAGCATTTAATTTACTGGCTCTGGGCACATGTAGTGCCACTTTACCAGGGACATTCAAGTAAATTGAACATACCAATTGGGTATAAGCCAATGCTACCATGTTTTAGAGAAAGAGCACAAGCACTTTAGCACTGGTTAGCAGTAGTAAAGCAAGCAGAGTCCTAAGGCCAACAAAAACGAAGTCAACAAAAAAAGGAGGTCTGAAGGCAAAATGTTAGGGGAAAACCACACCAAGGATGCCAGGTCTAACAGGTTAGATGTCACTTACCTTTTAGACAATATCTTAAGGCTCCAACATTTGCCATCTTGGGTGATGACTCTCCATTTATTTGCTTTGATCACTTTCATGGGCTTGGGAAATTGGCTATCAGCCTTTACCTAACAGTTGGGCAATCACATTCTGACATAGTCACCAACATTAGCTTTAGAAAAAGCAACATCATGTAATGAATCATACTTCATTTTTGAGGCTGCTTGTTTTATCAGTGACTTTTGTTCTAACTTTCTAACTGGGCATTTAATACATTTAGTTTTAAGTTACCAAGGATGAACTAGTGAAGTAGGTTGTCTTCTTTTCAACAACACAAATGGTGACACTTCAGTGACAGAATTTGGAGGTGATTCTATAATCCCCCCAATAGTCTTTCATGCATGGCTATGATGAGTGGAATCTCTCCAACCATGGTAAAGTGCATAGTCTCCTTCAAGAACCAGTCAAAGCGCTACACTTGGCCATTGCATTAGGGATCGTACAGCAATGTCCTGACTTGTTTGATCCTATGCCTGAGCAAGAATCTAGACATATAGGGTGACATAAATTGAACCCTATTATCTGTAACCGGAACATCTGGAAATCACTTTGATTTCGGATTTAATTGCCATGAATATTTTACTTCACAACTCTGGTGCCACCCACATGGCTGGGCATTTACTAGATCCTATTTTTTCTAATCTTTTAAAGATTGTTTGTTCCCCAGCTCTCCCTGTGACGTGGTCAGACAATTATCTAACTAGTTTTAGAATTAAGCAAGATCTGCCTAATCCACCTACACCTGTCCTGGGCTGTAAAGCTCCATGTAGGAATTGGGGAAGCTGAATATAGAAGTTTTCAATCAGTCTCTAGTCAATAATGTCCCTGATATTAACCAGGTCTCCTTAGCAGACCTAGAAAACTTTCATTGTTGGATTGCAAAATCTATTGACATGTGTCTCCCTCTTTCTACTAAGAAAATGAACATTCACCGCCCTCCTGCCCCCTGGTTCTCGGACAAGCTAAAGCAGGAAAAAAGTAAATGTAAAGCGCTTGAAAGACGCTGGAGGAAGGATTACGCAATTGAATCTAAGCTTGCATATAAAATGGCAATAAGAGCTTACCACTCTTTCTGTAACATTGCCAGAGCCGAATACGTGAACACCACTATACATAATGCACAGAACAGTCCTAAGACCCTGTTCAAAGTAGTTAAAGATTTGTCTGGTGCAGGTAATCTACCCGCCCCCCCTACACTTACCGAAGCACAATGTGAGGATCTGGCCGAGTTTTTTCTCGGAAAAGTGGAAAAAATTTACTCAGCTCTGAATGTTAAGCAGACTAATATTCTACATCCAGCCACTAAAACTCCTATAACATTAAGCACAGCTGAACAGTTGGATGGTCAGCTTGCCGAATCTAGTTCTAAACTTGAAAATTGGGCACTATTAGATGTTACTTCCTTTAAACAAATCTTAAACAGCCTTAAATCTGGCTCGCCTAGAGACCAGCTCCCTGTTATGGTAATGCAGAAAATGGATCTATCTGTCTTGAAAGTTATTATGGAGTTACTTAATGCCTCCATACGCGAATCAATTATTCCAGCGGAGTGGAAGCATGCTATGGTCCTCCCGCTTCTGAAAAAAGCAAATGCCGATCCGGCGCAATTGTCCAATTTTCGCCCGATTTCCTTGCTTTCAGTGTATTCCAAAATTTTAGAAAAACATATCAACACTCAATTAACCAAATTTGTTGTTTCTCAAAAGTTTCTGCACCCATCTCAGTCAGGCTTCCGGGAAGGCTTTTCAACTGAAACTGCTCTCCTCGGAGTCACTGAGATGTTGCGTGGTCATCTGGATGCTGGGGATACTGTGGCACTTATACTGCTGGATTTAAGTGCCGCCTTTGACACAGTGTCCCATTCCGTGTTACTGAAAGCCCTACGATCACTGGGCATTGTTGGCCCAGCCCTTAATTGGCTTGGTGACTTTCTGACTAATCGCACGTTCCAGGTTTTCTCTTCTGAGGCTGCATCTAAAACTTTTTCTTCACCTTATGGAGTTCCACAGGGCTCCATTTTGAGTCCATTATTGTTTAATGTTTATGTTGAGCCTTTGGCAATTATTGCTGAAGAAGCTGGGTTGTCGATTTTTTCCTACGCCGACGATACCCAAATAATTTTTTCCTTGTCGGCGGACAGGACATCTAAGACATCATCTTTTCAGACAGGTCTGAGGAAAATTGCTGGTTGGATGCAAGCCAATTCGCTAAAACTCAATGGCGAAAAAACTGAGGTACTGATTTTGGGAATTAACAAGGACCTTTGGGGCCCCCAGCACTGGCCACCTGAAATGGGAATTCTCCCTCAACCCACTACTCAAGTTCGCAATCTGGGTATTATCATTGACAATCAACTGTCAATGAAGCAGCAAGCAGTGAAGGTGGCATCTACCTGCTTTGCCATCCTTAAATGGCTTAGAAAAATCCTTTGGTTGCCAAGTTCCACTCAAAAAACTGTAGTCCAGGCTCTTATCACATCTAGACTGGATTACGGCAACATCCTATATCTAGGCGCCAATAAGGATGTGATACGCAGATTGCAAGTGGTGCAGAACGCAGCGGCCAGATTGCTCTGTCAGACCCCTAGAATGGCCTCAGTCTCAAGCTCTCTCCGTGATCTTCATTGGCTCAGGGTTGAGAATCGTGTGAAATTCAAAGCCCTGAGCTATATGTTCAAAGTCAAGTCTGGTAGTGCCCCTCAATACTTAAAGGCCATCGTCCATCCTTATATACCATCACGCTCTCTTCGCTCTTCCACCCAGGCTAAATTCTCAGTCCCAAGGATCAGAATGTCACGAATGGGCGGCCGGTCCTTTTCTTACCTGGGTCCTCATCTGTGGAACTCCCTTCCTCCACCTCTCAGGAACGAAACTGTTTTCAGCAATTTTCGCAAACACTTAAAAACATGGTTGTTTAACCAATAAATTGCTGGTAAACACTTAATAACTTGGTTGTTTAATTAATAAACTCTTCCCTCTTTTCTTGTCGAGCGGCGCCGGGAAACCTTTTTGGTAGCTGTGCGCCTTATAAGATTAAATAATAATAATAATAATCCTGCTTTACTGAAAGCTTTCATCAGAAATTCCATCACAACAGACGTGATCACTCTCTCTGCAAACATAACTTCTGGCCATTTAGAATGTCAATCGACCAGAACAATTGCAAATTGCATATTACCTGGATGATTCGTAAATTCATCCATAACAGTTCCATCACAGAAGATGAATCTTGATCAAATTTTGCATAATATTGAAAGAGTCCAAAAATGACATGAGTCGTTCCCTGTCCAAGGTATCCTATGTTCTCTGTCCAAGGTATCCTTTTGCACTATATCTAGGGCCAACATTGGTCATCCAACAAATTCACTTCAGATTAAAATAATTTTCACTCGTCTGCAGATAGAACCAATTCCACTCGTAGACAATCTTCTGCGTACCTTTGTTAAGGTCTCAAAATGCTCACTTTTGCCCTTAGTAAATACTAATATGTCATCCTGGAAACACCTGGCCTGAACATCCATATCTTTAACCATATGGAGCGTTATCCGTTGGAAAACGGAGGATTCTGAAGCCAGATGTAAAGAAATTCTCTTAAACTGGTAAACACCAACTGATGTAATGAATGCCGTTGGTGGTCCGAAGACATAGCTAATTCTATTTAGTGATAGGCACTTTGCAGATCAAGTGTGGAAAAGGCATTTGCCCCTTATAGCAAGGTCACTGATCTTTGTTAAAGGATGTCTGTTGACTAAATCATTTCTATTATGGGCCCTCAGGTCCACACAGAGTCTTAAATCACCATTAGTCTTTTTTTGCCAGTACCACTGGCAAAATCCAATTTGAGGATGTTGTTTCCTCAATGATATTATCCACTTGTAGCTGATTGAGTTTCTGTAAGTCCTTTTACACACTGAAAACACTTGTAAGAAATTGGGTTATAAGCTTTGCAGTGTGTGAGGCCTGCACAAGCAAAAGGTCCACAATTTCCCCTTCTGTAAACCAAGCACCCCATTGTAGTGCTTAACTCTCTCAGGGTGCAAAGCAAAGCAGTCCAGAGGAGGTGGAAACGCTTAAATAAAAACATTATTTGCGTACCTGCAAGAGGAGTTCGTGCCCTTTCATTGCAACCACTGCGAGTGAGAGCGGAAAGGAGGGGCGTTGCAAACTAATTTAGTTTAGAAATATATGCATCAGGTGGATTAAATATACCTTAGTTGACATTCTGCAGGATGTGAGGCCTGCACAAGCCAAGGGTCCACAATGTCCCCTTCTGTGAACCAAGCACCCCATTGTAGTGCTTAACTCTATCAGGGTGCCAAAGGAAAGCAGTCCAGAGCAGGTGGTGTGGGCTAGTAATCATCGTTCACTGGCACGCAATAATTAGACTCAATAATTTATTGTCCAGTCAGTGCTTTTTCTTTAGAAAAGAAAAAGTACATTTATTACATGCATGCTACTAAATTGCAATGCATTAGTTTAGAAATATATGCATCAGGTGGATTAAATATACCTTAGTTGACATTCTGCAGTCACATTTGACCCCTAATGAGTCATGGCCTTTAAAATCACAGTGCCCCCACTTACACCAGATAACACATCACCGTATAGGAGATATCACTTTAAATAAAGCAGACCCATTGTCTTTGTCAGGGGAGGGTAATCAAAACAACATATAAGCAGGCACGGCGCGTGGTAGGAGTGCCGGTCGGGCGGTGACGTGGGGCGGGGGAGGGGCAGGGTGGGGGGTAGTAAACTACGGATTAAGGCCGAATACAGGTAAGTGAACATTTAAATAAATAAAACGAATTTCGTTGCGCGCACTGCATCGCATTTGGCGATGCAGCGCTCACAACGAAATTCGTTTTATTTATTTAAATGTTCACTTACCTGTATTCGGCCTTAATCCATAGTTTACTACCCCCACCCTGCCCCTCCCCCACCCCATGTCACCGCCCGACCGGCACTCCTACCACGGGCCGTGCCTGCATATAAGGCAAGCCTATTGGCTTTGTCAAAGGTGCACCATGTGACAAAAAATCCATACAGTAAAAGTCACCATCATTTCACTGTAATCAATAAGCTAATGTAAATGCAAGTCATTAATGGCAATAAAACATTTCAACATTGATATAAAACCCTGCCAGCATTATACCATCAATAAAGATTTGGACATGAGCATGACGTCATTTTATACGCCTTCAGCCCGCATAAAATGCGGTCATAGAACTAACCCCTAGAGAGTGCTGAACTCCCAGCTAAAGAGCAACATTTCCATCCTTGGGAGTGCTTTATAAAAGGATGAAAATCCTGGGGGGGTGGGGGTCATACATTTTGTTATCCAAGAAACATTGGGTCAATTTTGTAACAGTTTCTGGGCCAGCTGCTGTGCCTCCTGCAGCCCCCCAAAAAATAGTTGGGTGGCCCTGCCCGTTTTGTAGCCACAACATGAAGGAGAAACGCATGCAAATTAAGCCCACCAGTTCATTATGGGGTGCTCCCTCGTGAAGCAGTGAATATTAGATAACCGTCTCTCCTGCTGTGTTGGGTGAGCCATGCTGCGGAGGTGAGTGGCTTCTTTTTTCTCCTTCCTTTTATTTGTCCTGGGGGTGCCCAGTCTGACCCAGGCACCCTGACAGGTCTTGACGTAGGGGGCAGCAAGGGGAGCCCCTCCCGGATGCCCCTGTCAGCCCCCTGACCGACCGGCATCCTTCTCTGCTGATGCAACAGCTGTCAGCTTGCTTCTCCTCTGCCCGCTTCGTGCAGGCAGGGTGTCTCGTGTGGTGGGTGTCCCGCTCCTCCCAGACATGGACGAAGGGAGCAGGGGCATGTCCACCACTTCTGTGGGGGAGCACAACGGCACTCCCCTATGGATCCCATGTCAGGGGCCCGTGTTTGGGGACCCAGGCCCCTTTCCTCTTCTTGGGGGGCGAAATGGCTTTCCCCCTTCTCCTTTCCTTGGTGTTGGCCGGGACATGGGGTTTCGGGCCACTGTGCTTGACCCACCTGGGGGTTGGGAGCCCTGTGTCTCAAGAACTCTGGAGAGGAGTCCCCACACACTCCCCCTCCCAGGCTCATGAATAATTAATTAACCTCGCATTGACCCCCAAGCACTGGCTCACCACTGGAGTTTCTGCTGATCTTGCAGCAGAGCTCTTTGTGCTCCGTTTTCTCGGTCAGGGAGACAAAGGTCACATTTTTTCCCCAGCAATATCTTTGGCCCCATTGGGCTAATTTGCATGATCCTGAGCTCATTTTACTCCTGGTGGTGAGCTCTAGCTACCAGGTGGAGTTTCAGCAGGCCTCGTGGCCTAGAAGTAGTCTAGTTTCACTGGCTCTCTGCACCAGCCTTCTCCTCTGCTGTGCCTCCACAGACCCCATGGCCTCCTGGCCATCTTTTAGGGCATTTCCAGGGGCAGTGAAGGGCACGCCTTCCCCCAGCTGGTACTCAGGGAGTGTAAGGGAACCAGCTTCCCTGGAGAGACCCACTGCTCCTGGGTTCAACTGGAGTTAGAGTCTTTAGTCCATTAGGGCATCTGGGGGCTTTTCGTTCTAGTTTCCCATGGGTGCTGCTGCTGCCATCACAGTGCCAGTGTCCAAATTCAACGACTACTCACTCTTATGCAAGAGTTTTTAAAGGGGGTGGAAATTTCTAAAAGTCAGGTACCCCATGCCAATCCTAGGGTGCTCCATCACTGCTCTACCCCTGTCCCTAACCTCCTACACAGCATTCTGGGACAATTCAAGATGGCGCTGTCAAGAAGACACTGTTCACATCCCTTCTAGAATCATCAGCTCCGCCCCAAGCTGACATCACTGCCAGGGTCTTTCTCACCAAAACTTCATAGGGGAGCCCTGTCCTGTTTTGGCTCCAGTTGTCTGGGCTTCCTCCTTGTTCAGTGGGCCTGGCCAGTCCCAACCCTAGTACAGTGTGATAGCTAATTAACAGATGCAGATTTATATTCCCCACCCCTTCCTCCTCATGATATGAGTGAAGCACTGTTAATTACTCCTTTTGTGTGGAGAGGCCTTTGTTCCCTCTGCTGGGGAGCAGAGTAATTAACTTGGCCCAGCGGAGTGACAAAAGGCCTGGATTTTGATCCTGAGCTGAGCAAGAGAAATATGTAAATTCTGGACAACCCATAAAGTGTACATTTATGATCTTGGGACCTGTGTAGTAAAAATGAGACACATGTTTCACCCCAGTTTCATATCTCACAGGACTTTGTAGGCCTAAGGGAAACAAAACTGCACTTTAAGGCAGATTTCCCCCTATATGTATAAAACAGTATCACTGCAGACAAAATAGTAAACTATACTGACTTTATCTATAAGTGCCCACTAATATTATAAGGCCTACCCCAGGTCAACACCTAACTGTGTGGCGTTCCCTCTGCACCAGGCTATTTGTGTGCAGTTACCAGGATTTGGACGACAGTAGTCTCACACATGCAAACCGCACACATGTGCACCCGTGTGTGCACACATGCTCATATGTAAGCAGCCAAGTGCTCCTTACTCTAGCTGTATTGTAGCGGCCTGCTCTTAAAAGGCAGACACTGGCAGTAAACACACACAGTCTATTTACCGTGTGATTGCCATGGTTGAGACACAAGTAGTGAGAATCACCTACAGTAAAAAGTCCCAAACCGGGTGAGCAAAAATGCAAAAAATCGAGGCGTACTAAATGGGCGGACCCCGACTGCAACAGCACTCTTCTCACCTTTTGCCTGAGAGATTGAGCAGCATCCTTCAGGGTTATTTTGTGTTCAAATCCCTGATGTTTTTCCATTTTATTACAGAAAACTTCAGGTAAGGGTTCTAGTCTTTCCATCGTAACACATTGGTTCCCTTGCGGGCCACATATATCTTAACCATTGCAGATCTTCCTTCGAACACTGTATCGCGACCATCAAATGTTACATCTTGGATATCAAGTGGCAACAAATGTGTCACTCATGATTCCAGCTTTGTAGAGATTATAGTGAATAGTGACCAAGAATAGGCCATGGCCAATAGGTTTTTACTGCACACATGTAAAAATCTAATTGCTAGATTCACTATGCGTAATGCCACTCCATCAGCTAAAAATGTGTTCACTCTTTTTTGGCACAAGGACATAATAGAGAAATGTGCTTTTAATTCACTCCTAGGTTACACCAGTTCACCTAATGTTGGCCTCTGCCACTTCGTGCTTACCGCGGTTTTCTCAAGCACAAGTTTGTGTGGGGGAAAACTGCATAATTCTGAGGTGTTGCAACTCGGCAAGGGGGGTAATGTGAGGTAATACTGTGTCATCCCCCCATTCCTATAGGGGAATTCGAAATGGGGAGAAAAACGCACACTGCATTAACCCAGACGATTTTACTATAGCCAACATCTGCAGCCCTCGCATTAAGGGCTAAGGCTAAGTAAGGACAAAGTTTCTTATAAACTGTGAATGTGTATGCGAAGTTAACACTAATCACTATTAATGGACCAACTTTGGCCACACAGTGGTGAGCTTAATCATTACAAATTCGTAAGCAATTGCGCTTTTGACCGCTTGAAGCGTCTTTATTATGCAACTTGTGTGGTCGGAACAGTCCATTTGTCATTTCAGAGGTCTGATCACATAAACTGATGCATATTGATTTTTGCTCATGCATACCCAACGCTGACCAACTAAAAATCAAACAGAAAAGTACTACCCTGCAATATTGCGATAAAGAGCAACTCTGCAATTCAGCAACACCCGGCCAGTTTTAGGTTTCTGATTTCTTCCCAAATCTGTCCTGTTAGCTTCTGCGATGCTTTTATCATGCTGCATATTGTTTTTAATTACGAACTTCTCTAATGCAGTTTTTAAATCTCCTTTATTAAAAGATTCTTCACTTTTTTATGTGTGACCACAAAAAAGATATTCTTCTTCTTTCCCACGCAGTTAGGCAATTGCTTTATTTGTTTTTTTTTAAATGTTATAACATTTGTGGTCATGCTGCAATAATTCCTCACCTTGCTTTTTGTTCGCCTGTACAACAAGCTATATTGCTTTTTGGTAAGGCAAATTCAGTGGTGTGTTAGCACTGTCCCCCGGAACACAAGGCACGCATTATAAAAAGTATTATTTTATGACGAAGTAATGCATTTGTGACATGTTATCCTACACTCTTGCGCCTTATTTATGACAATTGTTTCCATGAATGCATGTCCTACCCCGGGCGTTTTGGGGCACCCCTAGGTTGGTGATATGTGGGGGAACAATATGAGCAGCCCATTTTTCCACCCAAGAGCTGTAGCTCTAAGGCAAGGATTATTCAGTTTGTAGCACGAGCCCCCGCCTCCCACAAGGAGTTTTCCTTTAAATATGTGCCTCAGCGCATCCCAAGCAGAATATGGGACATATGCATGATCCTCCATGTTACTGGCTGCCGGAGACACCTCACCCCTTGAGTAGAAGCATCAGTTGAAGTATGCCCAAGTTAAATAAAGATGCCTTTAAACCTGAATCCGACTTGTCACGTTAGGTCTACTGACACATTCCGGCTTTATTTATTTATATATTGAACAGGGGATTGGTGCCTACACAGCAGTCAGGAGAGCAAGAAAGGAAGCACATTTCTTGTAATTCGGAAATATGATGGAAGCAGCAAGTTTAATACCGTTAAAACAAATCAAGACACTACTTATTGATGCACAAAAGACACACTTTCACTGAAGCGGAAGTTCGGACGCATGGTGCGGTTTGGTATAATAGTAGCAGTAAAACTGTTTGTCTGTGCAAATGTAGTGGCCATTTCAATGGAAATGGGCCCTCAGGAAAGGAGTGAGGGTCACAGGATGCTTCAGGTAATTCGCCTGCCTCATGGCCATTATTGCCAGGTGGTGGGGAAGTTGCCTTTCACACTGGTTCAGAGGACAAATGCTGACAAACTCATAAGAAGACATATGGTATTTCCATATTTTGGAAGTGCAGGTGGAATTGTACATATGTTTTACGCCACATGCTCACCTTCCCAAACCTTTCCTACTTTCTCAGAAGACTTTTGGCATTCCCATAATGAAGTGCAGGTGGAATTGTACATATATCTTACGCCACATGCTCACCTTCCCAAACCTTTCCTACTTTCTCAGAAGACTTTTGGCATTCCCATAATGAAGTGCAGGTGGAATTGTACATATATCTTACGCCACATGCTCACCTTCCCAAACCTTTCCTACTTTCTCAGAAGACTTTTGGCATTCCCATAATGAAGTGCAGGTGGAATTGTACATATATCTTACGCCACATGCTCACCTTCCCAAACCTTTCCTACTTTCTCAGAAGACTTTTGGCATTCCCATAATGAAGTGCAGGTGGAATTGTACATATATCTTACGCCACATGCTCACCATCACAGAGCTTTTTCACTTGTCTGCATTCTGGCAAAACCTGTAGAAGACTTTTGCCACCAGGGTTGGGGCATCAGCAATGCAATACAGCATCAAAGGAGCACACTTAACTTTGATGGGTTCATGCAATGAAACAGATTACTAGGGGGACATTTATGGGGGACACCGGGTCACACCGCCTGTGTCACACCCACCCATGTCTTGCTTTCGGTGTTATAGGCACACCTGGTGCACATTAAAGGACTTGACACAGCTTTAACTCTTGGAAACAGATCATCTTTTTATTGCTCCAAGAGCAGTACCAATACATTGAGTAACGGTAACACCCGGGGGCTTATTTACAAGCCCCTTGCGCCACTTTTGCGTCACTTTTAACATTGAAAAAGTGACGCAAAAGTGGCGCAAGGGGCTTGTAAATCTGCCCCCCGGTGTTTACAGTGACACGGATTGACAAAACTCACTTGGTTCCTTGGAACTCCGTCTGGCTTACAATTTTCTGCTGCTACACGACACACTTTATCCGAAAATTGGTCTTATTTTAAAGTTGATATTGTAAACTATCCTAATGTTTACACATGTTTCTGCTGCTATTTAAATGCAAGTTGCACAGAATTGGATCATATCTCGCTGTTATTCGTCATTGCCAGGGCAAACAGTAGTTGGTCACAAATGTTTCAGATATCTCCTTAGAACCTGTTTTGTGTATAATTCTTTGCTGCTGCAAGTTGCACTTTATTTAATATAGATTTACTGTGAAGTCGATATTGTATTGCATTCTATTATCTACAAAATTGCATAAGCATTTTCATTTATGTCCTCTGTTGATTAATGAATACCCTTGTCTCTTTTTGCATATTCGGTGCTATTGATTGTTTTCATTTGTTCATAGACCTTGAGAACTGGCACGTTTGATGATGGGCTACTTTGAATTTAATACTGCCATTGTTATATAGTTATAAATTCTGTGTTTCAGTGAACTTTGATATAATTATGCTGGAATCTGATTTGTTTAATATTTTATTCTATTTACGATGGCAATGAACTGAGTTCATATTTTAATGTGTATTTATATAATAATTGTGCGTATTTTTAAGTGGACTACATTGGAGATCCAAATCCTTAATAAAATTGAAATGAATTAAATTGAATCACTTGGCACTATGTTAATGCTCAGATCAATTTTATTTTATTAAAAACAGGATAAACCTCACACTAACTTACTGAGGGCTCTGCGGTCCAGAGCAGGAATATGGAAATGCAAAATACGCAGGTTTCAGTGCCTTATTCCTAAATAGAAAGCCCATTTTGAAAGTTGGTTTGTTTATACTACTGTCACAATAAGTAAGATATGCTGCAGTATCCGCTTACAAGGCCACAATGATGGGAATGAGCCTCACTTGGTTGGGGAGGGCTGTGCCTCCTGTCAGTAGTAGCCCGTGGTGGGCGTCCTGCCGGACGGTGACGTGGGGCGGGGGAGGGGCAGGGTGGGAGGTAGTAAACTACGGAATACCGCGCACACAGGTAAGTACACAATCAAGGAAATAAAACGAATTTCGTTGCGCGCGCTGCATTACATTTTGCGATGCAGCGCGCGCAACGAAATTTGTTTTATTTCCTTGATTGTGTACTTACCTGTGTGCGCCGTATTCCGTAGTTTACTCCCTCCCACCCTGCCCCTCCCCCACCCCGCGTCACCGCCCGGCAGGACACCCACCACGGGCCGCTACTGCCTCCTATGCCAGCTCAAGCAAGGCACTGGAACTAGCTGAAGCTATCAAACAGTGGTATGGCACAGAGCCAGGTCTGGGTATGCCATTGAACAGTCCAGCAGTAGGGCAAATAACTCCAGGCACAAGTTTACCAAGCAGAGAGGCTTTGGTCATAAGGCATGGCCTCATCAATGCAAGTACCACTGGGTACTTTGATAGGGATGGGGTCCACCTGTCAGAGGTTGATATGGACCAAATTGCAAATTGTCCATGGTTAGGGAGGGCTATGTCAACTGTGCCAGCTCAAGCAAGACGTGAACGGTAAGCACGTGGCATGACAGACGGCGCTGGTTCTTTCTGCCACTTGAGTAGATCTTCTACTCGAGCGGCAGCTTTCTCAATGCGAACGGTGGTGATCTTAACGTTGGGCGAGATGCAAGCAAGGAAAAACTCCTCCATGCAGAGGTTTGCTAAGTTTTGCCAGAACTCCACATTCCAAGCAGAATGAGGTGTGGGCAAAACTCCTTCAAACTCCGCCGGCGGAGCGGAATTATTCACCCAACCCTACTATACACTGTTAAAAAATGTAAATAAAGTATCTTTAGCGTCTGTATCTCTTTGTTACTACTATAAACTTAGTCAATTAAGATGTGGTATATGCTTTACAGTAGCAGTCTGTATAGTATAAAACAATGCCAGATCACAAACAACGAGTCAACATCTGTCTCTTTTTACAGTTTTAACAAACCACAAACTCTTTTCGAAGGTACTGGAGAGCTTTACACGAGCACCAGTAACATAACACAAGGCTCACGTCTTACGTTTATTCCTGGGTGGATTAACAATGGCTCAACGCAATGCAAAAGTAAAACACAGTCTATGCCTGTTTTTCTTTCCGCCATCTCACAGATATCGCCTCTGTCTGTCCACATGTTCTGTTATTTGTGTAAACAACTGGGCAGTGGGGTCCCTAGACGGAGGCTAAGTTGAATTCATAGATCAGCAGAGAGGGAAGCCAATTTATAGGCAGCTAGACAATTTTATTGGAAGCTATGCACTGATACACACATTGAATAGACTTTCTTCCAAACAGTATATTAAACAATAATGCCACAAGTATGAGACAATCTTTACCTCTAACAAGGTCAGGTGGGGCTTCTTCAGGTTCATGATGTGCAGATTTCCAATAAGTGGCAGAGGTCTTGGTCCTGGAGGAAAGTTGACGTATTTGCCGCTTTTCCCACTATTTCAAAATTTTAAAAAGCAAATAAGGGTCAAAACACATGCCAAAGCGATGGCAGTAGGGTCTGTGAAATACATGATGCCCGAAGGAATCCCAGGGCTGAAAGAAACAGTAGAAAGGCTAAAACATGCCGTCGCTTCAAGTGTTGCTAGGGAAATGATGTTTTTTGAGAACTTGCCATGCAGTGAGGATTGGGTTCAGAAGTCACAAGATCATGCTTGAATGGACATCAACCCTGTAATCGAGGATCACACTGCACAGGCATGCTAGTATCAGCACTTTGTAACCCTATTCTGTTGTTTTGACAAGGCAATGGGGTTTCCATTTTCAGTGCCTTCTAGTTGTGAAATGGCCCATTACTGAGCTGGGACACAGAGCAGGAAAGTACATTTTCTGGGTGGGAGCAAATTAAGCGGAAACAAAAATTAATCAGGTTCCGAATTTGTTTTGTCATTTGCGATTACGAAGATGATAGTGTAAAATTGTGCTGTTTGGAAGAAGCAGCCATTGCTGCCAAATTGTTTCATGTCACGAAGCTCACTTTCAGTCACTCGTTTGTCCAGCCAAAAGATGACCCTGAAGTGTGAAATTCGTACTACAGGTCCCAGAATGCGTAGCGCCTTGTGTGGATCAAGTATTGGCAAAGCCAATAGATCCGGTGTTGGCTGCCAGGCTAACCCCTCCCAAGGGGTGAGTCTCTCCCCCTCCTTTGTGCCCTACCCCCCCAGAACAGCATCCCTTTCCCCCAAAAATCATTCTGCTGACGAAATGATATGGTGCATAGAAAGGCCGCAGTTTTATTAAACATGATTCGTACATCTCACAACTTTCGGTTGGTCATTCATAAACATCATGTTAATTTCACAACGTGCATTTTCCTCTAACATTTGTTGTTGTTCCTTTTCTGACAGCATTGTCCTTATTCAAGGTGCCCCTTTGAACAAGCTCTCTGGGTTTACGGTTCCAGGCTTCCCTTGCTACCAAATTTGTGGGCATTCGTTAGGACCTGCCCGGGCTGCAAGTGCCATTCCGCTTGTTGTGGACCATTGCTGGCCACTCGCCTGCTCCTCAGTGCCCCTGCCGTGTGGCATCTCCAGGACCCTGTGCGAGCATCTCATCCACTCTGTCTGTGTCTGTGTGCTGTCATTCGCTCACTCAGTGCCCCTGCTGTGAGGCAACCCAAGGACACTGTGTGAGCAGCTCATCTACCTAACATAATTGTTTTCTTTTGGGTAATTTTCTTGGGTTTCTACTGCCCTTGCCCTTACCCTCCCCTTCGACCCTGCCGCTGCATGCCCGCTACCTTTTGGCGTGGGTGGGTGGGATTTCGATTCTTTCTGGGGGCTTCATGTGTTTAGTCAGGGTTTGCCACCTCCTTTGAACGCCCCGGCCGCTTGCCACCTCCTTCCCTGATTGGTTGGCTAGCGGTTGGCTTGTGGGGCGACCAATCTGGTGCACTACCTTTTTGCTGGCTTGCAGTAGGGGGGGTTCCTGCCCCCGGGAGGCGTTTGCCACGGGCCCCTATGGGGTCCGGCTTTGCCTTCCAGGCCCGTGTTTCTTTGGCTCGCTTGGTCAGTGCTTGTTTTGTCAATTTCTTTTGTTAAACGTTTTTGATGGGGGAAACTGCAGGCACTTGCCAATATTAAAAAAAAAAAAAAATTGGCTAAAAGCAAGGATTTTTTTGGGTCTCAAAATCTCACATTTCCATAGTAGTGTCTCACACTAAAGTGAGCTATTTTGTATGCGGATTTGTTCCTTGGATAAGAGCAGAATGCTGTTACTCAGAGTGAAGTGAAGTGAAGCCAATGGATAAACTGGGATGACCCATTGCCCTATTCAGTAATGGGTGAAGAAAAATGTGAATGACGCAACAGCAGATCAATGGATAAAGAGAGAAGGCTAAAACCTCCTATAATTAAGTGTATTCAAGATTACATTTTAGTAAAAGTTCTTGTTTAATGCCAGACCTAAAAACAGGACTGTCTGAATTCATGGGTGTTAATAAGAGGAAGCCAGAGTAGCATTTGCTATCTCCGATTTGCTAATTGTGGCCTATATTTCATAAGCAGGTTACAAGCATGACGCAATCCTCTAATTCACATTTATGAAGTCACACAAAGCCACTTTGCGTGGCTTTAAATGGCTTCAGAAATATGGAGTAAGGCTATTCTCATGCAAATCGCTGCGTTGCCTTACTCTGCCCTAGGTAGGTGTTCCATGGGCTTTGCGGTGGCTGTTCCCATGCAACTCCCATGGATTTTGACATATTTCCAGATTTACAAGGACTTGTAAACTTGGTAATGTGCCAAAATCGTGCACCTACTCTTGTGAGGTGTAGCAAGGAGAAATATCTGCGCTTCTCCTCTTTTTTTCCTCTTTCTATGTGTACAGCACTCTGCAGCACACATAGAAAGAGGAAAACACGACTCAGGATTGTTTTTGCACAAAAACAATCCTGCCTACAACACAGGCAACCTTGCACCATGGTGCAAGGGTGCCTGTGTTGGGGCTTGGCTGCCGAAACGGCACCAGTGCAGGGGGAAGGGCAGGAATGCACCATATTTGATAAATACGGTACATTTCTGCCCTTTCCCTGAGATGCGGGGCAGTGCAGCAAGGTAACTTTCTGTGTTGCCCTGCACCAGAATGTTCGTAAATATGCGCATGAGTCTCTAGAGTAATGATGACTGTGCATTAAGCGAACCTGTTTATTTTCATCAGTGTCAATTTATTGCATTGTCTTGACTCCTCAGCCACAAACAGTAGGAATTAAGAGTGGGCAGGGACCAACCTTCTGGTAACATGTAGGACCAAGGAGTGCCTGATATCATTTTCACTACTTCTGATGAATCAACATCAATGGCTGAAAGTCCGTCTAATGGCTTGGGGCCAGTTGACAGCTATCGAGCGTGGCTGCTGTGATAAAAATTGATTGTGCCTGAGAGCCTATGGGGCCATTTTATGGCATTTTGGCGTAGGGCAGCACAGCAAGGCACCTTCCAGCGCTGCCCTATGCCAAAATGAATGGGCAGGATTGCACTATATTTAAGCAATACAATGCATTTCTGTCCTTTCAGCCTGCGCTGGTGCCATTTCAGCAGCCTAGCGCCAATGTAGGCACCCTTGCACCTTCCTGTACAAAAGCAATTCAAAGTGGTGTTTTCCTGTTTCTAAGTGTGCTGCAGAATGTGGCACACATGGAAAGAGGAAAAAACAAGGAGAAATAAGGTGTTTTCTCCTCGTTGCGCCTCACCTCCCTTTGTAAATCTGGGACAGCATCAAATTCCATGGGTGTTGCATGGGAAAACCCACCACAACGGCAATGGAATGCCTACTGGGCACAGATAACGGCGTAGCACCGATTTGTGCTGGATCACCTTAATCGTGATTTATGAGGCCATCCAAAGCCATGCAGGGTGGCTTTGTGTGGCTTCATACATGTTTATGTGTATGTACTACTTTACATGGGGCAAAAGTGATTCAGGGCTCTCATTATTAAGCCCCTATATGTTTTTAGTCACTTAGGGGCCCATTATGATAACGGGCGGATCGCCACCGCCCGTATGGCGGTGGCAATCAGCCCGCTATTTCCCTCCGCCCACCACACATATACCTCCCGCCATATTACTATGGCGGGGGGGACCCCGGCGGACGGAAAGACCGTCTGCCGGTTTTCCGCCCGGTCGATGAGTCGACCGGGCGGAAAAGCATTTAATATGGTGGTGGTGTCTAGTAGACACCGCCATCCATATTATGAAGCATGCGGGGACATGCCTTTCCGCGGCGGCAACGCCGCCACGGAAAGGCATACGGTATTCGACATTGGGGGCCCGTAGCGGGCCCCCAGGGATTCTGGGGGGTGGGGGGTGCACATGGGGGGTACCTATGGTACGCCCCTGCATTTCAATGTACAACGTGGCAGGCACCGCGCGGTGCCTGTCACGTTGTGCATTGAAAAGCACAACCTGCATTTCTGGCATTGCAGCGGGCGGTGCTTTCAGCACCGCCCGCAGCAATGTTAGACATGCGGGATGCGCCCGCCAGTGTGGCGGGCGCATCCTAATAGGATGTGCGGGACCGCCGCATGCATTGCGGGCGGTCCCATTTCTCGGGGGTATGGCGGGCGGACAAAGTCCGCCCGCCATGCTAATGACCCCCTAAGTGTACCGAATGGCCAGGATATGGGGACATTTTTGTATATCCTTTTTGTTATCTCTGGGAGTCTTCAGAATCATGAGGAGAGCGACATCAGAATGTGCCACACTGGGATAGGTTGGTTTGTGTAACGCTGCACTGGGATTGGTTGTACACATCATTTGGTACCGCTGTTATTGGTGGTCCCATTGTTACTGAGCTTGAAATTTATTGACCTAGAATTGAATTACAATTGGTCTATCTGAGAAAACAATTGAACATGAGGTGTTTCAAAGCAATAAGAGATATAATACAAGGAGATGTGGGTGTACCTACCAGAGTGGGCAAAGAAACGGCACAGGAGGATACGCCAGTTCATTACATGGCGACAAATGTAGGGCTTCACACTATTATTTAGTTATAAATTGAAATAAGATCACAGAGAAAGAAGGAGCATTAGCATTTCCACGCTATGGTACATTTAATCTGAGGATAATTGATAATCTGAGGAGAATCCTGTTTGCAGTGAAACCATTACCTAGACCCACACAGTTTGAAGGGTTCAATGTGTGGCATCATGCAGCACATGCAAAAGAAAGAGACAAATACCAAGGAAGAATGAAGAAAGTGATGCGTGCATACGCAGACGTGAGGTGGGATGAACAGCAAAAGAGATGGAGGGTAGATATGATTGAGGGAGCAAGGCTAAACTTTGCCATAATGAGTGAAGAAAGCAATACTGTGAGAGAGAGAAAGAGAAGGGAAAAGAATAATATGGGAGATGGATAAGAGGACAGTGACAGTGATGCAAGTGATAGTCTTTTGGATGGATTGTTAGCAGGATGTCTACTCCCATATAATTGATCACACATTGGAAGTGGGGGAGGTATAAACGTTGCTAACAGCTCTGGAGGTGCTTCAGCAACAGTAGCTTTGAGCTCAGGTGTTGTGGGGGTTATATCCACCTGCAGGACACAAACTGTAGCGGGAGGGAATTACAGAACATATGTTCCTGGTCCTTCAGGAATATGTAACTCTGATTCTGGATGGTCTTACCGTGCCAATTGGACCTATAGTCGCCATGTATGACCCTAGCTCCGTTTGTAATGAAATTCGGAGGATGCCTGTTCCTACAAAAGCAAGGGCATCAGAGGAAAGAATATATTATCCCAACACAAGATTTGTCCCATTAACTCCGATTAATGCGATCACCTTGTGCAGTGAGTGCAGATCCTTCTGCAGTGCAGAATGGATTTGGACCCCTGAGGTTCTTTCCTGGATTGGCAGGTGTGGGTTCGCCTGTATGGGAAACACTCCCAAATGTGCGTAACGCTACGCCTTAAGAGAGCACTACTCCAAAAAGAACTTCTGAGGGCCATCAGATCTTTGATGGTCAGGATTTAGAAAATGATTAAAAGAGCATAATAGTAATTCAAATGGGAGCCAGAGTACAGAGACAAGCCATGAAACTATAAAATCAGCTATAAAGGTGGACTTGATTGATGTGGTCAAGTTAAAAACTGAATTAGATGAAGTGGTAAGTGGGAGCCTAGAGCTCAATCGAATGGACACTTTTCAGCCAGGCGAATTGTTATTCATGTGTAAAGATGTTACTAGGAGAGTGAGACAAGCTTACAAGAAGTTATCTGAGTTGACTCAAAGATATGATGCTGATATAGAACAAAAAAGGCTTTACAGAAAAACCACAGACTCACATTTAGCGATCAGGACAAAGAGAACCTGAGATTACTGGGGTTGAAGACACAAATTCGAGAACTTATATTGAATATTAGAATTCGGAGCACATTGGACAAATGGGAAAAGAAATGGGCTAAAAGAAAGGGTTCTAAAATGGCAGCAGGTGAACCGCCCCTTTAGAGGAAAAGAGAATAGGTGTCTAAGATTTCCCTTTGTGAGAAGTATCAAGTGGAAGTTATGTGCATGTACCTTGGAATAGAGGTGGTGATCTTGCAGCATTCCCTAATGACTTCCCACGGTTAAGAGAGAAGCCTGTTGAGTGGAATGAATAGGACAATTGATTTGTGAAAATGTCAAAGGTTGTGTGGATTTATATAAATTCGCTGTTTGAGGTTTTAGTTCCTAGTGATTTGTGGTTCGCTTGCAAAATAAATACAGAATGGTCCGAGGGTAAGCTGACTGAGACCCAGAGACATGTGGTCTGTCACCCATGGTGATGAAGAAATATGAGCAGGTGATTACTTGGCTTAAGACTAAGCAGGAAATTGATTGGGTCAAGAATGACAGAATGCCTCAAGAACCATTAAGAAACAATTCATGCGTTTTATGAAAGATTGTTGCAGGCCTTTAAACAGTATTGTGGAATAGACACCCTTGAACCCAGGGATATAGGACAGTTTGGGGCCTATTAGGATGACGGGCGGACTTTCATCCGCCCGCCACCCAAGCGGTGCTGGGACCGGCCGCCAGTGGTGCGGCGGTCCCGCACAGGCGATTAGGATGCCACCGCCACCGTGGCGGTGGCATCCTCCATTCCCAGCATTGTGGCGGGCGGTGCTCACAGCACCGCCCGCCACAATGCTGGGAATGCACTGTGTGCATCATCATGCACAAGGTGACAGGCACCGTGAGGTGCCTGCCACCATGTCCATGACAATGGTACCCCCCATGTGCACCCCTCACCCCCCCAATAACCTGGGGGCCCGCAACGGGCCCCCGAAAGCAAACTCCGCCTGGGTTTCCATGGCGGGATCTCCGCCATGGAAAGTCCTGCACCGCTGCCCATTATAATATGGATGGCAGTGTCTAGCAGACACCACCACCATATCCCGCCCCTTTTCCACACGGTCGACTGGTCGACCGGCGGAAAACCGGCGGACGGTCTTGCCGTCCGCCTGGGTCCCCACCGCCATACTAATATGGCGGTGGGGAAATGTGAGGCGGGCGGTGGGAAATAGCGGGCGGATCGCCCCCGCCATACGGGCGGCGGCGATCCGCCCGCTATCCTAATGACCCCCTTTGTGTCTAGATTTGTGACTGGGTTGAGGCCTGAAATTAGCATGATGATTCAACAGAATTTGATTTGTTGGCAAAATAAATACAGAATGGTCCGAGGGTAAGCTGACTGAGACCCAGAGACATGTGGTCTGTCACCCATGGTGATGAAGAAATATGAGCAGGTGATTACTTGGCTTAAGACTAAGCAGGAAATTGATTGGGTCAAGAATGACAGAATGCCTCAAGAACCATTAAGAAACAATTCATGCGTTTTATGAAAGATTGTTGCAGGCCTTTAAACAGTATTGTGGAATAGACACCCTTGAACCCAGGGATATAGGACAGTTTGGGGCCTATTAGGATGACGGGCGGACTTTCATCCGCCCGCCACCCAAGCGGTGCTGGGACCGGCCGCCAGTGGTGCGGCGGTCCCGCACAGGCGATTAGGATGCCACCGCCACCGTGGCGGTGGCATCCTCCATTCCCAGCATTGTGGCGGGCGGTGCTCACAGCACCGCCCGCCACAATGCTGGGAATGCACTGTGTGCATCATCATGCACAAGGTGACAGGCACCGTGAGGTGCCTGCCACCATGTCCATGACAATGGTACCCCCATGTGCACCCCTCACCCCCCAACAACCTGGGGCCCGCAACGGGCCCCCGAAAGCAAACTCCGCCTGGGTTTCCATGGCGGGATCTCCGCCATGGAAAGTCCTGCACCGCTGCCCATTATAATATGGATGGCGGTGTCTAGCAGACACCACCACCATATCCAGCCCCTTTTCCACACGGTCGACTGGTCGACCGGCGGAAAACCGGCGGACGGTCTTGCCGTCCGCCTGGGTCCCCACCGCCATACTAATATGGCGGTGGGGAAATGTGAGGCGGGCAGTGGGAAATAGCGGGCGGATCGCCCCCGCCATACGGGCGGCGGCGATCCGCCCGCTATCCTAATGACCCCCTTTGTGTCTAGATTTGTGACTGGGTTGAGGCCTGAAATTAGCATGATGATTCAACAGAATTTGATTTGTTGGCAAAATAAATCTGTTGACAAGATTCTGCGTTATGCTAAATATTGCTGTGATGAAATTGAGATGAAACACAAGAAGCTGAAGGAAAAGTTGATGATGGTGCAGATGAAAGCTGCCCAAAGTGGAGGTCAAGTTCAGCCTTATGTGGGGAATGCCATCCATATGCAGGGAATCTATCACTCAGGGGTTTCAGTCTAACAAGGTGGAGGATTCTAGAGGTTGGAAAGAGGAAGAGGTGCTCCTATAGATCCCAAAACTGGAATTGATGTTGCCAGCCTAAAAAAGTCCAATCCATGTCATTTCTGTAATAAATTGGGGCATTGGAAACACGAATTTCGCCATAATCCTGCAAATCAAGAGCAGAAAGGAGGGTTTAGTCAGTCGCAGGGTAATGTTATGCAAGCTCAGAATGTGCCTAGACCAAGCACTCAGAATTTGGTTGCTCCCCAAGGTCCTGTAATGCAAGTGCCACAACCTCCGATGCCACAGCAAGCTGTAAATGACGCTCAATTTAACCAGAACATAGATATGAGTGGGAACCAGAATTTGTCTCGTGATAACAATACATTCCAACAGTTTACCATGTTCTAATCTTTAAATGGATACATTTCAGACCAGTCTTCTGAAGGTGCCTGAGGGGGGAGAAAGCCTCTACACTTGTCGCAGTCTTTGAGATACCAGAGTCGGCCACATGTTGATGTTGATGTAGATGGCCGCAATGTTACTTTCCTGATTGGCACAACACTGGTGCTACCCACTCTACTTTGAGAACAGCAGATGTTCTGAACCTACCCCTCTCAGGAAAAACAATCCAAGTTGTAGGAGTTGCTAATAATAGATTGTCAAACCCTTTATCTGAAGAAGTACTTGTGAGGATAGGGACATTTGAAGATAACCTTCAATTCGTGATGTGCGACTCAAGTCTTGTGTGTTTTTTAGGATGTGATTTGTTGTGCAAATTAAATTGCACCATCTAATGCACACCAAAGTGCATTGAGCTTCCAACGAAAAATGAGAACATAGCTTTCAAACTGGAAAATAAAATTGTGTGCGTTTCATTGGGTGCACAGTCTAAATATCGAGTTTAGAATACCGACCTACAGTAATATCGAGTTCCAAATATCGTAGGGACAGAATATCGAAATCAAGAATATCGACGACCAGAATATCGACCTGAAGGTAAGTAATATCGTTTTTGTTAATATCGAAGTTAGTAATATCGATAGCAAAAATCGATGTTACTAATATCGATATTTATATTAGTGTTATGTATTTTATTATGTATTTTATATGTATGTGTTATATATTTTTTGTTAAGTATTGTACTGGTTTTTAAATATATGTATAACATTTTTATAAGTTAGTAATCTTTTTAAGTAATTTATGCGTTTTAGTACTGTAGCGGGTTGTGGGTTTATAGGGGAATAGTGTGGGAAGTAATTTAATTATAGTAAATTCATTAATAATTTTTAGGAATTATTAATTAATTTTAATTAAATTTTGCGTTTTAGTTCTGTAGCGGGTTGTGGGTTTATAGGGGAATAGGGTGGGAAGTAATTTCATTATAGTAAATTCATTAATAATTTTTAGGAATTATTAATTAATTTTAACAAAATTTTGCGTTTTAGTTCTGTAGTGGGCTGTGGGTTTATAGGGGAATAGGGTGGGAAGTATTTTAATTGTAATTAAGTAATTATTTATTTGTATTTATTGGTATTGTTAATTAATTTATTGATAATTAATTATTAATTGGTAATTAATTTTTATTAATTGAATAATTGATAATTATATTAAGTGTATTAATTTATTATTGGAGTGGGTTGTGAGTTTATAGGGAAATAGGGTGGGAATTAATTTAATTCTAATTAAGTAATTATTAATTTTATTTTTGGGTATTGATAAATAAATTATTCTTAATAAATAATTATCTGGTAATTAATTTTAAATAAATATTATTTTTGGTATTGTAAATAAATGTATTGTTTAATAATTATTAATTGGTCATTGATTTTTATTAATTATTATTTATTGGTATTTATCATTAATTTTCTGTTAATTAATTATTAATTGGCAATTACCTTTTAATAATTATTATTTTTGGTATTGGAAAATAATTTATTGTTAATTAATTTTTATTTGGTAATTTATTTTTAATAATTATTATTTATTGGTATTTATCATTAATTTATTGTTAACTAATTATTAATTGGTAATTATTTTTTATTAATTATTTATTGGTATTGCTAATTAATTTATTGTTATTTAATAATTAAATCATTATTTATTTGTAAAAACTAATTTAATTATAAGTATGTTAATTTTAACCCCTACGCTATCCAACACTTTCCCTACTGTTGCACTCACTGGAGTGGGAATAGTAATTTGTACCCCTACGCTATCCAACACTTTCCCTACTGTTGCACTCACTGGAGTGGGAATAGTAATTTTTACCCCTCCGCTATCCAATACTTTCCCTACTGATGCACTCACTGGAGTGGGAATAGTAATTTTTACCCCTACGCTATCCAACACTTTCCCTACTGTTGCACTCTCTGGAGTGGGAATAGTAAATTTTACCCCTACGCTATCCAACACTTTCCCTACTGTTGCACTCTTTGGAGTGGGAATAGTAATTTTTACCCCTACGCTATCCAACACTTTCCCTACTGTTGCACTCTTTGGAGTGGGAATAGTAATTTTTACCCCTATGCTATCCCACACTTTCCCTACTGTTGCACTCACTGGAGTGGGAATAGTACATTTTACCCCTGCGCTATCCCACACTTTCCCTACTGTTGCACTCACTGGAGTGGGAATAGTAATTTTTACCCCTACGCTATCCAACACTTTCCTACTGTTGCACTCAATGGAGTGGGAATAGTAATTTTCACCCCTACGCTATCCAACACCTTCCCTACTGTTGCACTCATTGGAGGGGGAATAGTAATTTTAACACCTACGCTATCCAACATTTACCCTACTGTTGCACTGTTTGCAGTTGGAATAGTAATTTTATTCCCTCCACTATTTAATATTTTTTGTATTATTTTAGCTAATGTAGTATATCATTAATTTTTAAAATAATTTTAATTTTTTTAATTTGTTACATATATTTATTTAATTTTTATTAATGTTATTGTTTTATGTGTATAGATGTATTTATAATTTATAAGATTTTCTTAATTTATAAGTTATTAAAATAATTATTAAAACATATTAATAAGTAAGTGTATATATTATATATTATATGTGAATATTAAATGTATTTATACATTATATATATTTAATTTATAATTTTTAAACATTTTAAAATATTTTTAACTATGTTTATTTTAATTATATGTATTATTTACTTTATTTTACATTACTTTTTTAACTAAATAAAAACCGATATTTTTAACAACGATATTTTTGACAATGATATTTTTTTTCTCGATATTTTTGCACTTACTATAATGTAGATAGGATGTCGATATTCTTGACTTCGATATTCTTGCTGCGATATTTTTGTAGGTCGATATTCTGACCTTCGATATTCTGTCAGTGATTCGTTTCATTGTTTCCCATACTGATGGTAGAAGACTTACCATTATCTAATGAGACACAGTGAAAGATTTTGTCTGGGACTTTTTGGGAAAGGATATTGGACTTATTAGAGGAGTTGAGCCAGTTTGTATCCAAGTGAAACCAAATGCAGAATACCAGAGTACCCCACACTATAATCTCATGCCTAAAACAGTGCTGGAATTACACCTGTAATTGAGTCTATGATTGAGCAAGACATTTTGAGAGAGTTCCTGGGGAGTCCATGTAACTCACCCATTATGGGCTCACAGAAGCCAAGCGGTAAGTACAGCATTGTACAGGATCTCTGCAAAATTATTAGCATAGTGGCTCCTTGTTATCCTACGGTACTGAATCCTTCTATAACACTCTTCCATATTCCATGTGAGGCTGAATGGTTCTCTGTCATTGATCTTTGGCAGGCGTTTTTTCTCCATTCCCGTGCCTGAGGATAGATAGTTTTTATTTGCTTTCCAGCTAGGGAATCAAGTTTTAACGAGGTGCCGTGTCCCACAAGGGTATACGGAAAGTCCTACCAACTTCAACCAGATTTGAAGAAGAATTTGGAGTCTTTGGTCATGCCCCGCAATTTTGTCTTGGTTCAATTTATCGATGACCTTTTGGTTGCAACAAATTCTAGAGAAGCATGTAAAACTGATACCATTGCCTTGTTGAGCCATTTGGCTGAGAATGGACATAAGGGTGTCCATTACGATACCGGGCGGTAAAAAATCCGCCATCCACCATAGCGGTAAAAATCCGCCCGCCTACACCGTCTGAATACCGACCGAGCAATTACGATGCCGCGAAGCGAACACCGCCCGCGGCGGAAAAAAAACCAAATATACCGCCCGATCATGTCCGATTCTAAGTCCACCCGTCCGCCACGGACGAAAATACGCACGACAACCAAAAACCGCCCGCCCTGACGATCGAGACACCGCCCGTGAAATTAGGATCGCTCCGACATGAGCGCGGTAAATACACAAATACACCGCCCGCCATCGTAAACAACAGAGATGGAAATGGACACGGCGGAAGCCCTGGCGGCCACGTCCCTGCACAGAAACCATCCGCGGACCCAAGCAAACACACACAACATGGCCAACAAGTCCACACAGCAAGCCACGCACAAACACAGTACACATCCCGAAAACACCCCCTGGACAAACAAATAAACTACTAATCCCAGAACACCAGCCACAACACACCTGAAAACAACAGACCATCATGACACACCCACATAGGTAAGCACAAAAGCAGCCCCTTCACAGACCACAATCCCTTGCAACACTACAAAGCCAAGAAGAGAGGAGAGAACACAGCGACACAGCAAGGACAGCAGCACACCACAGATACGCACCCATCACACCCACCACCACCAGCACCAGCACCACCAAACACCAGCACCACAAACGACCTGCACATCACACACCACACACACACACCGCACCAGCACCACAAACACCAAACCACACACCATGGCAGCACACCGAATGCCAAAGTTCACTTCAACTGAGCTGACGGTCATGGTCGACGAGATCATCAAGGTGCACCCACAAATCTTTGGCAACCAGGTCCAACAGACAACAGTAGCCACCAGAAATCGGATGTGGAGCAGGATCGTAGACCAGGTCAATGCAGTAGGGAACGTGCCACGCAACCGTGGCGAAATCACCAAGAGGTGGCACGATATGAAAAGGGAGGTCAAGAAGAAGGAGGCCAAGAATCGGCAGCTGGCTGACAGGACTGGCGGAGGTAATCCCGTGCTTTTCAAGAGCTTCAAGGCGTGGGAGGAGAAGGTGCGAGGCATCATACATCCGGAGAGTCTCACCGGAATACCAGGGGAGTGGAGGCTGGTAAGTACAAACAAATGTATACCAGCACACCGCTATGTACTCACATGCACTACCACTATGCCATAGCTCCGAGGGACAAACACCCCCATGTCCAGTACACAATACACAAGACATCACTCACACATGCAACAGACACTACCACACACTCAGCCCAAACCGACCAACTAACAAAACCATGGAGGCATGTGTACAGTCAGCCAGCACCGCAACTCCCACCAGGTCCCCGTGTACTCCAAAAGTGCCAGAAGGAGCACTCACCACACCCACACCCATGTGTCAGCCATAGCTGCAGTAACCGACAAGTAACAGGTAAGTAGCCGGAACACAAAGTCAGTGGGTGGGAGGGGGGACAGCTGAAGTACAACACACACCAGGCCCCTAGTCCTATAGCGCAACAAGGTGGAGCACACCCCACACCCATGTGTCAGCCACTGCAGTGCACACCTGCAGCCGACAGGTAGATATCTCACCCTACATGGAGGGGTTTCTGTGGGTGGTAAGCCAGCACCACAACTCACAACACCGCCCCCACTCCTACAGACCAGCAACATGGAGCACCCCTCCCTCCCATAACCATGTGGCATCCATAGCATTGCGCACTCAAAAACAACCTGTAGGTGGAAAACTGTACAGGGCGGGGTGTCTGTAGGCATGAGGACTGTATTACGACTAACACATGGGACATGTCACATAGCAGGGGAACACGCAGCACTGCTCCCTGTCACAATCATGTCACCAATGTGCACACGGACATGTGTTACAGAGTCATACCCCACATGACCCATCACAAACACAGCAACACCTAAGGAGCCACGTCTGCATGCACAAGTCCCACTGGAGCACAGACCCACACGGCGGGCACCGTGCCACTCATCACACACATCAGCAACACCATCGAAGTCTTGACCATGTAGTCCTTACTGCCTGTTACCCACACATCGTACAACAACGCCCATGTAAGTCCAACCTGCCTAGAAGTAACAGCGTGGGACCACAATAATGCACATACACACCACTGGACCCATGAAACACACAGGCACACAATGCACATTCAACATATCATCCATCTCATCTGTCAGCCCCTGTGTCATGAATGGTATGTCATCCGAACAGCTGGCCCTCATACAGTAGTTATGCAAAGATACCTGCCCATGACAAATAATGTGCCTGCAGTGACTGAAGCGCACGTCACACTGTGATTAACAACATACATAATATAGTCAACACCCCAAGAGCACTGCATCGATGCACATGGCCGAGGGTAGCACGCACACCAAGGAATTGGCCCATCTGCAATACGTCGTGTGGCACACAACCATCACTCACTCACTACAATGCTTGCAGTGTAATGTCCATAAATGATAACAGTCAGCAGATATGCTGGGGATGTCAGACATACACACACCTTTGTCTCTGCACTGTCATGTTGCCAAAACACATGTCCCGTTCTGCACCCATATGTCACAATATGTACCCCTAAACCATATTTCACCTCAAAAGCGTTGAGGGGGCTGTCCCCCCTTTTCCCATCTGCGTTTCTAAGCATTCCATTTGAACCCCTAAACCATATTTCACCTCAAAAGCGTTGAGGGGGCTGTACCCCCTTTTCCCATCAGCATTTCTAAGCGTTCCATTTGAACCCCTAAACCATATTTCACCTCAAAAGCGTTGAGGGGGCTGTACCCCCTTTTCCCATATGCGTTTCTAAGCGTTCCATTTGAACCCCTAAACCATATTTCACCTCAACATCGTCGATGGGTCTGGAGCCTGCATACACCCGAGCCACAAAATGTAGGAGTATAGCAACACACACCCATCGGCATTGCTAATCCGTCCCATGCCACATGTTCACATCACACAGTTCCATTGCCTTGCCCACGCATACACACATCGTACATCCACACACACGCCTCTGGGAAACCTGTGCATGACAGTGCACTAACTGTGAATGTCAGACAACCAATACATACTTTGCTAGGTGCAACACATTAACCTATCTCATTCTCCCCACAGGTGCCGAACTGCTGGACGCTGGAGAGGGAGACAGCAGCCAGCACAGCCAGTCCGCAAGCCCCCGACCCGGACTCACGGATGTAGAGGAGCTGGACACCTCCTCGGACGTGGACCACCCAGCAGGCCCATCTGGTGTGACAGGGCACAACCGCTCCCCAGGGCCCCTCCTACCCACCAACCCATCGCCCAGGGCTGCTGACCAGTCACAGACCCCTGCTGCCACGGTCGTTGCGGCCACCACCACCGCAACCACCACCACCGCCGCAACCACCACCACCGCCGCAACCACCACCACCGCCGCAACGACCACCACCACGTCATCCCTGGCCACAGCCCCAGCGCAAGGGGTGGCCCGGCCATCGGGGTCCACCCTGGGAGCCAGAACGAGGACCGTGGTGAGCAATGTGGCTAGTGGGCAGGTCGGTGGCAGCAGTACTGGTAGGATGAGCAGGGTCAGGCCAACGCCATCTGTGCCTGGGAGCCAAGGCCAGCCGCAAATCGACAGAGTCCTTGGGGCCTTTGAAGAGGCCCAAGGAGAATGGGCCAGGTCGGCTAGCGACACGCGGGAGGTCTTTGGGGTGTTGAGGGCCATGAACGCCCATATGGGCCAAATGGTGGCCCTCATGGGCCAGCTGGTGGTGGTGGTGAGGGCACAAGCAAGGCCAGCAACACCACCTCCGCCACCACCTGCTGTGGCGCAGGGTCGTGCAGCATCGTGTTCCCCTGCATCCACAGCGAGTGAGCACTCCTCAGCCACCACCAGCAGCCCACCAACACAACCCCCCCTTCCAAACGTGGAAGGGGCCGTCCGAAGAGGAAACAGGTGTCCAGAGAGGACTTCGCACGCACCAAACGCCAGTGAGTCAGCCAGCCACCTTGACCACCTACTGCATTGACTTGTAATACGATCCTAAACCACACTGCCATGTGAATGGCATGTGTCTGTTGGACTGTGGACATAGGACTAAATGGGTACACCTTGAGCATCACGCAGCCATGACCGTGAACTCATAGTCACTGCACGCACCACTTTTGTCAACACCTTGCACACAATAACATGTCACCGCTGAAAATAAATACACCTTGATCACAATCTGCTGTCTGTGCCCTGTGTTTATTCAACGATGTGCAACCGCCACCATGAGCAGAAATGCATCTGCTGTGTGGTATGTCGATGGGACAGGAGAGGCTGTAGGGACCTAGGGGTGAAAAACAGAACAAGAGTACATTCAATGAGTGTGTCACACACTCATCACACAGTACTTGTCACCAACTACAAGCAATGTACACACATCTCACAGAGCAACAGGGCACAATGCAACAGCCACTGTCAGTGGCATACTAACCTGGACATGGACCATTGACACACAGCACTCAGTGAACAAAAGGCCTCCGTGACAGAGCACACATACACCTGCACAACTACAGCTACTTCAGCCGTTGTAAATGGACATTCACCGCCAAGTGAAGTAGCGGGCGATGAGCTGCTGACGCACATTCACAGCTTCCTCCTCTCCACTGTCCTCCTCACTGGACCCGTCCTGGTCTGCAGGCTGGGGCCCTGGATGATCACCGTCATCCACTATTAGGGGGATCTGCTTGCGAATAGCCAGATTGTGCAGCATGCAGCAAGCCACTACTATCTGGCACACCTTCTGTGGGGAGTACGCCAGTGCGCCCCCGGTGCAGTCTAGGCATCTGAACCTGGACTTGAGGAGGCCAAAGGTCCGCTCCACCACACGTCTGGTCCTCCCCTGTGCCTCATTGTAGCGGTCATCAGCTGGGGTCCGAGGATTACGTAATGTGCTGAGCAGCCAAGGCCCATTCGGATAAGCAGAGTCCCCTGGGTGTGAGGAATACCGAGATTAGTTGCAATTCCAACTGTCCCCAAGACAGCATCGCACAACAGCCACGCTACACGAGTACACATACTCACCAACAATCCAAGCACAGTCCGGTTGCAGATTGGTCATCAGACGTGGTAGGATGCTGTTGCGCATGATGTGCGAGTCATGGGCCGGTCCTGGAAACTTCGCACACACGTGTGAAATGACCATGTCCGCAAGGCACACCACTTGCACATTCAGGGAGTGGGTGTGCTTCCTATTTTGATAAATGTGCTCCATGGCCTGTGGTGCTACAAGGCCAATATGGGTGCAATCGATTGCACCAACAACGTGGGGGATCCGTCCAAGGGCATAGAAATCACCCTTCACTGCCGCCAATTCACGTGCCCTGGGGAATCTGATGTACCTGTTCCTGTACAGCATCATAACTGACAGTACATCACGAAGCACCATGCTGAACATGGGCTGGGACATCCCACTTCCACTGCCCACTGTGTGTTGGAATGACCCAGTGGCGAAGAAATGCAGTGCAGCCATCACCTTAGCCGTGGGGGTAAATGCAGTTGGATACACCCTGCGAGGACGGAGGTGGGGTTCCAACAAGGCACATAGGCGATGCAGGGTGGGTCGGTCCAGACGGAATTTCCGGATTACCTCCACATCCTCCATGTCTGACAGCAATTGGTAGGGGCGATGTATGTTTGGTCTCCTCCTAGGAAAGATGGAAGTGGACACATGTGAAAGCAACACGCCACAGGGCATTTCCACATACACAAAACACAAATGACTGACCAAGCAATTGAATCACAGAACAGCTGACAAGTAGGGACAGCACAGCCACAATACACTTGCACAGGTCCCCTGCCAATTGCAATGGGCAGTGACACACACCATTGCTATGAGCATGCACATGGGGATTTAGGCCTTAATAACTTGTAAGGCATGCTGATGGTATCAGACTGCATATTTGGCAAGCGGCAATACCACGGTAACATAACTAGCTGCTGTGCATGACACAGCTTCCGAGGCTGGGTGAGTATGGCACACACCAACAACGCTATGGACACAGGCTGAGCAGCCAAAACAAGTGGGACCTGTAGCACGAGGGGATATGAGACAGTCATTGATGTCCCTACTGCACCCTATGTACAGCACTGTACAGATCACACCTCCAGAAACATTGACAGGTGTACACATTGACAGCTCCATGCCAACACGGCTGTGTGATTGCCAATACACATCACAAGTGACACGTAACGTTGCACGTGCCAGGTGGCAGATGTACATAGTGAAAGATGGCATGTGTGTGCATATGCATATCCCATGCTCCCATGCCAATGTGTACATGATGATATGCTAACAGACATGTGGAGGCTGGGCACTGGCCGTCACTGCCTATGCACACAGCATGTTGTGGCCCTGTCCATTGTGGACCTGCTCCCATACACAAATCATGGCCACACCTGCAGATGCATTGCGCACATTATACTGTGTGCTGCACATGGCATCAGCGGACTGTATCCGCCATGGGCCAGGCCCTTGCGGCCAACTCCAATGACCCTCGCGGTTGCACCCTGCGTGTTCCACTATGGAGGTAAGTGTCCCGGGCCAGCTGGGAGCAGGCCATCGTCTGCAATTGAAGCTGGCAGACATGGTACACAAATTGCAGCAGCTTGGACCCACTGAACCTGCCCCAGGGGGCTATATGAGTGTGGGAGTGTGACCGGCATTACCACAGCTACCTGGGATTGCAGCCTGGCATCCCTCAACAACACCTGCTGCTGCCACCTGTCCACCTTCACATCGATGACGCTGAGGATATGTCCAGGTCCACTCACCAGCGAGGAGCTGGAGATCCTGGATTCCGAGCTCCACGCACACTGCACATGACTATTCCTTGCGAAAGTTGTGTGTGAGAGACAACTGCAGTGTGTGTGGGAGTGCATGTGGGGGACACACATGTCGTTGATCCGCAGCACTATGAGTCAGAGCCTGTGGGGTTCAAACATGCACTGCTCACCATGCTGACTGCAGGTGGCAGGGGTATGTGAGCTCTCGGGCGCTTTGACATGTCTGTCCCTCCCGAGTGGTGGTACATGGCAACTTCATGTCAGACATCCAGTGACACAGACAATTGGCAATGCAGATCTCAGTGCACTTTTGCTCGTGTGAATGTCAGGCTGGGGCCATGCTGCCCTTCTCAGTCCCAGCAGGCCTGGCCTGCACATTGACTGCACAATGCCAGTAGGTGACAACACAGACTGCCTAGTGGGTTACATGTGTCTCTTGTTCAGGACCCTCCGGATAAGCGCAAACTCAGCCCTGTCGATTGGACACACCATGCCTCGTGATAGGGATGTGTGTGAGTTAGTGGCACTGAATGTGACCTCCGTTGCGGGGTGGGGCATGCACAGGGCGAGTACGTTGATTGTTGCGCAGTGTTGGTCACAGTGGGTACACCCACACAGATGTGTTGTCTTGTGATATTTTGCTAGGTCCGCCTGACAATGGACAGTAGATGTGGGCAGACTACACATTGCACGATGTGCTGTCTATATGCATGTGCCTTCACACCAGGCACAGCTGCCCCTGCACATGTGACCCCTGCTGCCCTCAGTGCTGGGTCTGTTGAGCTGATGCGCCATCTGTGCATGGGGCAGACAGCTCTCCTCACTTCCATCATTGCCCATGACATCACTTTGCCGCAGGTGACATGTATCATGGAGGGCCCACATGTACGCGTGGGTGGACTACACAAGACTGTCCGATGGTTGTCACACCCAGTCAGTGCTACGAATGGGAAGGATGTGGTGCTGGTACTCATTTATATGTGTCGAGTGGACGGGTCTAGGTGCGGGGCTACATGCAAGACATGGGAAGTTCATCGGCTTATCTACTAGTTGCAATACACACAAGACACGTCTTTTTATGACCACATCAGGGTCATTCCTTAAACTAACTGGAAGTCAGACAGTCATATGTTACCCTGTACTCATGGCCTCCCTCGCTCACCCAAATATGCGTTTGCACCTGAGAAGCCAGCGCATGCACAAGCAGCTCCAAGCTCGCCCCAGAGAGGCCAAGGAGTGTATGTGTGGGTCCAGTTGAACAAGTGGTCTGTCTCGCGGTATAATAAGTGGCGGGACGCCGTACACCTGCGTGGTGCCCCGAGTCGAGACCCGGGCAACATTGACAATGCATGACAGGCTCCGCAGTCCGGATACACCACCTGCAACACACAGAGGCTGTAGCTGCCCTAGCGGCCCAGGCCGCGTCCAACTGGAGCTCATGGACCCACACATTCACTCTTTGGCCTCTCTGGGGCGAGCTTGGAGCTGCTTGTGCACGCGCTGGCTTCTCTGTTGCAATGGCATGTAACGTGTGTGGGAATATAGGCAATGAGTGAGATGGTGCGAGCCACCTTCCGTGACGTCACTCCTGCTCGTGATGTGTGCGTCACCCCACTACTTCCATTTGACTTGTGCCATACTACATATTGAGGATGTGTTGCCTGTGTGATGTGATCAGGAGGAGCGCGTCATGACCTCTCACCCACCATGCTCCACTGCCATCCCGTGCTGTGGATTGCCTGTGCAGGTGGACAATGTTGGGGATACACCTGGTCGACAGGGGATGTGAGTGCCTTGGCAAGGGCCTGGCGGACGCACAGCAGTATCCAGCATGTCCACAGAGGGTGGGCTGACGTCTACACCTGATGCAGCATTGATCGTGTGCCCGCCTGTTGTGCACACACGAGTTCACATTCATCCCCAGTCAGGTGGTCTTTACAAATTCCCAGGAGAGCGGTGATGTACTGCTCCGGAATCCTCACAACACAGCGTGTTTCAACATTGCATGTGCGCACCTACCCGTCACACCCACCCACCTGAGCCAAGCGTAACTCCCGCTTCACATGACACATGTGTGTCTTCCACAGTTGTGCTACTCATTTGCGTTGACATCCAATGACAGTGGACTACATGGTCATCTCACGACTGCCGTGTACTTCACACACTCTCATCCTCTCTCATTCGTACTCGTGGAATGAATAAGCAGAGACACATATTTACTTCAAGCCATGTATTAGGACTTAGGTCCTCTGTGATGCAGTATAGTGGACACTACTGGCAGCGAAATGCATGTGGAGGATATACTCAGCATGATTACACATAGCATAGGGTGTAGGGGTACATGTGATTAGTTGTTGACTGTGGGATGTGGGCTTCAGAGTTACAACTGCTTAGCCGTTGCTGTGCTAATGTGCATTTGCTAATTACTGTGGAGCTGCTGACTTTGACACAGACAGTATACCTTTTGCCTACCAGACCGCTTGACATCATGGGCACAGTACATCTCAGTTCCATGTTACAGGTTTGCTGCTATAGTTACTCATACACACGTGCGTGAGGGGTGTCATCAGGGCATGGGCCTACGTGCATGCAACGGCGTCCCACTTGTTGTTGCAATGTGGTGGCTACTGGACATGACACAGTCACTGGGGTCATGTTGTAGGGGGATGCACTTGTTGTCCATGCAAATGTCCTGGCACTGAAGTTCAGAGGGAGGTGAGGTGACAGCTCTCACATACTACAGCCGACCGATTACTGTCCACTGACCGGTGCATATGTTCATGGGCGCAGGATACATATTATGGCATAGTTGTACGTGCAGTGTTGTCCATGTGGTTGCCATTCACAAATCCCATGCCTCTGCCTCCCCCTGTTCATGCAGAGTTACTGGATGTGATGAGGAACAGATTGCATGTCCCGAAATTATCTGATATCATGGCAGTGTTGTTAATGGTGTGGTGTTAGTTGCAGGTTGTATGGTATAGTTGTTGTACTGGTAACTGCTCAGTCCGTGCGGAGCCAAGCATGGGTACGGTGTAGGACATCATTGTTCAATTGGGGGTATTGCGTCGGGGTCCGACGAATTGACAGGTTGTCAGGTATGCGATACCTTCCAGCAGGGCTTCCATGGCATTGGTGGTATACATGGATGCCATCCAATGAAGCGGATGGTGGCTGTCAAGGTGTTGGTCGTAAGTTGTCCCTTCTAGGAGCCTGATGGGACATGTTGGATGACATTCGATGAAACTGTGATCCAGAATATGTCGTGTGGAGGCACAGTGGTCCCATTGCAGTGTGGGTCCGATTGCAGCCACATACGCCATGCCCCCATAGGCTGAACAGATCCTGTCGTGGACGTCCAGGGGTTGAACAGTTGTACCAGGTCCGCCATTGGACATGCCGGGTTGGAGAGACATAAATCCACAGGACAGTGGAAGGGACACCTCCGACAGTAGAAGACGGGGATGACGCAGCTGAACAATGCGATGCGGTAAGTTAGTCGGTAAGTTACGTTCAGCAGAGCCAGATTTTCACATCCCAATATCTGTATCAGGTTATGTTTGTACACCTTCATCTGTCCGGCGTAGTTGGGTAGGTGTGGTGCAAGTGCCATTTTGCTGCAGGGCGATGTGATGGCGTGCTCCGGCTGTCTGTGCAGTCTGCAGAGTGCAACCTCCGACGTTGCTGGGAATTCTGTAATGGTTGTAGGGAGGCAGGACTTGGGTTATAGTAGCTTGTGCGGAGGACATGGGCCCTCATCCCACATGCTTCTATGAATGGTCAAGGTCAGTGGTGTCTGACTCCTTCCAGATAACTTGCATGTGAACCACATGGGGGAGTGGTATTATTTCTTTTTTCCGTTCGAAATGTTCTTTCGTGTTATGCGCTATCTGCTCAGTGGCCGGTTCCCTCTGCATGCCTGTGTTGTGCTTTGTTTGGGGATAATGACTGTATTGTCCTGCTTGAATGGTTGAGCTGTGGTTTCGGTGTGGGTATGGAAGGCCATTCAGTGCTATCTCCTCTCCCGTGTGTGGGCGGCACGCTGCGTTTCCGCTATACGTTGGGCCTTGTGTGTGGGTGTTATAATTGGAGCCACCTGTTGTCAGTCCCCGGGATCTTTGATGTTACGTATTGCATGTCTTGGTATTGGGTGCAGGGTGGTATCGGTGTTTCTGTGTGGTACTGGCGTACCTTTTGCCGACGGGGTCCATATTCTGCTGGGTGATATTGCCGCCGCTGTGTGCTTCGCCATGTTTTGCACACAGGGGTGTGTCCTAATTTGGCGTGACATCACTGACATGTTCGGGTCAGTTGTGTGACGTCAGGTTAGCAACAGTGAATTACCGGTTGGGGACATGACTGTGGCAGGTCTGTCACGTGACATGTGCGTTCAGGGTGGGGCTGGTGTGTGGTGTTTGTTGTGCCCTGTGTTGTTTGTGTGCGGCGCATACATGGCGCTGTCGTTGGGCTCTGCGTTGTGCGCATGTGTGGCTGCGTCTTCGCCGCTGCGCTGCGGGGCCGTGACAGGGACGTTAGTTCCTGGTCCCAGGTAGTGTGTGCCCGGTTGTTACGAGTTGTTTCAGTTTGCCCGGTGTGACATTTGTGGGTGCAGTGGTGGATGTGTCGTGTACACGCAGGGGTGTCTGGGGGGAGCCATGTACAGTTCTTCCGCCCTTGCACTGTGTGCGGTGTTTGCGTGCCCTTGTTGTGTGTCTGCCTACCTGCGTCTCCGCAGTGCGTTGACTCCTAGGTTCTGCATCAAGTAGAGCATGGGGAGGGCCTGCAGTGCTGGATTCATGCTCGGGGGGTCCGCCTCTTTGGTGTCCGTACTCAGCGATCGAGTTTCCGCCTTGGTTTCTCGTGCGGTGTCTCTTAGCCGTGGGAGCTGTTTGTTTACGGCATCGTAATTTGTACGCCGGGCAATACGTGATTTCGTCGGACGGTGTGTGTCCATTGGGCCGCGCCGCTACGTGAACGGGCGCACTTTGATGGCGGACGGCGTCGCTGGCTTACGGGCGGTGTTTGGCTGACTTTTCACAACCTAATTGGGCGGGCGTGTGGGCCGCGGCGGGCGGACGGTAACTGGTGGTTTTTACATCCGACAGCACGGCGGTGGTGCTACCGCCCGGCATCCTAATGGGCCCCAAAGTGTCCCCAAGTAAGTTGCAGTACTGTTTGACGGTTTTTGAGCGGTTTCGCTATTCTGCAGTGAAAGAGAGGGTTGTTTTCTCTTAGTGTTAACTCAAAATAATGGAGGTGCCCGTAGGCCAGTTGCCTATTTCTCAGCTACTTTAGATTCAGTAGCATCAGCATTGCCCGGATGTCTAAAATCTGTTGCAGCAACAGGTGTCAGCATAGAAAGATGCAAGTGTGTTTATCTGCCACACTCAGTTGAACTTTTGCTGACTAGAACAAGTACGCAGCATTTGATGAATAGCCAACTCATTAGGTATGAGCAGACTATTTTGGCTGCAGAGAACGTGACTCTGAAGAGATGTTCAGTTCTGAATTCTGCCACTTTGCTGCCCCTACCTGATTGAGATGTGGATGAGACCGAAGTAGTGCATGACTGTCTCAATGTCACAGAACTGTGCACCAAGCCCCATCCTGACATATTGGATGAATCATTTCCTGATTCTGATTACATCCTATTTGTGGATGGCTCCTGTTTATGGGATAATGAGGGAAATCTGAGGGCTACCGATGCCGTTACAAGATTTTTGGAAGCTGCCTGGCATCAAGGAGTATTGTGTATTTCAGAAAAGCTGAGAGTGACAATATTCACCGATAGCCAATATGGCTTTGGTGTTGTTCAACTTCAGACAGTTTTGGTCTTAAAGGGGGTTCATGACCTCATCAGGATCTCCCATCCGCAAAGGAGAAACAATTTTGTTACAGTATTATGCAGATGAGGTTGCACATTATTGTGCTCTGAATGTTTGCACCTTTAATGGAGAATACACTAAAGAGGGATCAGATTAAACTAATTTCAAACTTCTGATGACTGTTGCCCCCATAGCAGGCCTTAACAATCCTGAAGGCAGGGTCCTGGGTTTTACGTGAGAGGGTGCCCCTGCATGAGCAGAGCCCCTCTGCAGCCTTCGGAGACCATTCTCTCGGGTTGTCTGTGACTCAGCCAGACATATAGGTAGAGGTGCCTAAAACCTCGCGGTGAATGCTATCTCGAAAATAGAAGCATGTCGTGTTTGGTATCAAACACCTTGGAATCATACCTCCACACCGGTAACCGGTGTGGGAGGTATGATTCCACCCTTCTGAAGTGAGCTTCGTGGGGTCACTGGTCTATCCGGTGCCAGCCTTCTTGACCCGGTCAGCACAAAATGGATGCTGCCGACCAGAGACACATTTCTGCCCTCCTGCAGCTGAGCCAAGCTCGAGCAGAGGAAGGCAGTACAATAGGCATCCTGTCACAGGGAGGTGTGACCACCTCCCAGATAGGATTTAGTGTATTGGGGCTGGGTGGGTGCACTCTGAGAGTGCCTGAAAGTCTGCACCATGGGCACATTTGGTGTCCTTGTGCATAGTGCAGCCCAAACCAGTTCTGGGAGCCGTTGGCTCCTGCTCTGGTGCGCAACTGGACAAAGGACATGGGTGTAACCACCTCTCTGTCCTGACCCTCCCCTAGGAGGGTCCCCCGAATCTGTCCAACCCTCTCCTGTGGGTACAAAAGGGCTTACCTGACTGTAGCTCTTTAGAATTTACGTGGACAAGATTCTATAAGAAGAAACAACTGACCTTCAACCGTCTGGACACTCTGTACTTCGACTGGGCCCGACTTCGTCTCCCTCTCTGTCCAAAGCTCTGTCTGTGCCCTTGATCCATACAGGCTCTGTGCAGGACCTGTGGTGCACTAAGGACAACCAAAGAATCTCCCTTGGGGTGAAGGAGTCACGCCCCTGCATTCGCAGGCACCTCAACGCAACTGACCAGTGTGCTGCTCCTGAGCTCCTGTGGACTCTGAAAACTCCAGCAACACTGGAGGTGGGTTTCAAAGGTCGCTGAGGTTGATCTGCCCTCTCAGCAAGTTTGAGGCCAGTATCCCTCGTGGGGACTGCATAACCTGAACCCCTGTGCACTGTGTCTATTTGCAAGAGCATATGCTTGTTTGCAATTCCCGAGCTTGTGCATTGGACTCAGTATAGTCCTGACCCTGAGCAGTATTTTCACCAAAGAACTCCAGCCTCCTCACCCTGAGTGCTCCGTGGGCTGGTACTTTGTGATCTTGCTTGGGGTCAACTTGCTACTCCTGGTCATTCAGCCTGTGGTTCTTCCTGAGGGCCATCTTGAATTCCGTTGGGCTTTCCTGATTGCTCCAGACAAGCCCTGACTCCCCAATGCTTGGTGAGTCCCCAGGACCTTGCTGGTTTACACCGTAACCTGCTTGTACCTTCCTGCGTGGGTTGCTTTTGCCAAGGCTTGTTGGTGCTCCAGACAGACACCGACCCCTCAGCACACAACATCCTTTGTGGGACAGCTCGCATCTGGCTCCTGGTCATCATCGACATCTCCTGGTCCTCGTGGCTGCAGAGTCAAGCATCCGTTCTTGCACCTGAAGCACCCGACATAGGTGGGCATTCGTCTCCCGAGCCCCTGGTCACTCTGAAGTGACCCAGACTCTGTCCCCCCTGCTTTCAGGTTCTTTTCTTCAAGAATCCACCCTTGGATTCCACCGGACCCTTTTCACCTTCACTGCAGCAGTACTTGTTCGAAGCCTTCCATATAGAACAACGGCGATTTCCGACGCCACTTCAACCCTATGCACCCGGCTCCTCTGGGATAGGTAACTCTGGTACTTTGGAATCCACGGGCGGGGTGACTCTCCAACCTCTTAAGTTCTGAAGGGTTTCCTCGAAGTCCTCCTAGAAGGGTCCTTAAACTGTAAAATTGCAACCACGACTTTCCCATAGAATTGTACAGAGCCCACGGTCGTGTTAGCACACTGCAACTGTCCTCCGTGGGGTGCCTCTCTACTCACTTTGGGTGGTACCTTGGGGTCTCAACGATTCGACGTGCTCCAGACCTTGTCTTGACCCGAGTCATGGTTGTTATACCACTATTTTAGTATATGGTTTGGTCTCCCCTTGGAGCCCAACTGTTCTATTGATCTCGTATTGTGTGCTTTGTGTTCTATCCTTGGTTAGAGGATACTAGAGAGTGTTATATTAATAAATACATATTTTTATATAACTACTGTCTGGTTCTCCTTTCATTTAATTAATTCGGGAGGTGATATTCTGGTAAAACAAGCTGCTTTACATTCCTTCAAGATTAAGCCTGAAGGCTGCTCTCCACAGTTACCACTAGGATAGGTTTCTAAAGGGTATCTTTGACCTCATACATCATAAGGGTCGTTTGGACTGGTGCAAGGTGCCCACTTTAATTAGTGGACAGCATATACCAGGCAACTTCTCACAGACACTTCAGGTGATCTCCTTGGATTCTGAGGTGAAAGGTGGGAGCTGGATCCTCTGAACATGTCCCCTTGGATGCCGATGTGGTGGAGTCTTTTGTTCAGTGTGTGGTGGGATATGGTATTGAATGCTGCCAATAGGTCGAGTACAATCGAAGCTGCTGTTTCCCCTCAGTCGAGGAGAGTTGGGATGTCATTGGTGGCTGTGATCAGGGCTGTTTCGGTGTTGTGATTGCTGCAGAAGCCATATGATGGATGGTGGAGGTGTTGTCCCGAGTGGAAAGGATGGTGGTCAGTGTGTGGTTTGTGTTGGCTACAGTGGTGGCATATCTGTCGAGGAAGTCTGTAGATGTGGGTTGAGGTTTGAAGTTTCAGTATATGGTTGCGATCTTGTCGTGGAAGAAGTGGGCAAGGTTGTCACACAGTGCTTGTGAGGGTGTGATGTTGTTTTCGCTGGCAGCCTGGAGAGTTCCTTAACTATGTTGAAAAGTACCTCAGTTTTGTTGGTACTTGTTTTGATGCGTGCAGCAAGGGCTGTCTTTTTTGTTGCCTTCAGCAGGCGGTGGTAGAGGTTGAAGGAGGTCTTGAAGGCTGCCCTGTCAAAGGTGTCCTTGCTGGTGCGCCATCTCAGCTCGAACTGTTTGTTGTCTCGTTTTGCTGTTCTGAGTTCTTGCGTGTACCAGCTGGCCTTTTTGGAGGATTTTCTCTGGATTTTGCTCTTGATGGTGATGATGCTGTCTGCGCAATTGGTGATCCAGGCATTGAGATTTATCACTCCCTGCTCAAAGTCGGTGGCAGTAGCAGGTTTGGAGGTGTTAAGGGTGTTCGCTCAGCTGGTCTCTGACATTTCTTTCCACCGCCGGTGGGGGGTGTTGGTAATCTTTGGGGTGGCGGTGTGAGGGCTAGAGATGCTGAAGTGGGCAAAAGACTATGTGAGTTCTGGGACATGTCTGTATTTGAAGTGGTTGCTGGAGTTGAAAATTGGGTCCAGTGTGTGTCCTAAGGTGTGTGTAGGGTTGTGGACAATCTGGGTTAATCCAAGGCTGCTCATACTGTTGAGGAGCTATGCAGTGTCTTGAGGCCCTTCTTGAATTGGTGCAGTGTCGGGCTCTGTCGGATGTGGAGGGGGAGTGCCTTCCAGGTCTTGGCTGTGAGGCAGGAGAAGGATCTTCCACCTATTCTGGTCCTGTAAAAATGTGGGACGGTGGCTAGGGCGAGGTCGGCTGAGCAGAGGTTTCTCTTAGGTGCGTGGTAGGAGACTCAGTCATTGAGGTATTGGGGTCCGGTATTGTGGAGGGCTTTGTAGGCATATGTGAGCAGCTTAAAGGTTATTCTTCTTTTGATAGGGAGCCAGTGGAGGTCGCAAAGGTTTTGGGTGATGTGGTTGTGCATTTGGATATCAAGTCTGGCTGCTGGGTTCTGGAAGGTCTGGAGTTTGCGGAGGAGTTTTATGTTGATTCCAGCATAGAGGGCATTGCCGTAGTCCAGTCTGCTGGTGATTAGTGCATGAGTGCTGGTTTTCCTGGAGTCGGGGGGATCCACTTGAACATCTTGCGAAGTATGCATAGGGTGTTGAAGCATGCGGAGGATACGGCGTTGATCTGACGATTCATGGTGAGTGATTAGTCGAGTATGATGCAGAGATTGTGTGCATGGTCTGTTGGGGTGGGTGGGCTTCCGAGGGTGAGGAGCGACCAGGTGTCATCCCATGCAGAGGGGGTGGAGCTGAGGATGAGACTTCTGTTTTCCTTGAGTTGAGCTTCAGGCAGCTGTTCCTCATCCAGGTCGCAACAGCTTTCATCCCTTCTTGGAAGTTGTGCCTGGTGATGTCGGGATCTTTGGTGAGGAAGAGGATGAGCTGGGTGTCATTGGAGTTGAGCCTGTGGTTCCTGAAGATGTTTGCGAGGGGGGCCATGTAGACGTTGAAGAGTGTGGGGCTGAGGGAGGGTCCTTGGGGTACTCTGCATCTGATCTCTATTGGTTCTGAGAGGAAGGGCGGGAGTCTTATTCTCTGTGTTCTGCCTGAGAGGAAAGATCGTATCCAGTCTAAGGCCTTTCTTTTGATGCCGGCATTGCGGAGCCTGGTGGCTAGTGTGCGGTGGGAGACGGTGTTGAAGGATGCTGATAGGTCCAGGAGGATGAGGGCTGCCGTATGGCCTTGGTCGAGGAGGGCGTGGATTTCGTTGGTGGCAGCAAGGAGGCCAGTCTCAGTGCTGTGGTTTCTGCAGAATCTGGATTGAGAGGTGTCTAGGATGTTGTTGGTTTCTATGAAGTGTGCTAGCTGGGTGTTGACAGCAGTAGCGGTCGGTGGTGGGAGTTCCACCGGGTGCTGATGTGGGGTGGGGGAGGGACAGGGTGGGGGGTAGTAAACCACGGATTACGGCTGATCACAGGTAAGTAAACATATAAATAAATAAAATGAAGTTTGTTACGCGCGCTGCATTGCATTTGGCGATGCAGCGCGCGTAACGAACTTCGTTTTATTTATTTATATGTCTACTTACTTGTAATCAGCCATAATCCATAGTTTACTACCCCCCACCCTGCCCCTCCCCTGCCCCACGCCAGTGCCCGGCGGAACTCCCACCACCGACCGCTACTGGTTGACAGCCTTTTCGATGACTTTGGCAGGAAAACGAAGCAGTGAGATGGGCCTGAAGTTCTTGAGATCCGTCGTGTCTGCGGAGGGCTTCTTTAGGACGGGGTTGACTTTGGCGCGCTTCCAGTTGTTGGGGAATTTGGCTGTTTTGAGGGAGCAGTTAATAGTTTGGCGTAGCTTGGGTGCAATGGCAGTGGCAGCCCTGTGGAAGATGTGCGATGGGCAGGGGTCAGAAGGTGCTCCGGAGTGGATGCTCTTCATTGTCTTTGAATTGTCATCTGTGGTGAAAGGGGTCCAAGTGAGAAGGGTCTGTTGGGTGGCGTGGTAGGGGGTTGGGTCGGTGCAGTGGTCTTGGTCATCAAAGTTGTCATAGAGCGTCTTGATCTTGAGGTGAAAGAAGGAGCTGAGTTTGTTGCAGAGGTCTTGGGAGGAAGGTACGTCAGTTTATTCACTGTTGGGTTTTGCAAATTCCTGTATGATGGCAAAGAGTTCCTTGGAGTTGTGGTTGTTGGAGAGGATTGGAGGGGATTCTGTCTTGGATGAAGTTTTTCTTTGTTGATTTAATTAGTTGGTGGTATGCTGTGATGGCTGTTTTGTAGACGTCTTCTCCAGTTGTCGGCAGTAGAGCTTGGATTCTCAGAGATCCGTGGTGAACCAGTTGGCTTTTTTGTCGTCTCATGGTGTTCTGGAGGGGGGGGCGAGAGTGTTGGTGCAGTTGGCGATCCTATGGTGGAGGTTGCTTGCTGCTGTGTTGGCATCTGTCATAATTGAGGGGGGAGTGCAGGTGAGGGCGGAGGTGATGTGTTCTTCTGAGACTTTGTTCCAGCTTCTGTGTGGGAGGCGGCATGTGCGCTTGTGTATGGTGGGTTTCGTGAAGGAGAAATGGATGCAGTGGTGGTCAGTCCAGAGCAGTTCCGTAGTATGGCTGTAGTGAATTTTGTTTCCTCTGGCGAAGATGGGGTCGAGTGTGTGTCCTGCTGTGTGAGTGGGAGTGGAGACAAGTCCTATGTTGGTGAGGTTCTCCAGGAGGGCGGTGGTGTTGGGGTCACTGTGGCTGTCCAGGTGGACATCTAGGTCTCCGAGTAGTATGTAGTCTGTAGAGGCGAGGGCGTGGGGTGCGATGTGGTCGGCGATGATGCTGGTGAGGGGCTGCAGGGTCCAGGAGGTCTGTAGGCAAGTGTTCCATGGAGCGTCGTTCTGGGATTGGGCTGGATCTGGAAGTGGATGTGTTCCATGGGGGTCGAGGTGTCGTCCGAGTTGGTGAGTGATTTTTTATCCGTCGGGGATCGCTGTGGCAATGTCTGGGGAAGATGTGGGTTTGAGCCAGGTCTCAGTGAGGAAGACGACGAAGGGTGCGAGGGTGGTAATGGGGTCCCATAATTCAGTCGAATGCTTGCATAGTGAGCGTGTGTTGAGAAGGGCACATGCAAGTTTTTTTTTGTTCAGGTGGTGTATGTGATGTGTTCATGGTGGGGCTGGTCAGTGGGCTAGTGTGTGTGCTGTGGCAGGTGAAGTGGCAGTGGGTGTAAGTGAAAGGTCCTCGCCATTAAACATGGGTCGGCATGGGTAGTGTTTGTTGCGGCGTCCTGGGTCAAGGGTGTAGAGCTCGGCGATTGTATATCTTTGATAGTGGGAGGGCCAGGGTCCATGGTGCTGGGCGCGACCCAGGCTCGGACAAGCGCAGACGGGCCTGCCTTTGGCATGCCAGCTGTGCGCCTGTTGCATGCGTCCACTGTGCGGTCACGCTGCAGCCAGCATTAAGTAGGTCATGGGGTGGGCGGGGCATCTGTTGGTGGAAAAAACGGTGAGTGAAAAAACCAGTTCGGGTAAACCCCAGCGGGAAAACCCAGGCAGCTGCGGTGTCACTGGATCAGTCTGGAACAAGCATGAACAAGAGGCCACAGGTAAGTGGCAAGCTAGGTGTCCAGCTGCCTACTGATGCAGTCGTGCTGCGGCCTGCATTAAAGTAGGTCCTGGGGTGGGTGGTGCTTCTGTTGGTGGGAAGAACGGTGAGTTGGAAAACCCAGTCGGGGAAACCCCAGCGGGAAAACCCAGGCAGCTGCCCTGGATCAGTCTGGAACAGCCAGGAACTGGAGGCCACAGGCAAGTGGCAAGTTAGGTGTTCAGGTGCTGTTAATTTGTTGTTAGTTTGCAGTTGAAGTCGTTAGGTTTACTTTTGCTAGCTATTTGGGTGAGTTTATACTTTTGTATTAATTTATGTATACCTAATTCCTTATATCTTTTTGATGTTTTTTAATAGTTGTTATGTTCAGGCAGTTTATTGCTGTTTCCAGGTGTGGGTTCTTCTTTTACGTAGTCTATGTAAACAGATAGAAGTTGGAGAGTATTTTATTAATTGTTATTTAATGTTTCTAAGTTTAATAACAATTATGTTTTAGTTTAAATATAAGTTTTACTCACTTGATTAGGTAGTTGTTAAAAATTATATATTTTATCTGTAATGGTTTGGTGAGAAAATGCAGTAGAGTTTGCTTGTTTTGCAGCGTTTGTCATTTTTGAATTAAATGAATGTGCCTTTTATATTGTTGATTTAATTTTTTTATTTTATTGGTTACAATTGTTCATAGTTTTATTACATTTGTTTGGTTTAATTTTAGTATGGATTTTTTTTATTCGTTTGGTCCTTCTATGGTGAACGCTAATTTAGTTATTATTTTTGATGTATATTTTTAGGGGTTTGTACTGTTATACTTTTTGTTATTTTTTTGGCGGGTGAAAAGCAAAAGTAATATTTATTTTAGTTTAATTCAAGTGTGTTTATAAAATGTTTTATTTTTATTTTAAGTAATTGTTTTATGTTAAAAGAGATTTTTTTATATATTAATTAGTGATTATGTAATTATTTTGGCGATATTATTGTCATCGATATTGTGTGAATTGTCATTTTTGACATATTATATTTTTATTTAAAGGTAACTGATATTTCTGTATCTGATATTTTTGTTTATGATATAGTTAAAAATCAATATATTTAACAATAATATTTTTGTTCTTGATATTTGTGGTTTTGGAAGTTATGTATATGAAACCAATATTTTTGTGATCGATATTTAACTTTCGATATTTTTGTGCTTTGATATTTTATGGATCAATATTATGTCAGTGATCTGGGCCTGCAGCACACAATATTCCACAAACATATCTCAGGCCTGCCAATGCGGACTGTGGGGCCGATTCCGATTTCGGCCGGAAGGGCACCGAACGATGGTCGGAGCCCTTCCGACCGAATCAGAACGTGCCGGCCGGATTCCTTTCCGACCGAGCCATTCCAATGGGCTCGGTCGGAAAGGAATCCGACTCGGATTTCCGGATGGCTTACGACGGGCTCGGAGAGCCCGTCCGCCGTCAGGAAATCCTTCAGTACTCCCCCGGCCGCCTCTTCACGACCGAGGGAGTACGATGGCAGTATTTCACTGCCTTTTCGTGTCGGTTTTTCCGGCACGAAAAGGCAGTCGGTAACTGTCTTTGGGGGCCCCCAGTAGGGCCCCCATGGGTGCGAGGCCGCCGAATGGTGGCCTGGGGGCACCTATGGTGCCCCTCTGTTGATCCCTGCACCCGGTGGCAGGCACCTTGGGGTGCCGGCCACAGGGTGCAGGGATGAACTGCACCCCTGCTTTTCACAATGCAAGCATGCATTCCGCTCGGAATGCATGCTCCCATTGTGCAGTATACTGAGTGCGACCGAACAGGGTTCGGTCGCATCGTACTTGCAGGGCCGTAACCAACGACAGCAGGTCGGTCGGTTACGGCTCCTGGACGATGTCGGACGGACCTGAGTCCGTCCGACATCGGAATCGGCCCCATAATGTTAAGTTGTGACTGCCATTTTTACATGGCAAAATAAATTGATTGCCAGTCCTAAACTGTCTATTTATACATAAAAGTTACAGCTAGGGTAGGCGCTAGACAGCTCATAGAGCAGGGAGCATTATATTTGAAAAGTTGTACATGTACTTCCAACTTTTACATGTCCGGCAGGGATAAACTCTTTAATTTGTTTTTCAGTACAGCAAGGCCTATCTCTCCTATAGGATAACTTTGGTTTCCTTATTAGATTCAATAAGTGCTAACTTTCAATTGGGAGCAGGTAGGAATGTCGAGTTTGGTGTCTAAAGAATTGTAATTTAAAATCCTCTTTAATGGTAAAGTCAAATTTCAAGTCACAATTCAGAAAATGCCACTTTTAGAAAGTCAGCATGTTCTCATCCTAACCATTTGGTGCCTGTATCCTGGGTCACATGACTAGGTGTAGCTGGCAGTTGGTCTTTGTGTATTGCTCCCAGACAGTGAGATGAAGGGGAATACATTTTGGCAGGATGGGCCATCTCTGACTTGATGAGGGAGAGCAGCTATCACCTACCACACTTGCACATCTCAAAGGCTCTGCCTGAGCAACCTCACTAAGATCTGGCACTAGTCTTTTGTGACTCCAAACAGCTGGGGCTTGGGCAGGGATGCAGGAAATCCAAGAACCTTCTACTACTTCAAAGTGCGCACCAGGAATAAATAAGGCATCCTCAGACCCAACTCGGCAGTACACTTCGTGACCTGTGGAAGACTCAGAAGGACTGCTGTGCTACTCTGCAAGAAGGACTGCTACTCTGCTACTCTGTTGCCCTGCAGCCTTGCTGTCAAAGTGAAGGGCACATGACCTGCATCTTGAACCCAGGACTACAAGAGTGACTCCAAGGGCTAATTGGCTTTCCTCCTAATCGGAGCCTCAGAGTCAGAAAAGGCTCCAATAACCTTGAAGCCATCCCGTGGACTCTGTCTGTGGCCAGTCCTACTCCCTAAGTGGTGCCACCCTTGGAATTGGGCCTGAAGGTGCTCTGCCAGCCCAACTGTGGTCCTGTTAGCAGAACTGATGCAGAGAAACACATCTCCTTGGTGCTCCGCTTCAGAACTGCCACAGCTTGATACATGCGCGGCATGGGAACTCGCATCGCAGTTCACAGTCTCCTTGGAACTGCTGCTGCATGATGATCCTTGATGCAGGCCTTTGCAACACAAGCCCATTAAAAACGGCATCCTTGAGGACAATGCAAGCCTTTGCATCACATCCCAGCATTTTCTCAGAACCGTCACTGCGCGATGCATCTTGAGTATGGGATCTCACAAAGCTCCACAAACCAGCATTTAAGGTACTTTGTTCAGTGGACCTAACCTGGTCTCTACATTTGGGCTGCACTCAATCGTGGTCAGCCTGAACTTACAACTTTGTCCCAGTCTGATGCAGCCAGATAACCACAGTTGAAGCGTCATGTGAAATGTTTAAAATTAGTGGTCTGGTATGTTTAGTTCTGCATTGAAAGTTCAGAGTGATCCATCATCCGAGGGCCAGTGAAAAAAGGAGGGGGTAAATAAATGTACGTTTCCCATGTAATTTCCCATATGTATTTTGAACACAACTACAGCCCAAACTATTGGACGAAATTACACCAAATTTGGCAGAGAGGTAGCTCTTTTTGTGATTTGGTGTAAAATTGTATATCTAGCGACGCGGACCCTCTGTGGTGGATCTGTAGAGTCATGTGCCACCAGCAATGCAGTTATTGGATGACCACAACCTGACTGGGATGTTTCAGAAATCATTTTAAGTATCGGGGAATGGTCCTGGGGGCTTAACATTTTTCTGGAAAATGACTAAAGGAGTCAGGGTAAAGGAACCCTGACCCCATTGGTGTGTTAGAGGAGTGTGAGATGGCCCTTTATTTGGTCCACAAATGAGTTATATAATTTTTGTTTTCCACTTCGGGAATCCACGAATTCCCTGCAAGGGTCAGCACAGCCCCCATGTGAATCCATGATGAATCCATGAATCTTGATGCACTTTGAAAAAAAATAAACATTTTCAGACCCACTAGGACACCCACACAGGGTTTCTCACACCTATTGATAGGCCTGCTCAGGTAGTCACACACAGAGCCATGCAGGCACTATCAGACCCACATAGGCACTCACCCACCCAGTCTAAGACCTATAAAGGCATTGACACACCCACTAACAGACTCATGCAGGCACTCATTAACCCACTTACATACCCATGTAGGCATTCACATACTTACTCACAGACACTCACACACCCACTCACAGACCCACACAGACACTCAGACACCCACTCAGACACTCACACACCCACTCAGACACTCACAGATCCACACAGCCACTCTAATACTGACTCACAGGCCCACATAGACGCTCACACATCTACTCACAGACTATTTCACACACTCATAGACCCACTCACAGATCCACCCAGACACTCACACACCCATTCACAGATCAACGTGTGCACTTACACAGCCACTCACAGACTCACACAGACACTCACACATCTACTCACAGACCCACACAGACACTCACACACCCACTTACAGACCCATACAATGACTCACACACTCACTCACAGACCCAAACAACCACTTACACTCCCAATCACACACAAATACAGCCACTTACACACCCACTCACCAGACTATACCCCCACTCACACACCCACTCACAGACTGATACCACACTCACACACTCATTCACAGACCCACATAGCCAATCCAAAAATCCCATTATAAAATCATAATATTTTGTTTTTCAACTAATTAAACTTATGTAATTTAAAATGTTTAAATAGTTTATATAGCATAAAATATTACTAGATTAAAAGCTCATGAAAAATCTAATGTTAAAGTAATGCTATAGTTCGATGTGTTTTAAAAATGTAGGTCTTTTTTTAACAAAACATAGAAATTAAGTAAAAAAACAAAGATAACAGCCATATAATATACTTAGGAATTATGATTAAAACATTGTACAAATTCTCAAAAAAAGCATTACATTGGCATTATAGTTACAAATACCACTACAAATCCTTAGAAATTCACTGAAAAAACCAAGAGTACAGGTATGTTATATTCAGGATATAAAATTTAAAAAACCTTGAAAATTCACTAAAAAAACCCAAGGTTACAGGGACATCATAGCTTGGAAATAAAATCTGAAAAACCTGAGAAATTCACTGAAAAAAATAAAGGTTACATTGATAACATATTTAGGAAACACATCAAAACCCTAGAACTTCACTGAAAAAATCAAAGGTTACAGGGACATTATAGTTAGGAGATAGAATTAAAAAACCTTAGAAATTCACTGAAAAAATCAAAGGTTACAGGGATGTTACAGGCTCTCATTTTAAATGCACAAAACCATAGAAATTCAGCAGTTATATTTACCTGAGATAACTATACCTTATGCCTCCGCAATGCACTGCTTATGACCTCACACTTTACATCACTCATTAATGACATCATCCAGTGATTGTGAGTGTTTTCAAAACGTTTATCAGTGTTAAACATATATACTAAGGTACTACAAAAGTTAGATTAGTATACTTTGCATAGTACTAATGAAGGATGCTACTTTTAGTATTTATCATTAGAGTGGCTGTGTGACTGTGTTTATCCATGTGTGAGTGGGTGTGTGAGTGTCTGTATGGGTGTGTAAGTGGATGTATATGTGAATAAGTGAGTGTGTGAGTAGCTGTATGGGTGAATAAGTGGGCATATAAGTAGCTGTATGGGCAAGTGAGTGGCTGTGTGAGTGGTTGTATGAGTGACTGAGTGGCTGTGTGAGTGGCTGTATGGGTGAGTTACTGGGTGTGTAACTTTCACGAAACACTTAGGGCAGAATTATGAATTCTGTGGCTTCCAGGACATCGCAGTGTCCGCAGTCTTCCAGCCACCACATTACGAGTTGACAAAGGGGCCAGTGGTAGTCTTGAGGCAGAGGCATTCTTTGGCTCACCGTGTGAGCCTGAAGCCAGTGCTGCCACACTGCATCACCGGAACTGTTGTGTGCATACTGTTGCCATGCACAATGTTGTGCATGGCCCACAGTGCTCATACTACTTTGTAGGCATAGGAGGCACAACATGTGCCCCTAGCCACACTTTCCAATGGGCAACAACACCAGGGGGCCCTGTTTGGGGCCCCCTCCTTGCCTTTTTGCCAACCTTTTCATCACCAGATCCTGCCATGAAAAGGCTGTCTGAAGGCAACTCGTAATATGCACGGTGGTGCTGGGATCAGTACTGCCTTCATTCCTTACTGCTTTGCACACTGCCGCCAAGGCTCCAGGATCCTGGTGGTGGCAGTGGTCCTGTATTGGGCTGGTTGCGGTCTGACCGCCCCACTAGTAATTCGTTGGCCGGACCACCTAGGTCGCGGTGGTCGGACTGCCATCACAGTTTGGTGGTCTCGGGACCACTAAACACTAAACTTGCTGGATGATGTCATCAGTGATGTCACCAGTGATGCCATTTGAGATATTATCAGTGATGCCAACAGTGATGTTACTGACCATGTCATGAGTGATGTAATATGTGATGTCATAAGCAGTGCATTGTGGGGGGCGTAACTTATAGTTAGCTCAGGTAACTATAACTGCTGAATTCCTATAGTATTGTACGTGTGAAATCAGAGCCTAACTATAAAGTCTCTGTAACCTTTGGTATTTTCAGTGAGTTGCAAAGGTTTTTGGGATTCTATATTCTAACTATAAACTCCCTGTAACCTTTTTTCTAGTGAATTTCAAAGGTTTTTTAAATTCTATTTCCTAACTATAATGTCCCTGTAACCTTTAGTTGTTTCAGTGAATTTCAAACGATTTTCAAATTCTATTTCTAAAGTATTATGTCTCTATAATGTTACGGTTTTTGAGCCAATTCTAGGGTTTATTTTTAGTACTAAGTATATTACAATTTATTTTGCTTTTTAATTTAGTAATTTAAAAAAAATCTGTAGTCATTTTTTTGGGATACATTTTAAAAGGTAAAAATCAGATATGTTTTTAATGTAAAATATATAATGTTTTTGTAAATATATTTGAACAAGTTTATTTTTTATAATTATTTTTTGATGCCACAAGTGCTCTATGTATTTTAATTCCGATAATGTGATTGGAATGAAATCACGAAGCTGAATCCACAGATTCATTTAAAATTTTCAAGATTATTTCAAATAAGTACCTCCCTCTATTTTCATTAATGACATCAGTGTGAACATATTTACAAGCATATATATGCCCCCCTATATCTGTTTTTCAAGAAAGTTACTCATTTTACTAGTTTCCGGAATCCACAAGTCTAGGGCTGGATTTGTGAATTCTCTCAATGACAGAACCTATTGAGGATCAGGAGCAAGATGCTCCACCTTTAAGAAAACAAAGTGATGTCAGGATGTATTTTACAATACCTTCAGTGGTAAAGAAGGAAGGTTATCCAGGGGCACTGCCAGGAAGCATTCACATGGGACAAGTTCAATGTGGAAGCATTTAAAAGCAGGCACAGCAGGAGAATCCACCTCTACAGAACCCTTGGGAGAACCTTCATCAGATGCAGTCATTACAATACCAGGTACCTGCGCAGAAATGACTGAGATGTTTACATACTGTGCAAAATGCCACGTGCTTTTTGCTGTAAAAATGTCTTCTGTGGGTGCATTCTTGGATACAGTGAAGAAGCATGGCTGTTTTTTTTTGCTTCCAGTTACCACATAGGGGCCGATTCCGATTCGGGCCGGAAATCTCTCCGACCGAGCCGGACCCGGAGAGAATTCCGACCGAATCGGACTCTGGCAGTCCGACCGAACGAGTACGATGCGTTCGTAGGCTATCGGACTCGATTTGGTCGGACTCCCATTGAAGTCAATGGGAGCCGGTCGTACAACGCATACGCGGGCTCCCATTGACTCAAAGGGTGCGAGGCGGACAAGGGCGCCCCCTACAGCGTGTACGCGGCGAAGCGCATCGCGCCGTACATGCACAGGTAGGGGGACCCATGGGTCCCCCTGTGTGCGACTCGCGCGGCCACGCGCGTACAGGGGGTCCGACGCGGACCCCCAAAGTCCGGCTCCGACAGCTCTTTCGAGCCAGACGGCGCGAGTCGGTCGGACTGCTCGCGGTGCGCATCGTACTTACCCGGCCGGGGAACGTCTCCATTGCGCAGTGCGAGTCGGGTCCGTGTGAGTCGGTCGGAGCGTGTTGAAGCCGCGTACGAGTCGGTCGGCGAATTCGCGGGTGCTTGCATCGTACTCGCTCGGCCGGACCCGCGTACGAATCGGTCGGGAAACAGGGCTCCGAATCGGATCCGGTAAAGCCGAATCCGATTCGGAGCCCTACCGGCCGAGATCGGAATCGGCCCCCTAATCTTTTTCTAATACTGAAACGAGTTGCTTCTTTGCATTTCCTTGCCCTTACCCTTTTAATACCCTGTTTATTTGTTGTTAAATAAAACAAGAAAAAATATAAAAACTTTAAAAACCCTTCTACAAAAAAAGCCAGTTCATTTTAGAACACCATCTGGTCAAGCAAAGAGCTTAGGCTGTGTTTTTAATGTGTCAGAGACTGTATCTGCATGAGACTGGGTGTGCCAGTGGCGGTATCAATGTTTTCCTGGGTATGTCAGTGGTTGTATCGGTGTGTGCATGAATGTATCAGTCTTTGTATCAGTGTGTGGGTGGGTGTATTAGTGGCTCTTTCACTGTGTGTACCGGTGTTTCAGAGGCTGTATCAGTGTTTGGCTGGGTATGTAAGTGAATGAATAAGTGTTTGACTGGATGTGTCAGTAGCTGGGTGTGTTGCTGGGTGTGTCAGTGTCTGTATCTGTGTTTGCCTGGGTGTGTAAGTGGCTCTATCGATTTCTGAGTGGGTATGTTATTGGGTGTATAAGTGTTTGCCTGTGTGTGTCAGTGGCTGTATCAGTGTGTGCCTGGGTATGCCAGTGGCTATATCGGTTGTGCTTGAAATATGTCAGTGTCTGTAACAATGTGTGCCTGGGAGTGTTACCATCTGTATTAGTGTGTGGCTGTGTGTGTCAGCAGCTGTATCAGCATGTGTGTGGGTGTTTGAGAGGCTGTATCAGTGTGATTGGCTGAATGTCTAAGTGGTTGTATTGATGTGACTGAGTGTGTCGTGAGCTGTATGAGTATGTGCCTGGGTGTGCTAGTTTCTGTATCGGAGTGTGGCTAGGTGTGACAATAGTTGTATCAGTGTGAGCCTGGTTCTGTCAGTGGCTGCATCGGTGAGTGCCTTGGTATGTCAGTGAAGGTATTGGTCAGTGCATGGATGTGTCAGCCTGTGTGTGCCTTTAACAGTGTATGGGTTGGTGTGTGATTAGCTGTATTGGTGTGTGGGTGAGTGAGTGGGTGTATCAATGTATAGCTGGGTGAATGATTGACTGTATTGTGTGTGAGGGACTGTATGAGTGTATGAGTGTATGTGACTGTGAATGACTGTATATGAATCTATGGAAGTAGGTGTTTGCATTTTTAAATGGTTTGTGTGACTGACAATGGGATTTTGAGTCAGTGTGTGAGTGCATGTGTGGGTGTTTCACTACCTGTGTGAATGAATGTTTAGGTGTGAGTTCGTTTATGGGTACCTGTATAGGTGTGTTTGTGACTCAAAAGTTAACTTAGTAATATACATATTTATAACTTTAAAAATACATGTTTATTAACCCCTTGTGTGCGCGGCCGATTTTCGCCCTGTGCGGGGCGTTTCTTTGAGTGGGCGGGTTCATGACGAGCTCAGCTCGTCATGCGCACACGAGCACCGCGCAGCATGACGAGCTGAGCTCGTCATGAGCATAGAAAGGGTTAACACATACAATACAATTTAAATCAAACAATAAACAAATAAACATAACACAACTTATTTGACTATTTGCATATACACTTTTGTGCACACATACTCCACATACATGCAGGTATATCTTTAGACCAGCAAGGACAAAACAAAGTGATGTCTGGAAGCATTTTACAATACCTTCAGGGGAAAAGAGGGTTACAGCTAAATATGTGCACTGTAATATTTGCGGCAGACAGTTTTCCATTGGCACTGCCAAGAAGTATTCACATGGGGCAAGTTCCACTTGAAAGCACTTAAAAACAATTCATGAAATGGTCTACAACCTGATGATGCAGGAGAAAGCAGGTGCAGTAGGACAGTCCACCTCTGCAGCAACCTTGGGTGAACCTTCATCAGCTGCAGTCATTTCAATAGCAGCTGCCTGTGAAGGTTTGAGTGAGATGGGTACTCACTGTGCGAAATGCCACATGCTTGTCACTGCAAAAAATATCTTCTGTGGGTGCATTTTCATATTTATACTGTTCTCAGGTTCTATACTCATACACCATAAATGTTGTACTGCTGAAAAAATGCTCATAGACTAGTGGGGAAAATCAATCATAAAGATTGTAGGAAACAACCTGCACACTATGTGTATGTAGGTGAGTGTTTACATGTGTAAATGGGTATGTGACTGACTGTATGGGAGTTTTAGTGGTTGGGAGTGTATGTGTGGGTGTGTGAATGACTCTTTAGGTGTGTGAGTTCATGTATGAGCAAGTGCATGGGTGTGTTTGTGACCCATAAGATAATTTAGTAATTAAAAGTTTTATAACTTGACAAATACATTTAATTAAAGCATTACAATACAATTTAAAGCAAACAAATTAACAAATAAACATAGCATACCTTGTGTAACTATTTACAAATAAAGAAAAAGACCCAAACCTGAACTTCTGATTAATTACACTAGGACCCCACCTATGTACTGGTTGTGCTGCTGTCTATTTACAATACCTCTCCAAATCTGTTAAATTTGATGGTATGCCAATGTAGGACCAATGAGTACTGGTACTGTTGTTATGGTAAGCTCAAGTGCATGTTGCGAAATTCAGGAACACCAACTTGGTTTCTAACCCTGAGTTGTACAGATTTCCATGGGATGTCTTACATGACTTTTTGAAAGAAGCAAACTGTAACATTAAAGGCATGAAATTGAAGACACCAGGAAAACTTAAAGACAAAGGGGCCGATTCCGATTCGGGCAGGAAATCTCTCCGACCGAGCCGGACACGGAGAGATTTTCGACCGAATCAGACCCTAGCAGTCCGACCGAACGAGTACGATGCGTTCGCATGCTATCGGACTCGATTCGGTCGGACTCCCATTGAAGTCAATGGGAGCCGGTCGTACAATGCGTATGCGGGCTGCCATTGACTCAATGGTTGCGAGGCGAACAAGGGCGTCCCCTATAGCGGGTACGCATCGAAGTGGGTCGTGCCGAACACGCACAGGTAGGGGGGACCCCTGTGCGCGACTCGCGCGGCTAGGCGTACAGGGGGGTCCGACACGGACCCCCAAAGTGCAGCTCCGACTGCTCTTTCGAGCCGGACGGCGCGAGTCGGTCGGACTGCTCGCGGCGCGCATCGTACTTACCCGGCCGGGGAACGTCTCCATTGCGCGGTGCGAGTCGTGTCCGTGCGAGTCGGTCGGAGCGGTTGGGTCCCGCATCGTACTCGTTCGCCCGGACGCACGTCCGACTCGGTCGGAAACAGGGCGTCCGAATCAGATCCGGTAAAGCCGAATCCGATTCGGAGCCCTACCGGCCGAGATCGGAATCGACCCCAGAGTTGTGTATTTGCCGAGTTTGGGCAGTGTAACATCTACGGCAAGCAATTTTCAAGAGAGACTGGTAAAAATTATTTCTATGGGACAAGTTCCATGTGAAAGCATCTTAAAACCATCCATGAAAGGACATGCAATCACTTGATGTGGGAGTAGGAAAGTGGATGAGAGCCACATTCATAATCTGTAGTAATCTTGGGGGAACCTTCAAATGTTCAACAAATAACACTACTAGCTCACTGCAACAAGTTATCTGAGATGGTAACATTATTATAAAATTTAAACAAAACAATTAACAAATAAACTTAACATAACTTATGGAATGTCTTTAGATCAGCAAGGACAACCTGACCCTGTACTGCATGAGCAGGAAGAGATGTCACATACGTAAAAGGAGATTAATGTTTGGAAACATTTCAGTATTCCTTCTGGAGAGAAAACGTTAGTGCCACATTTGTCTAGTTCAATGTCTTCAGCAAGCAATTCTCATGACAGACTAGGAAGAAGTATTTCCAAGAGCAAAGTTCGTTGTGGAAGTACATCAAAACTATCCATCAATGCACGTTCTGTTGCATTATGCATGAGAAGACAGGTGCAGCAGAACAATAATCATTATGTGCAGTAGCCTTAGGGGAATCATTGTCACTGGCTGTCATAACTGTTCCAGCTATCTTCGATAAGTTATCTGAGATAGTAACTCACTGTAGCAAATGCGAACTGTCCGTGTCTATAATGATGTTGTCCGTGGCTGCATACATAAATATAGTGAAGAATCACCATTGTTAATTATTTCTCCCCTTTGAACCTTAATGTTTTTCAAAGACTGAAGCCAGTCACGTCTTCCCAGTTGCCTTCCATTACCCCATTTAATACCTTGTTTATTTCCTTCCTAAAAAATTAGAAAAAATATATAAAACTGTTAGAACTGCAGGACCACTAGTGGCATTTAATTTACAGACCCTGGGCACACGTAGTGCATTTTATTAGAGACTTACAGATAAATTAAATATCCTAATTGTGGTTAAGTCAATCAACCATGTTTAGGGGAGAAGTACATATACTTTACCACTATCTAGCAGTAGTAAACTGCTCACATTCCTGAGGCAAACTGGGTGTTTCAGTATGTGACTGGGTGTCTTAGTGACTGTATGGATGTTCAAATGAGTATGTAAGTGACTGTATGGATTGGTGACTGACTGTGTTAGTTGGTGTTTGGGTGTGTAATTGTGTGTGCAAGTGGCTCTGCTAGTAGTAGATACATAAGCACTGTGTGAGTGTGTGAGTGGGTGTGTGTGTTTCTGTTAGTGAGTGAATGTGACAGTGGCTATATGGTTTCCTAGATAGGTATGTTTGTGGCTGTATAGGTGGGTGACTGGCTGTATAATTGGGTGTATGGGTCTGTAAGTGCATGAGTAAGTAACTGAAACTTAAAAGTACATCTTACCTTTTAACTATAGAGCACACTGCCCATTTGGCTACCTAGGCTGTACTTTAAGGGTGACTTATGTGCATAAAAAAGAGTTTAAACATTGGCATAGGGTATTAAATTCTAACTCGAAGTGGCAGTAAAGTGCACACACAGACTCAGCAGTGGCAGGCCTCAGTCAGGATTAAAGGGCTACTTGACTGGATGACTCAATTTGTCCTGCAGGCTCACTACTAGCATTTAATTTACAGGCCCCGGGCATATGTAGTGCACTCTACTAGGGACTTACAGATAAATTAAATATACCAATCGTGGATAAGTCAGTGAAACAATGTTTAGGTGGGAAGCACATATACTTTGCCACTATCTAGCAGTGGTAAACCGCTCTGATCCCTAAGGCAAACTGGGTGTCTCAGTATGTGACTGGGTCTGTCAGTAACTGTATGGGTGTCTAAATGGGCATATAGGTGGCTAAATGGATTAGTAACTGGCTGTGTTAGTCAGTGTTTGGCTGTGTACGTCTGTGTGCAAATCTCTCTGTTAGTAGTGGATACAAAAGTACTTTGTGAGTATATGAGTGGATGGTTAAGTGATTCTGTAATTCTCAAACATTATTGTGACAGTGGCTGTTTGGTTTTCTAAATAGGTATGCTTGTGGCTGTATAGGTGGGTGGCTGCCTATATAACTGGGTGTATGGGTCTGTAAGTGTGTGTGTAACTGACTGAAACTTACAAGTTTATGTCTTATCTTTTAACTACACAGCACCCTGGCCATTGGGCTACCCAGTCTGTACCTTAGGGGTGATTTATGTAAAATTTATGTAAAATAGGAGAGTTTAAACATTGGCAAGGGGTATTAAATGCCTAATCAGCCTGGCAGTAAGACTGCACTCATAGGATCTGCAGTAGCAGCCCAGAGACATGTTTAAAGGGCTACTTGTCTTAATGTGTGACTAGGAGTGTCAGGACTTGAGTTCATATCTGAGTGGCTCCATCAGATCCTTTATGGGCGTGTCACTGGATGTGCAAGTAACTATGTCACTATATGACTGGCTCTCTTGGTAACTCTATAGGTCTAAAAATGTGTATGTAAGTGGCTTTATGGGCTGCTTACTGGCTGTCATGACAGATTTTTAAAAGCAATATACTGTTACATCTTCTGGACCCTTCTGGTTGTGGAGATATATAGGACTTATAGGTTCACCAAGAACCCGAGGATCCCAGAGCCAATAACTGAACAGCGTCTTGCAATAGTTTTTTATTGTGTACCGGGTATATAGTAATTCAATTGGGAAAATAAAAACAGTGAAAAATCGGTATGAAAGACATGTATGCATTTCTAAAATGGGAACAGAATATAGAGTTTAGAAACAGTAGCTATTTGCAAATCTCCAAAATTGTGGGTACCCATACTAGCATGTGAACTATAGGACATTTTTCAAAGTGACTTCTTTTTTACACATTACCTTACATTTGGAAGGCAAAAATGCATCAAAAGTCAATAGGTAATAACAGTTGCTCTACAATTCTTTGTTACCCTAAGCCTCCCAATAAAAATGGTACCTCACTTGTGTGGGTAGGCCTAGTGTCCTCGACATGAAACGGCCCATAATGCAACGTGGACACACCATATTTTTACAGTGAAAACTGACCCTTTTTTTTGCAAAGTGCCTAGCTGTAGATTTTGAACCCTAGCTCTGCTGGCACCTAGGGAACCCTAGCAAACCTATACATTTTTGAAAACTAGACACCCAGGGCAATGCAGGATTGGTGACTTGTGTGGCTCTCACCAGGTTCTTTTACCCAAAATCCCTTGCAAACCTCAAACTTTCTAAAAAAAACAAATTTTCCTCACATTTCTGTAATGGAAAGTTCTGGAATCTGCGTGGATCCACAAAATTCCACCCACCCGCATTCTTCAAAGTCTTCTGATAAAAACTGGTACCTCACTTGTGTGGGTAGGCCTAGTGCCCGCGACAGGAAACGGCCCAAAACACAACATGGACACACCACATTTTTACAGTGAAAACTGACCCCTTTTTTGCAAAGTGCCTAGCTGTAGATTTTGAGCCCTAGCCCCGCCGGTACCTAGAGAAACCTAGCAAACCTATACATTTCTGAATACAAGACACCCAGGGGAATCCAGGATGGGGTGACTTGTGTCACTCTCACCAGGTTCTTTTACCCAGAATCCCTTGCAAACCTCAAACTTTCTAAAGAAAACACATTTCCCTCATATTTCTGTGATGGGAAGTTCTGGAATCTGCATCGATCCAAAAAACTTCCACCCACCCGCATTCCCCAAAGTCTTCTGATAAAAATGGTACCTCACTTGTGTGGGTAGGCCTAGTGCCCACGACATGAAATGGCCCAAAACGCAACGTGGACACACCACATTTTTACAGTGAAAACAGAATCCTTTTTTGCAAAGTGCCTGGCTGTAGATTTGGAACCCTAGCTCTGTTGGCACCTAGGGAAACCTAGCAAACCTATACATTTTTGAAAACTAGACATGCAGGGGAATCCAGGATGGGTGACTTGTGTGGCTATCACCAGGTTCTGTTATCCAGAATCCCTTGCAAACTTTGTAAAAAAAAAAAAAAAATCCCCACATTTCTGTGATGGAGAGTTCTGGAATCTGCGTGGATGCAAAAAATTCCACCCACCCCGAATTCCCCAAGGTCTTCCAATAAAAATGATACCGCACTTGTGTGGGTAGGCCTAGTGCCCACTACAAGCAATGGCCCAAAACGTATTGTGGAGACATCAAAATTACCTATCACAAAATAACCTAGTTTTGCGGGGAGCACCTGGGTTTTTGGCCCCGCGCTCAGCGGCTATCTAGGGAAACCTACCAAGACCACACATTTCTAAAAACTAGACACGCTGGGGAGTCCAGTGAGGTATGGCTTGCGAGGATCCCCCAACGTTTCCTTACCAAGAATCCCCTGCAAACCTCAAATTTAGCTAAAAAAAATCTTTCCTCACTTTTCTGTGTGGGAAAGTTGTGGGATCACTGGGCTGACACAAATTTCCTTCCACCCAGCGTTCCCCAAGGTCGCCCGATAAAAATGGTACCTCACTTGTGTGGGTGGGCCAAGTACAAGCGACAGGCCCCAAACATATTGTGGAGACATCAAAATTACCTATCACAAAACGATCTGGTTTTGCAAGGGGGTCAAATGGGTTTTTGCTCCTGGGCTTGGCGGCCATCTAGGGAAACCTAGCAAACCTAAACATTTTTAAAAGCTAGACACCCAGGGGAATCCAGGATGGGGTGACTTGTTTGGCTCTCACCATGTTCTGTTACCCAGAATCCCTTGCAAACCTCAAACTTTGTAAAAAAAAAACACACATTTTCCTCACATTTCTGAGATGGAAACTTCTGGGATCTGTGTGGATCCACAAAATTCCACCCACCCCGCATTCCCCAAAGTCTTCCGATAAAATTTATACCTCACTTGTGTGGGTAGGTCTAATGCCCGTGACAGGAAACGGCCCAAAACGCAACGTGGACACACCACATTTTTACAGTGAAAACTGACCCTTTCTTTGCAAAGTGCCTAGCTGTAGGTTTTGAACCCTAGCTCTGCTGGCACCTAGGGAAACCTAGCAAACCTATACATTTTTGAAAACTAGACACCCAGGGGAACCCAAGATGGGGTGACTTGTGTGGCTCTCACCATGTTCTGTTACCCAGAATCCCTTGCAAACCTCAAACTTTGTAAAAAAAAAACACACATTTTCCTCACATTTCTGAGATGGAAAGTTCTGGAATCTGCATGGATCCCAAAAAATTCCACCCACCCCGCATTCCTCAAAGTCTTCCGATAAAAGTGGTACCTTACTTGTATGGGCAGGCCTAATGCCCGTGATATGAAATGGCCCAAAATGCAACGTGGACACACCACATTTTTACAGTGAAAACTGACCCCTTTTTTTGCAAAGTGCCTAGCTGTAGATTTTGAACCCTAGCTCTGCTGGCACCTAGGGAACCCTAGCAAACCTATACATTTTTGAAAACTAGACACCCAGGGCACTGCAGGATTGGTGACTTGTGTGGCTCTCACCAGGTTCTTTTACCCAGAATCCCTTGCAAACCTCAAACTTTCTAAAAAAAACAAATTTTCCTCACATTTCTGTGATGGAAAGTTCTGGAATCTGCGTGGATCCACAAAATTCCACCCACCCGCATTCTTCAAAGTCTTCTGATAAAAACTGGTACCTCACTTGTGTGGGTAGGCCTAGTGCCCGCGACAGGAAACAGCCCAAAACACAACATGGACACACCACATTTTTACAGTGAAAACTGACCCCTTTTTTGCAAAGTGCCTAGCTGTAGATTTTGAGCCCTAGCCCCGCCGGTACCTAGAGAAACCTAGCAAACCTATACATTTCTGAAAACAAGACACCCAGGGGAATCCAGGATGGGGTGACTTGTGTCACTCTCACCAGGTTCTTTTACCCAGAATCCTTTGCAAACCTCAAACTTTGTAAAAAAAAAACACATTTCCTCACATTTCTGTGATGGAAAGTCCCGGAATCTGCGTGGATCCCCAAAATTCCACCCACCCCGCATTCTCCAAACTCTTCCGATAAAAATATTACCTCACTTGCGTGGGTAGACCTAGTGCCCGCGACATTAAACATCCCAAAACTCAAAGTGGACAGACCACATTTTAACAGTGAAACTGACCTCTTTTTTGCACAGTGCCTAGCTGCAGATTTTGAACCCTACGTCTGCCGGCACCTAGGGAAATGTAGCAAACCTATACATTTTTGAAAACTAGACACCCAGGGGAATCCAGGATGGGGTGACTTGTGTGGCTCTCACGAGGTTCTGTTACCCAGAATCCATTGCAATCCTCAAACTTTGTAAAAAAACACATTTTCCTCACATTTCTGTGATGGAAAGTTCTGGAATCTGCGTGGATCCACACAATTCCACCCACCCCACATTCCCCAAGTCTTCCAATAAAAATGGTACCTCACTTGTGTGGGTAGGCCTAGTGCCCACGACATGAAACGGCCCCAAACGCAATGTGGACACAGCACATTTTTACAGTGAAAACGGACTCCTTTTTTGCAAAGTGACTAGCTGTAGATTTTGAACACTAGCTCTGCTGGCACCTAGGGAAACCTAGCAAGCCTATACATTTTTTAAAAATAGATGCCCAGGGCAATCCAGGATTGGTGACTTGTGTGGCTCTCACCAGGTTCTGTTACCCAGAATCCCTTGCAAACCTCAAACTTTCTAAAGAAAACACATTTTCGTCATATTTCTGTGATGGGAAGTTCTGGAATCTGCATGGATCCAAAAAACTTCCACCCAACCGCATTCCCCAAAGTCTTCTGATAAAAATGGTACCTCACTTGTGTGGGTAGACCTAGTGCCCACGACATGAAATGGCCCAAAACGCAACGTGGACACACCACATTTTTACAGTGAAAACAGAATCCTTTTTTGCAAAGTGCCTAGCTGTAGATTTGGAACCCTAGCTCTGTTGGCACCTAGGGAAACCTAGCAAACCTATACATTTTTGAAAACTAGACATGCAGGGGAATCCAGGATGGGTGACTTGTGTGGCTTTCACCAGGTTCTGTTATCCAGAATCTCTTGCAAACTTTGTAAAAAAAAAAGAAAAATTCCCCACATTTCTGTGATGGAAAGTTCTGGAATCTGCGTGGATGCAAAAAATTCCACCCACCCCGAATTCCCCAAGGTCTTCCAATAAAAATGATACTGCACTTGTGTGGGTAGGGCTAGTTCCCACTACAAGCAATGGCCCCAAACGTATTGTGGAGACATCAAAATTATCTATCACAAAATAACCTAGTTTTGTGGGGGGCACCTGGGTTTTTGGCCCCGCGCTCAGCGGCCATCTAGGGAAACCTACCAAGACCACACATTTCTAAAAACTAGACACCCTGGGGAGTCCAGTGAGGAATGGCTTGCGAGGATCCCCCAACGTTTCCTTACCCAGAATCCCCTGCAAACCTCAAATTTAGCTAAAAAAAATCTTTCCTCACTTTTCTGTGTGGGGAAGTTGTGGGATCACTGGGCTGACACAAATTTCCTTCCACCCAGCGTTCCCCAAGATCTCCCGATAAAAATGGTACCTCACTCGTGTGGGTGGGCCAAGTACCAGCGACAGGCAAGGGCCCCAAACATATTGTGGAGACATCAAAATTACCTATCACAAAACGATCTGGTTTTGCAAGGGGGTCAAATGGGTTTTTGCTCCTGGGCTTGGCGGCCATCTAGGGAAACCTAGCAAACCTAAACATTTTAAAAACTAGACACCCACGGGAATCCAGGATGGGGTGACTTGTTTGGCTCTCACCATGTTCTGTTACCCAGAATCCCTTGCAAACCTCAAACTTTGTAAAAAAAACCACACATTTTCCTCACATTTCTGAGATGGAAACTTCTGGGATCTGTGTGGATCCACAAAATTCCACCCACCCCGCATTCCCCAAAGTCTTCCGATAAAATTTATACCTCACTTGTGTGGGTAGGTCTAATGCCCGTGACAGGAAACGGCCCAAAACGCAACGTGGACACACCACATTTTTACAGTGAAAACTGACCCTTTCTTTGCAAAGTGCCTAGCTGTAGGTTTTGAACCCTAGCTCTGCTGGCACCTAGGGAAACCTAGCAAACCTATACATTTTTGAAAACTAGACACCCAGGGGAACCCAAGATGGGGTGACTTGTGTGGCTCTCACCAGGTTCTGTTACCCAGAATTCCTTCCAAACGTCAAACTTTGTAAAAAAAAAAACACATTTTCCTCATATTTCTGTGATGGAAAGTTCTGGAATCTGCATGGATCCCAAAAAATTCCACCCACCCCGCATTCCTCAAAGTCTTCCGATAAAAGTGGTACCTCACTTGTATGGGCAGGCCTAGTGCCCGTGATATGAAATGGCCCAAAACGCAACGTGGACACACCACATTTTTACAGTGAAAACTGACCCTTTCTTTGCAAAGTGCCTAGCTGTAGATTTTGACCCCTAGCTCTGCCGGAACCAAGGGAAACCTAGAAAACCTATATGGTTTTGAAAACTAGACGCCCAGGGAAATCCAGGATTGGTGACTTATGTGGCTCTCACCAGGTTCTGTTACCCAAAATTCCTTGCAAACCTCAAACTTTGTAAAAAAACACATTTTCCCCACATTTCTGTGATGGAAAGTTCTGGAATCTGCTTGGATCCACAAAATTCCACCCACCCCACATTCCCCAAAGTCTTCCGATAAAAATGATACCTCACTTGTGTGTGTAGGCCTAGTGTCTACGACAAGCAAGGGCCCAAAACGTATTGTGGAGACATCAAAATCACCTATCACAAAATGACCTGGTTTTGCAGGGAGAGGGCACCTGGGTTTTTGGCCCCAGGCTCAGCGGCCATCTAGGGAAACCTACTAAACCCACATATTTCTGAAAATTAGATTCCCTGGGGAGTCCAGTGAGGTATGGCTTGCATGGATCCCCCAACGTTTCCCTAACCAGAATCCCCTGCAAACCTCAAATTTAGCTGAACAAAATATTTCCTCACTTTTCTGTGTGTGAAAGTTGTGGGATCACCGGGCTGACACAAATTTCCTTCCACACAGCGTTCCCCAAGGTCTCCCGATAAAAATGGTACCTCACTCGTGTGGGTGGGCCAAGTACCAGCGACAGGCAAGGGCCCCAAACATATTGTGGAGACATCAAAATTACCTATCACAAAACGATCTGGTTTTGCAAGAGGGTCAAATGGGTTTTTGCTCCTGGGCTTGGCGGCCATCTAGGGAAACCTAGCAAACCTAAACATTTTAAAAAACTAGACACCCACGGGAATCCAGGATGGGGTGACTTGTTTGGCTCTCACCATGTTCTGTTACCCAGAATCCCTTGCAAACCTCAAACTTTGTAAAAAAAAAACCACACATTTTCCTCACATTTCTGAGATGGAAACTTCTGGGATCTGTGTGGATCCACAAAATTCCACCCACCCCGCATTCCCCAAAGTCTTCCGATAAAATTTATACCTCACTTGTGTGGGTAGGTCTAATGCCCGTGACAGGAAACGGCCCAAAACGCAACGTGGACACACCACATTTTTACAGTGAAAACTGACCCTTTCTTTGCAAAGTGCCTAGCTGTAGGTTTTGAACCCTAGCTCTGCTGGCACCTAGGGAAACCTAGCAAACCTATACATTTTTGAAAACTAGACACCCAGGGGAACCCAAGATGGGGTGACTTGTGTGGCTCTCACCAGGTTCTGTTACCCAGAATTCCTTCCAAACGTCAAACTTTGTAAAAAAAAAACACATTTTCCTCATATTTCTGTGATGGAAAGTTCTGGAATCTGCATGGATCCCAAAAATTCCACCCACCCCGCATTCCTCAAAGTCTTCCGATAAAAGTGGTACCTCACTTGTATGGGCAGGCCTAGTGCCCGTGATATGAAATGGCCCAAAACGCAACGTGGACACACCACATTTTTACAGTGAAAACTGACCCTTTCTTTGCAAAGTGCCTAGCTGTAGATTTTGACCCCTAGCTCTGCCGGAACCAAGGGAAACCTAGAAAACCTATATGGTTTTGAAAACTAGACGCCCAGGGAAATCCAGGATTGGTGACTTATGTGGCTCTCACCAGGTTCTGTTACCCAAAATTCCTTGCAAACCTCAAACTTTGTAAAAAAACACATTTTCCCCACATTTCTGTGATGGAAAGTTCTGGAATCTGCTTGGATCCACAAAATTCCACCCACCCCACATTCCCCAAAGTCTTCCGATAAAAATGATACCTCACTTGTGTGTGTAGGCCTAGTGTCTACGACAAGCAAGGGCCCAAAACGTATTGTGGAGACATCAAAATCACCTATCACAAAATGACCTGGTTTTGCAGGGAGAGGGCACCTGGGTTTTTGGCCCCAGGCTCAGCGGCCATCTAGGGAAACCTACTAAACCCACATATTTCTGAAAATTAGATTCCCTGGGGAGTCCAGTGAGGTATGGCTTGCATGGATCCCCCAACGTTTCCCTAACCAGAATCCCCTGCAAACCTCAAATTTAGCTGAACAAAATATTTCCTCACTTTTCTGTGTGTGAAAGTTGTGGGATCACCGGGCTGACACAAATTTCCTTCCACACAGCGTTCCCCAAGGTCTCCCGATAAAAATGGTACCTCACTCATGTGGGTGAGCCAAGTACCAGCGACAGGCAAGGGCCCAAAACGTATTGTGGAGACCTCAAAATTACCTACCACAAAACGATCTGGTTTTGCAAGTGGGTCAAATGGGTTTTTGCTCTTGGGCTTGGCGGCCATCTAGGGAAACCTAGCAAACCTAAACATTTTTAAAAACTAGACACCTAGGGGAATCCAGGATGGGGTGACTTGTTTGGCTATCACCATGTTCTGTTACCCAGAATCCCTTGCAAACCTCAAACTTTGTAAAACAAAAAACACACATTTTCCTCACATTTCTGAGATGGAAACTTCTGGGATCTGTGTGGATCCACAAAATTCCACCCACCCTGCATTCCCCAAAGTCTTCCGATAAAATTTATACCTCACTTGTGTGGGTAGGTCTAATGCCCGTGACAGGAAACGGCCCAAAACGCAACGTGGACACACCACATTTTTACAGTGAAAACTGACCCTTTCTTTGCAAAGTGCCTAGCTGTAGGTTTTGAACCCTAGCTCTGCTGGCACCTAGGGAAACCTAGCAAACCTATACATTTTTGAAAACTAGACACCCAGGGGAACCCAAGATGGGGTGACTTGTGTGGCTCTCACCAGGTTCTGTTACCCAGATATCCTTCCAAACCTCAAACTTTGTAAAAAAAAAAAAAACATTTTCCTCACATTTCTGTGATGGAAAGTTCTGGAATCTGCATGGATCCCCAAAAATTCCACCCACCCCGCATTCCTCAAAGTCTTCCGATAAAAGTGGTACCTCACTTGTATGTGCAGGCCTAGTGCCCGTGATATGAAATAGCCCAAAACGCAACGTGGACACACCACATTTTTACAGTGAAAACGGAGCCCTTTTTTTGCAAAGTGCCTAGCTGTAGATTTTGAACCCTAGCTCTGCTGGCACCTAGGGAACCCTAGCAAACCTATACATTTTTGAAAACTAGACACCCAGGGCACTGCAGGATTGGTGACTTGTGTGGCTCTCACCAGGTTCTTTTACCCAGAATCCCTTGCAAACCTCAAACTTTCTAAAAAAAACAAATTTTCCTCACATTTCTGTGATGGAAAGTTCTGGAATCTGCGTGGATCCACAAAATTCCACCCACCTGCATTCTTCAAAGTCTTCTGATAAAAACTGGTACCTCACTTGTGTGGGTAGGCCTAGTGCCCGCGACAGGAAACGGCCCAAAACACAACATGGACACACCACATTTTTACAGTGAAAACTGACCCCTTTTTTGCAAAGTGCCTAGCTGTAGATTTTGAGCCCTAGCCCCGCCGGTACCTAGAGAAACCTAGCAAACCTACACATTTCTGAAAACAAGACACCCAGGGGAATCCAGGATGGGGTGACTTGTGTCACTCTCACCAGGTTCTTTTACCCAGAATCCTTTGCAAACCTCAAACTTTGTAAAAAAAAAAAACACATTTCCTCACATTTCTGTGATGGAAAGTCCCGGAATCTGCGTGGATCCCCAAAATTCCACCCACCCGCATTCTCCAAACTCTTCCGATAAAAATATTACCTCACTTGTGTGGGTAGACCTAGTGCCCGCGACATTAAACATCCCAAAACTCAAAGTGGACAGACCACATTTTAACAGTGAAACTGACCTCTTTTTTGCACAGTGCCTAGCTGCAGATTTTGAACCCTAGGTCTGCCGGCACCTAGGGAAACGTAGCAAACCTATACATTTTTGAAAACTAGACACCCAGGGGAATCCAGGATGGGGTGACTTGTGTGGCTCTCACAAGGTTCTGTTACCCAGAATCCATTGCAAACCTCAAACTTTGTAAAAAAACACATTTTCCTCACATTTCTGTGATGGAAAGTTCTGGAAGCTGCGTGGATCCACACAATTCCACCCACCCCACATTCCCCAAGTCTTCCAATAAAAATGGTTCCTCACTTGTGTGGGTAGGCCTAGTGCCCGCGACATGAAACGGCCCCAAACACAACGTGGACAGAGCACATTTTTACAGTGAAAACGGACTCTTTTTTTGCAAAGTGCCAGCTGTAGATTTTGAACACTACCTCTGCTGGCACCGAGGAAAACCTAGCAAGCCTATACATTTTTTAAAAATAGACGCCCAGGGCAATCCAGGATTGGTGACTTGTGTGGCTCTCACCAGGTTCTGTTACTCAGAATCCCTTGCAAACCTCAAACTTTCTAAAGAAAACACATTTTCCTCATATTTCTGTGATGGAAAGTTCTGGAATCTGCATGGATCCAAAAAACTTCCACCCACCCGCATTCCCCAAAGTCTTCTGATAAAAATGGTACCTCACTTGTGTGGGTAGGCCTAGTGCCCACGACATGAAATGGCCCAAAACGCAACGTGAACACACCACATTTTTACAGTGAAAACAGAATCCTTTTTTGCAAAGTGCCTAGCTGTAGATTTGGAACCCTAGCTCTGTTGGCACCTAGGGAAACCTAGCAAACCTATACATTTTTGAAAACTAGACATGCAGGGGAATCCAGTATGGGTGACTTGTGTGGCTATCACCAGGTTCTGTTATCCAGAATCCCTTGCAAACTGTGTAAAAAAAAAAAAACATTCCCCACATTTCTGTGATGGAAAGTTCTGGAATCGGCGTGGATGCAAAAAATTCCACCCACCCCGAATTCCCCATGGTCTTCAGATAAAAATGATACCGCACTTGTGTGGGTAGGCCTAGTGCCCACTACAAGCAATGGCCCCAAAAGTATTGTGGAGACATCAAAATCACCTATCACAAAATGACCTGGTTTTGCAGGGAGAGGGCACCTGGGTTTTTGGCCCCAGGCTCAGCGGCCATCTAGGGAAACCTACTAAACCCACATATTTCTGAAAATTAGATACCCTGGGGAGTCCAGTGAGGTATGGCTTGCGTGGATCCCTCAACATTTCCCTAACCAGAATCCCCTGCAAACCTCAAATTTAGCTTTACAAAATATTTCCTCACTTTTCTGTGTGTGAAAGTTGTGGGATCACCGGGCTGACACAAATGTCCTTCCACACCGCGTTCCCCAAGGTCTCCCGATAAAAATGGTACCTCACTCATGTGGGTGGGCCAAGTACCAGCGACAGGCAAGGGCCCAAAACGTATTGTGGAGACCTCAAAATTACCTATCACAAAACGATCTGGTTTTGCAAGGTGGGTCACATGAGTTTTTGGTCCCAGGCTTGGTTGCCATCTAGGGAAACCTAGCAAACCTATACATTTAAAAAAACTAGACACCCAGGGGAATCCAGGATGGGGTGACTTGTTTGGCTCTCACCATGTTCTGTTACCCAGAATCCCTTGCAAACCTCAAACTTTGTAAAAAAGAAACCCACACATTTTCCTCACATTTTTGAGATGGAAACTTCTGGGATCTGCATGGATCCACAAATTTCCACCCACCCCGCATTCCTCAAAGGCTTCCGATAAAAATGGAACCTCACTTGTGTGGGTAGGCCTAGTGCCCGGGACAGAAACGGACCAAAACGCAACGTGGTCATACCACATTTTTACAGTGAAATCTGATCCCTTTCTTGCAAATTGCCAAGCTGTAGATTTTGAACCCTAGCTCTGCCGGCACCTAGGGAAATGTTGGGTTGTATATATATATATTTATTATCTGTCATGTATTGTGAGTTGCTGTGCCTCTCGAGACTCTAGGGAACTTCCATCTCTGTGGAATTCCAGAACGGGAGGTACGGGGTAAAAAGTTACAGTTGAGCTGATGCTGGAGATCTGCGGTCGTTGCTCCTGTCTTGTCTGAAAATAAAGATTTGAAGAACTTACGTTTCCACTTCATTTCACTGGCGACGAGTTACTTCTCCTTCAAGATGTCCACGCATGCCTGTGATTCTTCAACCAAAGCTTTCAGTCCACCAACCGGCGCGACGGACCTGTTTCAAGTCGTCGAGGCGGTGAGGACTCTGACTTTGTTGCGACTTCCTTTCGAACACGCAGGTGAAAAAAAAACACGTTTTCTTCAGAAGTTGTGGTGAGACTTTCCATATTTTTAACTAATTAAAGCCTGCCTCGCGCTCAGTCAAGCATCCTCCTCCCACTTAATTCCATGCGCGTCATTGGATTCTTCTAAGCTTTTGTTGTGACTTCACAACGTAAGCATTGCCTGCCTGCCTGGCGCCGCTCTACGCTGCATCTCCACGTTACGTGCCACCATTTTACTGAATGTATTCGTGTTGTCACCATAACAACGCCAGCGTTTCTTTTCAACGCTGATGCGCACAGCTAATTTACATTTATTTGCGCACAGCTGGCAAAGACATCGCTGATGCGCACAGCTTATTTAAACATTCAATGCTAACGCGCACAGCCGCTTAACATTTTATCGTGCACAGTATTATTTGACATTTATTGGGCACAGTTATAAAGACATCGCTGATGCGCACAGCTTATTTCAACTTTCTACGCTAATGTGCACAGCTGTTTAACATTTATTACGCAAAGTACTGGAAGTCTGACACGCTCACACGCACAGCTCATTATTTCAAATTTGTACATTGGCGTGTCTTCTCATTACATGCAATCCTGCATACTATTTAAAAAAATAACATTGTATCTTCATTTTTTATAACATACAAATACATTTTAAGACGTATATTTTAGAAAAAAAAAAATTTCCCAAGCCATGCAGCAATCTTTGTCACCTCCTCCTGCGTTCTCACCCAATCCTGCTTCTCCTGAGTCCGATTGGGAAAAGTGGAAGGAAAGTTTCGAGGCATACCTAGATGCCCTCAATGGTGACTCCTTTACAAGTAAGAAAAAATGCGCAATTTTAAGGCATTGCCTTGGTCCTGAAGGGCGCACTATTTTAAAGCATACTCCTAAAGTGCTAGTTTTGTGCATTGAGGGTGAAGGCGATGGCGTTGAAGATGAATATGCTACAGCCATTAAGTCTTTTGATACCAGGTTCAAAGCTTGTAAGAATGTTACATTAGAAAGACACAAATTCTACAAAAGAGCGCAACTTCCTGGAGAATCTGCATCTACCCACGTAGGCGCTCTACGAATTCTAGCAGTCTCATGTGATTATAAAACATTTGAGGAAGAGATGATTAGAGATCAGCTTATGGAAAAAACAAATAACAAAAAAGTTCAAGAGGCTCTTTTGTCAAAGCCTGAGTTGACTCTACAAAAAAGCATTGGAGATTGCTACTAGAATTGAGCGTACCACTTCGTATCTAGAACAAATGTCAATTTCAAGTTCTACTTCACCAACACAAAATGTTTTGGCCATTAAAAGCAAGTACAAAACTCAAAAAGAAAAACCACGCCAAGACAAATCTTGGGGGTATGCAAGAACTAACTCCACCACCAGACCCACAAATAAACGTTGGGAGTGTTACCGTTGCGGCAGCACTTCCCACCTTGGGAATGCCAAATTTTGTCCTGCTCTGAACAAAACTTGTAGCAGATGTTTTAAGAAAGGTCATTTCGCCCATGTTTGTAAATCAAGTGTTAAACCATCTGTTAATCCTGAGTCGTCTTCCAAGAAAGTTCTCAATGTTGAACAACTCACTGGTGAATCATCTTCAAGTGAAGAGGACCAAATTTGCCTAATAACAGAGTGTCACAGCACTGATGTTGTCTCTACTGTATCGCAAGGAACAAGACGACCCTTATGTACTTTGGCTGTCAACGGAAAAGATATCAAGATGTTAGCTGACTCTGGATCTCCATTTACACTTATAAGTGACAAAATATGGGAAGATTTGTTTCAATCTCAGGGTATCATTTTAAAACATTCATCAGTCCGTCCCATTGCTTATGGTGGCAAAACCATTGAAGTACTTGGTGAATTTCATGCAAATTTGTGTTTTACAGGTAGTAATGCCCAAGGTGTAGTTTATGTCGCTAAAGATGATACATGTTTATTGGGGTGGTATGACCAAGGTAATTTGGGGATCATTTTGGATCCTAATGATCCTGACCAAGTTATATTGAAGAAAGATTTAGTTTGTATACAGACGGTGAAGGAAAATTAATGGGAGTCAGTGTATCCTGAAATTTTTAATGACAAGTTAGGTCTATTTAAAGGATTCAAACACAAAATCAGATTGATCGATGGTGCCAAACCTGTGGTGCACAAAGTTCGCAGAGTACCATTGGCTTTACGGGATGCACTTAAAAAAGAATTAAATAAGCTATGCTCTAGTGATGTCATAGAACCCATTGAATCTTCCGATTGGGTTTCACCCATTGTTTTAGCTCGCAAGGCCAATGGTTCCTTGCGCATGTGTGTTGATCTTCGTGATCTTAATCGCCATATCTGGGTTGATCAACACCCTTTGCCGAACATCACTGAGATGACTACTACTCTTAACAATGGTGAATGGTTTAGTTTACTTGATATGACATCAGTTTACCATCAAATTAATTTATACCCCGATTCCAGACACTACACTGCGTTCATTACCCCAGAGGGTTTATTTCAATACAAACATATGCCTTTTGGGCTTGCTTCCGCATCCGCAGTTTTCCAAAGGATTGTGGAAAGCATGTTCAAGGATATTCCCGGGGTGATGGCGTTCCAGGACAAAGTGTTGATTTATGGTTCTAATGAGATTCAACACAATGAGAGATTGCGTAATGTTTTTTCCATCCTAAAAGAAAAAGGTGTCACTTTGAGTCTTGAAAAATTTAAATTAAATGTGACCTCTGTGGATTATTTAGGATATAGAATATCTGCTAAGGGTGTTGAACATAAATCCAGTCTTGTTAAAGCTATAGAGGATTTTTGTGCACCTAGTGACAAAGATCAGTTGAGGTCCTTCATGGGACTCATCGAGTTCTATGCTAGATTTGTGCCTAATTGTTCTGCCAAGACATTTCATATGAGGAATCTACTGGAAAAAATTGTCATTTTCAAATGGACTGCTGAATGTGCTGAGGAATTTCATATAATCAAAAAAGAGATTGCACATGCCGTTCCTCTCAAACCTTTTGACATCAATGATCACACAATAATCATGACTGATGCCAGTCAGAAGGGTCTTGGTGCTGTACTCATGCAGCATAGGGATGGCAGGGATGAGGTGGTAGCTTTTGCTTCTAGAGGCCTGAAAGGTGCCGAAGCTACTTACTCAGTAATAGAACCCGAAGCGTTAGCTTGCTGGTGGGGCATCGTTCATTTTAAACAGTATCTATGGGGCTCCAAATTTACTGTAAGAGTGGATCATAAACCTTTGGTTCAACTCTTTACCACCAAAGGGGGAGATAAAGCCACTCCTCGAATTGCCAAGTGGCAATACAGACTGTTAGAGCATAACTTTGATGTTGAATATGTTCCAGAAATACGAAGCATCTTAGCAGATTGTTTGTCCAGGATACCAAGTAGTACACATGATATGGATGATCATGACGATAAGGAGTTTGGGGCTGAGATTTTTTGTTACGCTGTGTCTCATGCAGATGGAGCCATTTTAGAAAGTGAATGGAGAGATGCGTATGATACTGATTTAGACATTAAGAAGCTTATGGATGTGATTCACACAGGTTGGACGAGAGAATGTTTGGATGATGAAGCCATCAGTAAATTCAAGCATGTTTTTGATGAGCTCTCTATTGTCAATGGACTTTTGTTTCGCTCTTCCTTACTTGTGGTTCCCATGAGCATGAGAGACAAAGTGCTTACCCTAGTTCATGAAGGCCACATTGGTATGCGTGCCATGAAAAGAAGGATTAGAGAGCAGTTTTGGTGGCCCAGTCTCGACAAGCAAGTGGAACATTTTGTTAGAGACTGTTAGAGACTGTTTATATTGTGCTGTAAGTGACAAGTCTCAAGTGACAGTTCCTAGTCCTGTTCAAGCTGTGAGTGTTCCTTCCAAGTCCTGGTCCAAACTGGCCATTGACATTATTGGCCCTTTAACTCTGTCTGACAGTGGTGTTTCGGAATATGGTATAGTTCTAATAGATTACCACAGTCGTTGGCCAGAGTTGAAATTTGTAAAGGTTCCCACCACTGCTTGTGTAATAGAATTCCTTGAATTTTTATTTGCCAGGGAAGGTGTTCCAGACGAAATAGTCTCTGACAATGGCTGTCAATTTACTTCTTCAGAATTTGAGCAATTTTTAGACTTCATGGGTATTAAGCACACCAAAACCTCACTTTATCACCCTAGGAGCAATGGTCTCGTAGAGAGATTCAACAGAGTGATCAAAGACAACATACAATTGTCTAAAGCCAGCAGTCTAAATTGCAAAAATGAACTTAAAAACTTGTTGTGTGCCGTACGCACCACCCCCAATTCTGATACTGAAGTTTCCCCATTCATTTTACTAAGGGGCCGTCTTCCATTTTCTAAGTTGTTAAGGAAGTGGATGGGTGTGTTTGATTTACCAGTAGCTAAAATAAAAGAAGTAGGCAAGAAAAGAGTAGAAGCTCAAAACAAGTACATTCAACATAGTTCTAGGGAACTGAATGTGAAAGTTGGTGATCGAGTTAGAGTCAAATGTGCTCGTATTGTGCCTAAGGGCGAATCCAAGTTCTCTAATCTTAAGTCTGTTATAAGAGTTAACAAGAGTGCAGTACAATTGGAGGACGGGAGATGGTGGAACAAAAACAAGATCTCAGTTTCTAAATCACCCCATCTTTCAATGCATAATCATTTTGCATCTCACCATAATCAAGGTGAAGTGTCTCATGGTTCCTTCATCCAGAGTTCCTTCGTCCGTGTTCCTTCGTCCAGAGTTTCAAGATTACCTAACAAATTTCATGATTATGTTATGCATTAATATGTTTTACTCTTTGTCTGTTTTATTATTTTTCAATTGTTTGCAGAGGAGGAAGATGTGTTGGGTTGTATATATATATTTAATATCTGTATTGTATTGTGAGTTGCCGTGCCTCTCGAGACTCTAGGGAACTTCCATCTCTGTGGAATTCCAGAATGGGAGATACGGGGGAAAAAGTTACAGTTGAGCTGATGCTGGAGACCTGCGGTCGTTGCTCCTGTCTTGTCGGAAAATAAAGATTTGAAGAACTTACGTTTCCACTTCATTTCAGGAAACCTAGCAAACCTACACATTTTTGAAAACTAGACACCAAGGGAAATCCAGGATGTGGTGACTTGTGTGGCTCTCACCAGGTTCTGTTACTCAGAATCCCTTGCAAACCTCAAAGTTTGTCAAACAACACGGGGGCATATTCTCAAGGAGCCATCGCTGATTTATCGGCACTTTAGCACCGCAAAAGTAGCGATAGACTTATCGCCCCATTCACAAGCTGGTGCAAACTGCCGACATCGCCAGTTTTCCAGCGATAGCTGCAGCAAAACACATCGCCACGGATGGGAGCGACAATTAACGCTAATGACATTCAGAGTAGGCGTTCCCGTGCAAAAACACATGAAAACACCACTTCACGATATTCTCAACGACCAGCCAGACCTGCGATGCCGGACAAAAACAGGCGATAAGGTGCGTTAGCAGCAGGGACTTAACACCTGCTCATTACTGGTCTTAAGTAGGACGAAAACCTGCATTACAGAGGGAGCCCAGGCCAGAGCCACATCTGAAGACCAACTGATGCCATGGAGCTACTAATCATGCAGCTTGGAGACCCAAGAGGGCCACAACACCCACCGCCACCACACCCAGGACCACCCCCAGGACCACCCCCCGGACCACCACCGAGGCAGCGCAGAACAAGACAGCGGACCTTCCCGAAAACGCATCAGCCTCACAGACTTAACGCCAGAGGATGTCATTGCCCACTACAGGCTCAAAAGGACAACCATCATCCGCATCATGACCCACATTGCCCACAGGCTGACGGCACAAACACAGCGGACAACCAACATCCCTCCGCAGACAAAGCTGCTGGCTGTGCTACACCTGTTCGCCTCTGGTACCTTCCAACCAACAACTGCCAGAGTCGGAGGAGTCTGACAGCCAGCCCTATCAAAGGCCATCACACCTCTCCTGGATGCCATCATCAGTTTCATACCCCAGCACCTTCACTTCCCCCACACTGCGCAGGAACAGCTGGAGACCGAGCAAGGCTTCTACGCCATAGCCGGATACCCACACATGTTGGGGGCAATCGACTGCACACATGTCCTACTTGTGCCCCCTGCCGACACAGCACACAATTACCGCAACAGGAAGCACATGCATTCCATCAATGTGTAGACAATAGTGGACCACTGGGGACTCTTCACCAATGTCGTCGCCAACTACCCAGGCAGGGTGCATGACTCATACATCTTCCGACAGTCCATCATCAACCAGCGCTTCCAGGATGGCACCTATGGCAATGGACTGCTCGTTGGTAAGTACCAACGGAACACACCACACACCTCAATTCCACAATCACACAACGCACAACTGTGGGAATGGACATGTAACAAAATCACATCCAACATGCCAAACAACATGCACACCTGCCAGACACGACAACACAAGTAACCGTGGTAAGAGGGGCCAGAAATGTGGACAAACCATACACTAAGGCATAGCCCCTCTGCCACACATTTGCAGAATGTGGGGAGAGGTGGGAACCACAATTGTGCGAAGGAGGCAATGGACCCATGAATAACAATGTACACAATGCCAAGTGTGTTGGTGATGTACTGGACAGTCTTGAGTATGCAGAGCACAGACATGTCCATGTGGACACATACTGCCGGCGTCTGTAGTGTCGTGGACAGTGGACACAACCATGTCATCACAGGCAGTGGGGAACACCTTGGACAAGTAGCCATGTCGGCCCCCCTGTAAGCGTAAGCGTAGTGAGCAGGCCCGGCACACGCCAGTCCAGCGTAGGGGAGTGATTAAATAGGCCAGGGCTCAGGGAGTGGTACACTTCCGGGATGGCCACCGAAGTAACTACTGTGTGTGGCTCTGTGTCTGCCATATCCTGGCCATAGACCCACACAAACGTGGCCGACCACCTACAATGGGCAAAGTCACACCGGCGACGAGGTGGCTACGACCCACGCCACCCGGCGCACATCTCGTCATCGCCTGCAGTGGCGTGTCTGCCAGGGCGGCGTCCCTCAGCCTGCCACAAGGCCGCCGTCGTGACCAGTGGTGCCTTCGCGATCCTGTGCGCCTGCCGCACCCCAGCCCGCTGATCCCCAGACCCGACCTGCGCCCAGCAGTTAATGCCCGCCACTGCACACCCAGGCCTAACTCCTCACCTGCCGCCACCGGAGTCTCTCCAAGAGGGCCCACCACATGCCGGTGCAATCTCCAAGGCCGGGCTCCACGGGCTTGGCAGCCTCCTCAGCCGATCGCTGCCTTCTGCACAACAGGCCCCCAGCGCACCCAGCGGCACCGCACCGCGGAGTTGCGAGTTGGCTACTGCTGCCTTCTGACCACACTGCGGTACAGCAAGTAACATACACATCCTTTCCAGTCTGCCCCTCCAGGCCTGCTGCATCATCGCAGGCTGCACACCCGCTCAGCTCTTCCGGTGGGCCGAACTCAGTGCACCACAAGTCACCGTTCAGCCTCCAGCATTTTAGCATGATGCACACCCGCTCAGCTCTTCTGGTGGGCCGAACTCAGTGCACCACAAGTCACCGTCCAGCCTCAAGCATTATAGCATGATGCACACCCGCTCAGCTCTTCCGGTGGGCCGAACTCAGTGCACCACAAGTCACCGTCCAGCCTCCAGCATTATAGCATGATGCACACCCGCTCAGCTCTTCTGGTGGGCCGAACTCAGTGCACCACAAGTCACCATCCAGCCTCAAGCATTATAGCATGATGCACACCCGCTCAGCTCTTCCGGTGGGCCGAACTCAGTGCACCACAAGTCATTGTCCTGAGGGGCTACCCCACAAGTCCGCCTCCAGTAGCCAACAGCATGTCCTCGGTAACGCCACTGGAGCCCTTCACAGTCAAGGGGCCATCCCCGTCCCAGGCAGGCTGCCGGTAAGCCTGGGCAAATCGTCTAGAGACGTACTCCGAATCGCACGACATCCCAGCGCTGCGGCAGCGGCGCACACGTGTGAGGAGTGTGGAGAAATGGCCCGGGGCTCTGGGCGTGGTTCAGTTCTGGGCTCTGGGCATGGTCCAGTTCTGGCCTGGCCACAAAAGTGACTATGGAGTGTGTCTCCGTAGTAGTGTCTGCGCTACCCGGCCTGTAATCGACAATGTCGCAATGTAGCATGCACCAGGAGGGCGGCCTCGCCCGAATGGATTAATAAAGGAGCGCGAGACCGCTCGGGGTCTTGGCTCATAAATGCCAACTTTTGTGTGTGTATCTACATTGCCGCAGCCTGAACCGAAGGCCTAGCCTCAATATCAGCGCGAGTTCAGCCAGGCCAGAACTCCACATCTGTGTCCGCCCTATCCTTACCATAGGCCTACAGACACGTGGCCGCACACCTTCAATGGCCCACATTACAGTCTTGCTGTCAGTCCTGTGGACATGCGCAGACAGGCATGACAATGGTGTGCCGTAGGAGTGCAAGTGATGCAACCGCGCAGCACACACAAGTAAATAGGCTCGTGGGAGGGAGGAGCAGCTGTGAGGCTACGTAATACACATTGTCCTACCACATTTGCCAGCAGCAATACATGGCTAACATGAATCCCAAGGTCGCACAAATCACACACCACGAAACGTGTATGTCTGCCAACACAGCATGCAGAACCACCAGTTAACACTGACCTCACTTACCTCTCACAGGTGATCAAGGATATGCACTCTGCCCGTGGATGATGACACCCCTCCAAGACCCGAACACCCCGGCCCAGAGGCAGTACAATGTGGGCCACAAACGCACCAGGGGCATTGTTGAACGCACGTTTGGCGTGTTGAAATCACGTTTCAGGTGCCTGGACATCACCGGTGGAAGACTCCTGTACAGCCCAGAAATAGTGTGCAAGATGATCACTGCATGTTGTGTATTGCACAACCTATGTGTACGCACCAATGCCCCATGGATCCAAGTCCCAGAAGCACCGGATGATGATGAGGAAGATGATGCAGGTGGACCACGCCCCACTGCAGCCGCAGCAGGAATAGCCCGAAGGAACACAATCATCAACAATTTCTTCGCATGAGGACGTCACACTGTGACTGTCCACAACAATCATGGCACAGTACAAGATGACCACATGACTAGCATGTGCAAATGAAATCTTAGCAACACACATTCCCTGTGTGCATGTCAGTCCTCTGCATTAGCACATTTATCTGACGCGTGTAAGTGCAACATTGAGTGCTTACATTCGCATATGTTGCAAGAAGAGATGGTGTGTATGTCACCTCTGTACCGAGAGGCTGTTCATGGCGTCATGTATTCGACATGCCATATCAGGGTGTCACATGTAGTACGTCATGCCACTCATCAGCGTCCCACGTGTACATTAACGTGACATGAAGGCCGTCATTGGTGTTCAGGAAAAGACAACATGGTGCCATTTGTGGTCAGAGATGTACCTGCCTGATGCAAATATACACCCTGTGTGTTGAGTCCCACAACATGAACAACATGGCCATAAGGGGGATGTGGGCACAGTGGACACCTCAGCAACATTGGGAGATACACACCAGCCTAGAAGCCAGCAGGGCCACCTTGCGTGGAACACACCAAGGTGTCCCCTGGTCAAATGTGCCATGTACAGGTCACATGTGTACACGGACGTCATCCATCAAGAGAAGTGATCAGTGCCAGCTAATAGGTGCAAGGTGAGTGGTCAACCGCCTCCTCACAGCTACCTGCACTCATCACTGTCAGACTGCAGCAAAACAACACTGCTACATCAGAGCATGCAATACTGACCGTGAGCGCACGTACATGGCTGGTAAGGGTTCAACCATGCCGGAAGGCGAAGCAGTGACATCCCCCCCACCCAATACCCATCACATTTCCAGAATGCAAGCAGATGACAAACTGACATTGTGTGTGACAGCCCCTCTGTCTGAACTATAAGGCGGTAGCACATCTGCACCTCCGACCTTGGGAATGCATGCGCCCGGCACACCCTGAGCGATACCATAGCAGCTGCTGACGGGAAACAACCTTTACTACGCATGCATTACATCGCATGCCATTAGATCACGGTCTTTACAACGCAAGTCGTTACAACGACTTGCGTTGGAGGGCGCTATAGGACAAGGAATAGTTTAATTTACTATCCAACACCTTCCCTACTGTACGTAGGCTGGAGTTGGAATAGTAAATTAAACTACTCCTAAGTCCAGCGCCCTACAACAAAAGTCGTTGTAACGACTTGCGTGGTAAAAACCGCGATCTAATAGCATGCGATGTTAATGCATGCGTTGTATCATCATACATTCCTGCTGACGGCTCCCACACTACGCACAGCGCGAACCAGAGAGAAATGTATTCACACCCCACACACAGGAGTCCTTGCTCGTAGTACACTTGCATGGTATGACCTTCACACTTACGCACCGACCATCCCAGGAGTCCAAGCACTCCACACTCAGACCAATCATTGCTCCGAGCTGTGGCTTCCACATAACTGTGACTTTGCCTTTGTGACACACATCCCAATTTTATACATTGACATGGGGCTAAGTTTGGAAATAGCGAGATTGTTGTTTTGGAGCAATGAGGCCACAGCTAGTTCACACATTCCCAGGCATCTTACTGCCTATCTTGGTCATGGACATACATGCGCATTGAAATCAGTTCCCATGGACACCGTTATTTGGAAACACTGCCCCTACATACATCCATACTTTCATACTTGCTTGATCATGGACATGACTCTTCTGTGTGAATTTGAATGTCTTATTCACATTCGGTGGAGTGGTGAAGGTGGCCCCGTACCTGGCCATGCACACGCTACTTTACAATTTTGCCCCGTGGAGGGCCAGCCAGGGTCCTTTGGGGAGGGAAAAGTGCATCGTAGGAGAGGGAGTTCAGTCCGCAGTCTGATTTCTGTATCATTGGTTGCCTAAACAAATGTAGCAGTCGATGTCGGGGGCCAAGGTGAGTGTCGCTGAGTGTTAAGGGGGACAGTGGAGGGTGTTATTCCTGGGCATGATGCAGAGGGCAGAACCAAGCAGAAAGAGGCCATATGGTGGAGATGAATGCTACCGCTTCCTACTTAGCCCAACGGCAGATTCATCCTCATCATCGTCCTCCTATGTGTGATGTGCCTCACATGTGGGTGGTGGTGTTTTGTCTGTGGCACTGTGTGGCAGTGACACATCAGGGGCCGGAGGTGAATTGTCAGCCGCACTGTGAGGCACTGACACATCAGGGGGCGGTGATGTGGAGGGAGTAGTGGCAGCAGCATTCATCTGCACCAGGGCTTGTGGCAGCACTGCCATTATGTGGTTCTGCAGGGCATGATAGATCCCTGCTACATCTCGCTGGTGTGCAGCCGTGGCAGCCATTCTTCCCGCCTGCATCCGCTCCATGTTCTCCATGTTCCTCCCCATGTTGGCCAACTCACGGCTGAGTTCGCTGGAGCCACTCTGACTAGACAGTTGTTCTTGTCTACGAGTCATGACTCCGGCAATGTCAGCCATGGATTGTTGGAGACCATGGAGTGGACTGTGGGTGTCCGTTAGGGCCTGTAGGTGGTCCCTGATGGGACTTGGACACCCCCGTATGGCATCTAGTTTGGCTGCCATGAGGTCGAACCCCACCCGCACCTGCTCTGCCGTCCCCTTCTGGCCCTGTGACACACGGCGTTGGAATGCCATGTGTTGGTCGTGGGGATCCTGGGAGACAGCCGGGGTGGTGGGTGCTTCCTGCTGTGTGGTCTGTGCAGGGGGTGGGTTCGCCTCAATGCAGCTGGGCTGCCCTGCTCCTGGGGGTGGGGTGCTGAGGGTGTCCATGAGCTGTTGGAGGGCGTCGGGGTCGATGGTGTGTAGGTCCTCTTCATCATCGGTGATGAGGAGTACGGTCTGCTCTGCAGGAGGTGATGATTCTCCCTCTGCAATGTGAAGGGGAGATGCAGTTTGACATTGTGTTCACATGTATGTTGACGCATTGGCCAAGTTTACAGACAGACTGCATGTCAATGTACATTGTGACTGTTTGTGTGGAGATGGCTATTTAATGCTGAACAGTTGACATTTCGCCACTATCACGGATGTGAGGTTGTATTTGTCCATTGTCATCTCACAGTTTCCTGCTATGCCAAATGCGAATGGCCATTTTCTACACACGAGCTGCAGCAGTTGTGTCTTCTGTTCTGTTGTGGAAGTGTTGCAGTTTGGTCCACTTTGTTTTACATGTTGAGGTGGTCTGAGTGTTAGTGTGTGTGCTGCATTGTGGGTGATTTGCCCCTTCAGCTCTGCTTTGGCTGGCCCTTATCCCTTTCAGGCGGTGTGCCTTTCACTTCTGTGCTTATACAGTGCTGAGCTGTTGCAGACTTGGGTTAATTGGGCTCTTGGTCGGAGTTGTGACTCTTGGGCATGGTTTGTCCGCAAATGTGATGTACTTGCTTGTGCATGTGTGCCATTGTGCCCATCTCCCCCCATCCCCCCAGTCCCTGGTGGTTACTCACCCTGTTGCTGTTGTGTCAGGTCATGTTGAGCAGTGTCCGGTCCTCCGACTCCTGCCACCATCTCCTCACTGATGACTGTGGACACCATTTACTCCATCTCAACTAGCTCCTCCTGTGGCGCAGGACTCCCACCCCCAGTCTGCATTGCTGCTTTGCGGTTGTTGGCGAGTTTCAGCTTGTTTTTGCACTTCACATCATTCCAGTGCCTCTTGAGCTCTTCCATTGTCCTCCTCAGCACTCCGACTGCATTCTCCTTGTCCACGATGGACTGCCATATTCAATTTTTTGTTGCCAATGACACAGTGGAGGTGACGAACAGTTGTTGACGGTGTTCTGTCACCTCCGTAATCAGGATCCTGTTTTCCTGTGGACTGAACCGCATCTTCCTCTTCTTCTTCTCCTTGCCCTTCCCTGACCCCGAGGTCCCGGGCTGGTCCTCCGTGGGGCTTGTGGGGTTCGGGTTGACTTCTGTGCTTGCTCTGGCTACCTCCATGGTGCTTCGCAGTTGTTTGTGTTTTATTTGTATTTCATTTTTGCCGCTTTTATAGTGTTTGTTCCCGCCTTACTTGTGGGACTTGCGGGCCTGGCGCTGCTTTTCGCTGGATTTTTATCGCAGTTTGGCCCATCGCATCTTTTTTCACGTTCGGGTTTCCTTTTTTATCGCCGTCGCGGTAGTTGTATCGCGGACATTTGTGGCGTTCTCGGGAAACTATTGCATGTTACCGCTGTGTTGGGAATAGGACGTTGACACGGAGTTATTTTCCTGCGATAGGCGGCGATATGAAAAATTGCGTTAGCCTATTTTGGCGATGTTTATCGCACGTTCTTGTGAATATCCCCCACAGTTTCCCCACAATCTCTGTGATGGAAAGTTCTGGAATCTGTGTGGGTCCACAAACTTCCACCCACCCCGCATTCTCCAAAGTCTTCCGATAAAAATGGTACCTCACTTGTGTGAGTGGGTCAAGTACCCGCGACAGGCAAGGGCCCAAAACATTGTGGAGACATCAAAATTACCTATCACAAAACGATCTGGTTTTGCAATGGGGGTCACACGAGTTTTTGGTCCCGGGCTTGGCGGCCATCTAGGGAAACCTACCAAACCCACACATTTCTGAAAACTAGACAACCTGGGAAGTCCAGTGAGGTATAGCTTGCATGGATCCCCCAACGTTTTCCTACACAGAATCCCCTGCAAACCTCAAATTTAGCTGAAAAAATCACTTTTCCACACATTTTTGTGTGGGATCACTGTGCCGGAACAAATGTCCTACCACCTACCATTCCCCTTGGACTCCCAAGTAAAATGATACCTCACTTGTGTGGCTGTCCAATGCAGAATCAGCTAAAAAAAAATCTTTTTTTAAATGTAGCACTTAGAATTTGCGGTGCTATACCCTTAAGCCATATGATTTTGGCCCTTCCCAGTCACAGGCCTTTGGCCCACCCACACAAGTGAGTTATCATTTGTGTGGGTTTGATAGGTTTCCCTGGATGGCCGCCGAGCCCGGGGCCAAAAACCCAGGTGTCCCCCCAGCAAAACCAGTTTGTTTTATGATAGGCAATTTTGAAGTCTCCACAATATGTTTAGGGCCTTGCCTGTTGCGGGTACTTGACCCACCCACACGAGTGAGGTACCATTTTTATCAGGAGACCTGGGGAACCATTCCGTCATGAGCACCCAAAGGGTTAACTTCCCATTCTATCCTATGGGATAGATAGCCTTGCAATAGTGAAAAACGAAATTGGCAGTATTTCACTATCAGGACATGCCACGCACATCAGGGCATGTCCTTCCTTTCACCTCCACTGCACCCAGCCCACAGGGGTACCTTGGGCCTACTGTAGGGGTGACTTACATGTAAGAAAAGGGAAGGTTAGGGCCTGGTAAGTGGGTGCACTTGCCAAATCGACATAGCAGTACAAAACTGCGCACATACACCGCTGTGGCAGGTCTGAGTTACATTTTATAGGCTGCTTATATAGGTGGCACAATCAGTGCTACAAGCCCTCTAGCAACATTGGATTTACAGGCCCTGGGCAAACACAGTGCACTGTACTAGGGACTTAACAGTAAATCAAAATGCCAATCATGAAATCACCAATCTATATCAACAATTTAAAGAGGGAGCACTTGCACTTTGGCACTGAACAGCAGTGGCAAAGTGCCCAAAGCATGTAGACCAGCAAAAATGAAGTCCAACACACAGCAAAATAACAGGAGGCAAAGGCAAAAATACAGGAGAAACCCACGCCAATGGTGCCAGGTCTAACACGTGTCTCCTCCAGCTGAAATGTGGGGAGAACTTCCCACCCTTTAGGGAGTTCTCTTCACTAAGGCGGAAAAATCTGGACAGACCATAAGCATTGGTGTGTTCTGTACCAGGGCGGTGTTCCACCATAAAGTCCATCCCCTGTAGAGAAATAGACCAACTCAACAACTTTGGGTTCTCACCCCTCATCTGCATCAACCATCTGAGGGGCCTGTGGTCGGTCATAACCCGGAAGTGAGTCCCAAACAAGTAGGGCCTCAGCTTCTTCAGCGCCCAGACCACAGCAAAAGCTTTACGCTCAATCGCACTCCACCTCTGTTCCTGTGGAAGTAACCTCCTACTAATGAAGGCTACAGGTTGGTCTAGGCCGTCCTCATTTAGTTGTGAAAGCACAGCCCCCACACCATGCTCTGAAGCATCTGTCTGCAACACAAATTCCTGTGAGAAGTTGGTTGCCTTGAGCGTGGGTGCCGTGCACATGGAAGTCTTCAGGGCATCAAGAGCTTTCTGACAGGCGTCAGTCCAGTTCACTTTCTTGGGCTGCTTACTGGAAGTCAGTTCAGTCAAGGGGGCAACAATGGTGCCATTTCCCTTGACAAACCTCCTGTAATACCCGGTGAGGCCTAAGAAGGCTCTCACCTCTGTCTGGGTCTTGGGGGGTTCCCAAGCCAGAATGGTATCAATCTTGGGCTGTAAGGGCTCCACATGGCCGCTCCCTACCTGGTGTCCCAAGTACATCACTGAACCCTGCCCGATCTGGAACTTGCTGGCCTTGATCGTGAGGCCTGCCCTCTGCAGTGCCTTAAACACTTCCTAGAGGTGACGCAGGTGTTCTTCCCTAGGGCACTGAACACTGCGATGTCATTTAGGTAGGTGGCACTGAAATCCTCCAGCCCAGCCAACACCTGATTGGTGGCAGGGGCATTCTTCAACCCAAAGGGCATCACCCGGAACTGGTAGTGCCCCTCTCAGGTTGAAAATGCAGACCTCTCCTTTGCCCCATCAGTTAAGGCAACTGCCACTACCCATTAAGTCAAACGTACTGAGGTACCGTGCAGCTCCCAATTGATCTATTAGCTCTTCAGCTCTGCGGATGGGGTGCGCGCCAGTCCTGGTGACTGAATTGAGCCCTCAGTAGTCCACACAGAATCAGAGTTCCAGCGTGGCACTGGGCATGGCAGCCTTTGGGACCAAGACCACTGGGCTGGACCAAGGGCTGTTGGAGGGCTCAATCACCCTTAGAGCTAACATCTTGGAGACTTCCTCTTTGATGCTAGCGTTGACCCTGTCAGTCCACCTGTAAATGTTGTGCTTTACTGGAGTACTGTCCTCAGTGTCCACATCATGGACCCACCAAGTGGGGCTTAAGGCGGTTCACATGTAGGACCCGCAAAGGGTTCTTTGGAGACTGCAAGTCCACCAGATAGGTGACGTTACTCTTGTGCTCCACCTCCTCAAAGGGTCCAGTCCACTTATCCTGGAGCACACAAGGCTCCACTGGGGCCATGACCCACACTTTCTGGCCAGGCTGAAACTCGATCAGAGTGGCATTCCGATCATACCACCGTTTCATCTCTTCCTGGCTGGCTTCCAGATTCGCCTGAGTGAGTTGCCTGAAGTGCTTAGTCTGGTTCCTGAAGGCCAGCATGTAGCTATATACATCCTGGGGAGACTTACTGGGAGCTTTCTCCCAGCCTTCTTTGACCAGACTCAGAGGTCCTCTTTCAGGATGTTCAAAGGGACTGAACCCTAAGGTCTTCTGCGGTACCTCCCTGTAAGCAAACAACAGGCATGGTAAGAGGACGTCCAACTTACGCCTCATGGGTTCACAAAGACCCATAATCATGCCCTTCAGGGTCCGGTTGAATCTCTCAACCAGCCTATTTCCTTGGGGGTGGTAAGGAGTGGTGAACTTATAGGTAACACTGCACTCCTGCAACAAGGACTTCATATACCTAGATATGAAGTTGGTCCCCCGGTCAGACACCACCTCTCTGGGGAATCCCACACTGGAAAACATCCCCATCAATGCTCGACCCACCACAGGGGCTGTCACAGTCCAGAGAGGGATGGCCTCAGGTTACCGGGTGGCATGGTCATCCAAGCCCAGGATGAAACTGTTGCCCATGGCTGTTTTGGGGTCCAAAGGCCCTACAATGTCAATGCCCACCCTCTCAAAGGGGGTGCTGATGACGGGGAAAGGTTGGAGAGGAGCCTTGCACTTCCTCCCACGCTTACCACTTGCCTGGCAAGTCCAGCAAATCCTACAATGGGTGTCAGAATCCTTACGCATTCGTGGCCAGTAAAAGTGGGTGACAAGCCTTTCAAAGGTCTTATCTTGCCCCAAATGACATGCCAATGGCACATCATGAGCCAGACCCAGTAGGAAGGCTCTGAAGCACTGGGGTACCGCCAGCACACGGGCTGACCCAGGCTCAGCAACCTCAGGCTCACTATACAGGCGAACACAAGGAGATGATGGACGGAGCGCTAAAACTTTTCAGACACTCACCCCCGACCACAGATCTGGATTGAATCCATCATCGTTCTTTAGCTCACTTCACCACCCCAGTTCAGACACAGCTATATGCAAATCAGTCTTGACCCTGTGCCTCATGGGAACAGTCCAGCCCGAACTGCCAAGCCATGTCTTCTCTGGACCGGAAACAAGTATCCTGGGACCGGTTTTGGGCTAACAGCCCTCATCAGCCAGGCTAGCTTGAATCCAATGGCAAAGTGAGCAAGGGACCCATGTCTGGGCATACCCTGCCAACTTAAGGCAAACAAAGCAAACACATGGAGATGATGGACAGAGCGCTGAAACTAATGAGGGCTGTTAGCCCGAAACCGGTCCCAGGATGCTTGTTTGCAGTCCAGGGAGGACCTGGCCTGGCAGTTCGGGCTGGACTGTTCCCATTGGGCGTAGGGTCAAGACTGATTTGCATATGGCTCGGTTCAAACTGGAATGGCATGGTGAGCAAAAAAACGATGGATTTAGGCCCAGATCTCTGTACTGGGGTGAATGTATGACATTGTTCTGCATTCTGTCGATCAATTGTTCTTTTCACTATACAAGCTGCCATTATCCCAGTAGATCTAATGTGATCCAGACTGATCACCTGCTGCCTGGTTTGCGACCTGATGCCGCAAACCAACTAGAGAGGGGAATTCCTGCTGCTCCTGGCAGAATTCCTCCCTGGAGGGGCCCCCTTCCTGCTGCCAATGGGTCAGCTCCGGCAGGTCCCCCAGTTCGGCCACTTGCTCCCCTGTAGGTTCCAGGGCATCCTCCTCAAGGTCTCCCTACTCCTGGAACGTTGGAACTTCGTGGCCCGGTTTGCCGTGCCCCCTGCCTCCTCTCTTCCTGGCAGGCACCTGGGCTATTCTTTCAGGCTCCAGGTCCTCTTGATTGCCCTCACTGGCTGCCAAATGGGACTTACGTTCCACCCTTTCCTAAGGGGAACTCTCCAGGTTGTTACCTAGCAGACAGTCAACAGGCATTGCTGGCCTCACAACTACCCTTAAGATACCTGAGACCCCCCCTCCACTCAAAGGGAACCTGTGCCACTTTGCAGAGGCACTCTGAATTGTCAGCTGCAACTACTGGGAAAGGTACATTGGGGACCACCTGCTCTTCAGACACTAGCCGACAACTGACATTTGTCACACTGGCTCCAGTGTCTCTCAGAGCCTGTACCCTATGGCCACTGCGAGTATTTTTAAGTGTTAGGGGGAAGGTGGGTCCTTGGGATCATCTCACTGTCTCCTAGTGAGACCAGGGTCAATTCTGCTGGCTCCCACCTCCCCTGGGACTCCAACTCCTCCCCCAAGGCTTCACTAGTCAACCCACAGGGCGGATGCAGGGGTGGTATTTTTGGGACATCTAGGGTCCCCAATGAAGTGGCCCACCTGACCACAAGCAAAACACGTGCGGAGGCCCTTCTGGGCAGGCTTACCTGCCGGTACCCACGGCTTCTTCTTACTGGGAGGCTGGGAACTCTTACCTTGGTTCCCTTGGGAATTACTTTGGGGCCCTCTTTGGAACTCCTTCTGTTTACCCTTGTCCCCCCACTCTTCTACTGCGGACCCTGCCCACCTTTGGCGGAGTCTCCCACATGACGTTTGTGGACCCTGGTACTGACCCAGCGGTCCGCCTCCACAGCAAGCTTCCTGGGGTCAGTCAACTTACTGTTAATCAAATGCTGGTGTAGCTCTGGAAAACAACTACCAGACAAGTGCTCCCATGCAACCAAATCATAGAGCCCCTGTAAGTCATTCACATGGCTACCCTTCACCCAACCATCCAGTGCTCTACAGAAATAGGACACGTACTCCACCCAAGTGCTGGACTCAAGCTTCTTACAGTTCCTAAATGTCTGCCTGTTCAGTTCTGGAGTCATACCATACATCCTGATCAAGGCTTCCTTCATGTGGGCATAAGACATTTGCTCCTCGCTTGGTAAGGCTAACAATGTTTCCCTTCCCTCTATTATGAAGCGGCTCCACAACCCCGCTCCCCAGTCTCTCTCAGGGATTCAATAGGACCTCATTGCTACCTCATATACCTTAAACCACTGGCCAATGTCCTCACTCTTTACAAAATCCTTAATCACTTCCTTGGGGATGTATACCTTCCCTTCTAGAGGCACTGGCAAAAGCTGCCACCATTGGAACTGGACTCTGCACTCTTGGCCTTAATGTCCAGCTCCTTCAAACCTCTCTCATGCTCTAGGAACATCCTCTTTTCTTCCATGGCCAGATTGTGCCTCTCTAGCTCCAATCTCTTACTCTCCATGTCACACTCCTTTTCCAACCTGAGCTTTGCAGGCTCCAACTCATGCACTTTAGTTCTTTCTCTGTCCTCCAACTCCTCTGGAGACAGACCTTTTGAAGATACACTGCTGCCATCTCTGGAAGGTACCCTCCCCCCTGGCATATTCAACAGCCCTCCTGCTACCCATCAAAATCTTCTTCCTCATCCAGAGGTTCCTCATCCTGCCCACTGGCATTTCTGGATTCCAACCAGGCCCACAGCGCCTTTTGGTGTTCCTCCTTTCTGGTGAGGCCTCTCACAGAGATTTTAAATTTCTTGCAGATGGCTTTTAGTTGAGACACAGTGTAGGTTTCCACCTTATCATCTTCAAATTCAATGTCAATAGATGCAATAGATGATGGCTTGGTCATGATGAGAAAATTGTCAGTTCTCAATTTGCAGAAAATCCAAAAAGAAAAGTTCACCAATAATATGCGGTTGTGTAATGGTCTGCACTACACTAATAGTGTACACCAATCACTGTATGTAAGGCACAGATACAAGTCCAGATCCTCACCGCTGACCACCAATGTTAGAAATAGGGGTCTCTAGTTGTGTCACATGGCCCGTGGGAACATTGTTGTCTTCTCTAAGTTAGCATGAGCACGCTGCAGCTTGCCCGCTGCTTTGCACACGTTACTACACAACTTTATTTTTGAATAATTTCTATGGCTGTTTTCACATGAGAACTCGTCGCAGTGTTCACTCTCTGCAGGTTCCTGGGATTTTGACTGAACATTGTGAGCAAGGTCGAACAACAATGCCCCTTGTTATTTTGTTCTGGCCAGGCCTTAGCCCTTAGATAAAACATACTGATGCAGCTAGTGTTCAGACAACATACTTTGGTTTTATTGGAATACACAAATAGGTGGGACACACTGGGAGATGGACCTTTCCAGGGAGAAGAGCGAGAGAGCACCTATGATGTAGATCTACCTTCTATAGGCTAAGGTATGGGGTCTGCTGACAAAGCCCAGAGATCTTCTAATATATAATAATACTCCTTCTTAGCAAGGGGAGGGAGGTTAGTCTCTATTGTCTTTTCATGATGACATCTCCCTTCATGATTTATGGACTAGCTGCTATGCTGACTGTATTTGTACTATGCATTTTACTGCTTGTTACTCTAAGGTCTCCTGCACATGCTAGTGGTACATAGATTTAAGTTAGTACAGTAATGAGTGTAGGAAAGAAAGAAACACTGTTCATCCACTGCTCTCTGTGGTTCCAGGATTTATTGTCCTTGTTATGCGTTCCTTGGTACAGAGTCTTAGCTAAGGGTGGGCATAGTTGGCGGAGTACCACCACGCGGAATTCTGCATAATTGAACAAAAACTCCATGAACTCCGCTCCGCAACTCTGTTCCGTCTCATCACAATTAATAAAACAGAAAACTCACATACCCTTGATAAAACAACAAGTAACTCTATCTTTACATGCAAAAATGCATATAGTCATCTCACAAAAGTGAAAATGAAAATACAGCAAGCAGTGAGAGAGGTGATGATTTTGGTGTCCTCCCTAACCTAGGGAGAGAACCAAGCAGATGCCTTGAACACAAAGAGCACATCATGCTGAACGATTCCGTGGTGGTCCCATCCTCCTAGGACCACCACAAGCACAGTTATGGGCAAAAATACAATCCCAGCCAAAGGCCCTGCAAAGCATTATGGGACGAGATTCTAGAGTGCAGTGAATATTATAGTATCCAATATCAAAACATTCCTCAAGGGGCAGGCTCTTGGCTCAGCTGAGAGCTAATACTATAATATTCACTGCACTCTAGAATCTCGCCCCATAATGCTTTGCTGGGCCCTTGGTTGGCATTGTATTTTTGCCCATAACTTTGCTTGGGGTGGTCCTAGGAGGATGGGACCACTACCGAATCGTTCAGCATGATATGCTCTTTGTGTTCAAGGCATCTGCTTGCCCTCCCCCTAGGTTAGGGGTGACCCCAAAATAATCACCTCTCTCATTGCCTGGTATTTTTCAAAGTTTACTTTTGTGAATTGGTTATATGCTTTTTAGCATGTAAAGGTAAAGTTGTTTTATCAAGGGGTTGTGGGTGCAGTAGCTAACTCCGCTAAGTGGCGGGTGTTTTCAATGTAATGCGTAGTTAACAAATCTCCGCAACCTCCGCTGGGGAGTAGAGTTCATTGCCCATGGTTATTTTTAGCATGTAAATGTAAAGTTGTTTTATCAAAGCGTTGTGGGTGCAGTAGCTAACTCCGCTATGTGGCGGAGTTGGAATTATTTCATGAATTCCGTGTTTTCAATGTAATGCGTAGGTAAGAATTCTCCGCAACCTCCGCTGGCGAAGCAGAGTTCATTGCCCACGGTTAGTCTTAGCCTAGCCAACACGTGTTTCGTCGCTACCATGAAGTACACAGCGACTTCTTCAGGGCTAAATTCCTATGATTACGGTCCTTCTTGTCGGTTGTACTTCCGTCCCGAAGGTAATTGGTAGTAGATGGTCTCAAGGGTAACAGAGACCAGAATTCCATTTAATTAAGGTTTCCTCATGAAGTAGATTCTATATTCTGTGACGCAGACGAGTATTCAGAATTAGCAGCTACTAATTATTGTGAGACTTCACCAGCTGCTTCACCGGATCGGGTGACCAGCGGCAACACAATCAAAGCTGGCTGACAGCCACAACCCTACGAATAGGGTTTCACAATAATTAGTAGCTGCATATTCTGAATACTCGTCTGCATCACAGAATATAAATTCTGAGGAAACTTTAATTAAATGGAATTCTGGTCTCTGTTAACCTTGAGACCATCTACTACTATTTAGCTTCAGGACGGAAGTACAACCGACAAGAAGGACCGTAATCATAGGAATTTAGCCCTGAAGAAGTTGCTGTGTACTTCATGGTAGTGACGAAACACGTGTTGGCTAGGCTAAGACTCTGTACCAAGGACAAAAAATCCTGGAACCACACAGAGCAGTGGATGAACAGTGTTTCTTTCTTTCCTACACTCATTACTGTACTAACTTAAATCTATGTACCACTTGCGTGTGCAGGGGACCTTAGAGTTCTTTGTCTCTGGTTTACCACAATCTAGGGAGAGGGGTGGTTCTCCCTACCCTTTTGCACCGCACTTACGCCTAAGTTCACCCTATAATATTTGCGTACTGCCTTAGAGCGCCATCACCCCACTAGAACAACCACCGGGCGTGCATTTTCCTGCTTGTTGTGGCACGTATACTGCATGTTAGGGCATGTTAGTTAAAAAAAAATTCAAACTGTTTCGTGTCTCTGTCAGCTCTTATTGTGGACAAGTACATGAGTGCGAGCGAAAGGGTGTGTCTTGTTACCGCGATTCCTGTGAAATCTGGTAGTGTTGTGCTCTGGGGTGTCTAATCATTTGTTTCTCTGTGAGTGAGTAGGAGAGCAAGTGAGACACTATAGCTAGTCGGTCCTGGGCTCATGGGTACTAAGGTGGTAGGATGACTCAGTCCCTATACACCAAGGTCCTATAATCCTGCGCATAGTTCTGTTTTTGGGCAGAACCCCTGCAACAGTTGGCAATGGTTTGCACCTTTGTCCAAGTAGGGACCCTTCTTCCTAGTCAGGGTAAGGGGATACACTTCTAAAATAACCCCTGCTCTCCCCCTTGGTAGCTTGGAACGAGCAGACAGGCTTATCTCAGAAGTTGTGTATGAGAGACAAGGGACAACCTACTCACACGGAACCAGGGTACATACTATATAAACAGAGACATTTGCTCCTGTGGACAAATTTAATTACTAGACAATAGCAATCATAAGCTCAATGGTGATAAAAAGGGGTTAGGTGGATGTCAAAGAGAGATATTGCACTATAAACTGCAAGATGTTTTGTGAGTTCAAATGTTTATATATACAGTTTCATTATATAATCACAATCAGGTGCATAGTGTCCCCAGTGAACATGAAACCAACATATTTCGTGAAGTTCTGTGACATACAAAAATGGTTTCTATATTTACAAAGTTGACCAAAACATAAATTAACACAGCCTTCCGATGTAATAACAGAGGCTGATATATGGTACACTTTGGTATTCACAGAATTCACTTACTTACTCATTTTGAGTAACTTACTCATTTTGAGTAACTTAAGTTACTCAAAATGAGTAAGTTACTCAAAATGAGTAAGTAAGTGCCTTCTGTGAATACAAAAATGAGTAAGTGCCTTCTGTGAATACCAAAATGGTAGTAAGTTTTGGATTTTGTCTCAAGTTAGTTCTGTGAATCGGGCTCTTAGAAATTGTCGACGACGTTTCGACCCTGCCAACAATAAAGGGTCTCTTCAGGACATAGCAATGCAGGGACACCTAAAAAAATGATAAATCGTGTCAGTGGGGGCCTGGAAAGGCAAGATGCAGACTGAACGTAGACTAGTAGTAGTACCTGAATAAAGATTCTGCTGTCAGAGTGAAATGAGGGTAGCCCACGGGCGTGAAAAATGAAAAGGAGGGTACTCACAGGGAACCCGGCCGGGAACTAGCAAGAATAGGAATGAAAAGATGAAAAAAAGATGGAAAAAAATGAGTCCTCATTAATTTACAAGGCTGGTAGACCAAAATTTAACAGGAAAGTAGACTTACCCCAGTGAGGGGAAGGAACTGACAGTCGTGCGTGTTCCGTAATTGAATTGTTACATCAAATAGGAGCATGTCATGGTAAAACCATAGGGATACATTGTTTCACTGAAACAAGGAAAAACAAGGGGCCCGATTCACAGAACTAACTTAAGACAAAATCCTAAACTTACTACCATTTTGGTATTTACAGAAGGCACTTACTAATTTTGGTATTCACAGAAGGCACTTACTCATTTTGGTATACACAGAAGGCACTTACTAATTTTGGTATTCACAGAAGGCACTTACTCATCAATGAGTAAGTGCCTTCTGTGAATACCAAAATGAGTAAGTTACTCAAAATGAGTAAGTTACTCAAAATGAGTAAGTTACTCATTTTGGTATTCACAGAAGGCACTTACTCATCAATGAGTAAGTGCCTTCTGTGAATACCAAAATGAGTAAGTGCCTTCTGTGAATACCAAAATGGCAGTAAGTTTAGGATTTTGTCTTAAGTTAGTTCTGTGAATCGGGCCCAACGTTCATTACTAGTTGTTGGTGATTGCTTCACTGAAAGTGGTTAATTAAATGCCAACTGCTCTTACCCGCGAGGCTCACGATGTGACTCAACAGGGTAACATGAAGGCGCTAGCGTCAGCTTAATTACTCAATACTTGTTCCAGTCATGACAATTCATGTGGATAAGGTGAACTCTACAAATAAAGACATAAGGGAGGGGAGAGCATGTGTAATTGCTCGTATATATTTAGTGCATAGCTTAGCAGACGCTTACCCGATTCAAGGATAACTTGAGGATAACAGGAGCAGGCCGCATGTGTCGGTTTCGGTAAAGAAAAGGAAACTACGCAAGTCCGTCTCCACTTGTTGGCTAATAAGGAGATGGCCGCTTCAAGAGTTCTTAAATAACACGGGAGTGTTCCCTGCCGGAAACGGGAGATGTACCAGGCATCACTGGGGATTGCTCAATCTCACCGCGTATCGTTCTGCAATCGGTGCTTGGCCTGTCGCGCTCACGGGTGAAGGATACAGTGAGCGGTACCCTGTGAAAGCGCGACGGTGCAAGGACCAATGGTCGAAACATAGATGATTGTACAGGGACCAAAAAAGTATATCAATAAAAAGAATAAATAAAAATAAAAATTAAAAATGTGGATGTTTACTATGTCCATCACAACTATTGTGCAACCATAGAAAGGTGGTCTACCCAACTGTATGATGTGTGTCACAACTGACAATATATCAGTAATTCCATGATGCCACCTGAGTTGCTTACATTTGAGAAACTAATACTAAGTGGTCTAGATAACTTAAAATCTACTAGATGTTGTATACCTTATAACATCACTATACAAGAAAGGAAAGCACTACAGGATATAAAAAATGACATGGCAATAATCCTGAAGCCAGCAGACAAAGGCGGAGGCATTGTGATCCAAGATCGCAGTGACTATGACGTTGAGATCCGTAAACAAATCACTGATGTCAAACATTACAAAAAACTGTCCATGAATCCCTTGCATGGTATAAAAAGTGAAATCCTGAAGGTGACCACAGAAGGTAGGGAGCAAGGTTACATTACCAAAAAACAATTTGAATATTTAAACACCGAAACTCCTCGTACCCCTGTTCTATACAGGCTGCCCAAAATTCACAAAAGTATCACCAATCCACCAGGGCGTCCAATCCTATCTGGATGTGGACCTGCTCTAGAACCTATTGGCAGATATATTGACTTCTTCTTAAGAGACTTTGTCCCCATACAAGAGACCTATGTGAGGGACAGCATGTTTATGATCAATCTAATTGACAAAATGCCCTTCAACATTGAAACTGACTGACTTGCAACACTTGACATATCCTCGCTATACACCAACATACCACAAGAAGAGAGCATCCTATTTATAGAGAATCTATTAGAAACACATACCAAACCTGTGCGGGTCTCTACCAGTTTTATCATCCCTCTACTCAGGATTGCTTTACAATACAATTACTTTGTATCTGAGGGTTGTTACTACCAGCAATGTTCTGGCACATTTATGGGTGTCGTTTTTGCACCTAATCTGGTGAATATCTATATGGACTCTGTTGAGCAGACTTTTGCCCTCTCTGCATTAAACATATACTGTTCCAACATTACATGTTGGAAAAGGTATATCGACGATATTTTCCTAGTTTGGTCAGGCCCGGAAAATGAGTTCCACAATTTTGTCACATACCTAAATAATATTCAAAAATATCTTATCTTTACCTCCACAATACATAAGTCAGAAATAGCTTTCCTTGACTTAGCCATTAAACATGAAGAGGGTACATTGTACACAAGCTTGCATCGAAAGCCTACAGAGAGAAACACCTTACTCGCATACAAAAGCCACCATCCTCGTGCACTCAGAGACGGATTGCCATTCAGGCAGTTTCTATGTCCTCGTAGAAATTGTTCACATAAAGAGGATTATATGAGGGAAGCCCAGTTTTTAAAAATGAAACTACTAGCTAGAGGTTATTCTAACAGACTAGTAAGGCATTCATTGAAACAAGCTTGGTTCTGCCCCAGAGAAGAATTACTAACCACCAAAGAAAAGACCCCTCTTGAGAAACTGGTTTGTGTCACTACCTTTGGTGTACACACAAACAAGATTCGAGGCTTAATAACAAAAAACTGGCATCCCATTAAGAGCATATATCCCTCAATAGAAACTCCCATGTTTGCATACAAGCGGGGCAAGAATGTAAAAGATCATCTAGTGCACTCCTCTACACACGACAGTACTAGGCCAAGGACCAGGACACTCGAATCAGTCTGGGGCTTGCCTGAGATAAAAGGCCATTTCAAATGTGGGAGTTGTGTTGCATGCACCTTTACTTTTGACACAAATACTTTTGAACATGCTAATGTCAAACAAAATCTCAACTTTTTCTCCAACTGTAACACAAGAAACGTTGTGTATTGTATATGGTGCCCTTGTAATTTGCCATACATTGGCCAAACCTCACAAACCATCAAAGCACGCATCTGACAACATCGAAGCAGGATAAGATGTTCAGTGCTGACTACCCCCCTGGTCTCTCATTTTACCGAAAAGAACCACACAGCGGATGAAATAAAATGGCAGGTCATTGATAAAGCAACCATACCAGAAAGAGGAGGTGACATTTCACAGGTGTTGCAAAGACTAGAATGTCAATGAATAGAGAGGACTCACTCTATCACTCAAGGACTAAATACAGCAGAGGAATGGCGTGGTTTTGTGGCCACTCCTTAAAATTGACTGTTACCTACTGAGTGATTCCGAGAATAATCAGCCACTGCCATGTAACAACAATTGGACAATTCATATGTTTACTATTATTCGTGTATGGTTATGATCTACAAGGAGCAGATGTATTATATGACCTTGAATGTCCTTATACTATAAGAAATGACTCCTTGTTATCTCCCTGCATTTCTTATTTTGTACCGCTCTTGCTATTATTATTGTCCAGCAATACTCACAGAAAACACTTGCTAAGACCTTCCTCCTTTATTCCATCCTTTATGCTATTCACATAGGAATCCCTTCATAACTTGCAGGCTATAAAAATTCGGCTTCTGCACCAACGTGTTTATACCTGCTTTCACCTATCCAATGCTGATATATTGTCAGTTGTGACACACATCATACATTTGGGTAGACCACCTTTCTATGGTTGCACAATAGTTGTGATGGGCATAGTAAACATCCTAATGTTTAATTTTTCTTTTTCTTTTTTCTTTTTATTCATATACTTTTTTGGTCCCTGTACAATCATCTATGTCTCGACCATTGGTCCTTGAGCACGACAGGCCAAGCACCGATTGTAGAACGATACCCGGTGAGATTGAGCAATCCCCAGTGATGCCTGACACGTCTCCCGTTTCCAGCGGGGAACACTTGCGTGTTATTTAAGAACTCTTGAAGCGGCTGTCTCCTTGTTAGCCAACAAGTGGAGACGGACTCGTGCAGTTTCCTTCTCTTTACCGAAGCCGACACATGCGGCCTGCTCCTGTTATCCTCAAGTTATGCCTGAATCGGGTAGGCATCAGCGGCAGCCACTGCCTTGTCTGCTAAGCTATGCACTCGATATACGAGGAATTACACATGCTCTCCCCTCCCTTATGTCTTTATCTGTAGAGTTCACCTTATCCACACGAATTGTCGTGACTGGAACAAGTATTGAGTAATTAAGCTGACGCTAGTGGCTTCATGTTACCCTGTTGAGTCACATCGTGAGCCCCTCGGGTAAGAGCAGTTGGCATTTAATTAACTACTTTCAGTGAAGCAATCACCAACAACTAGTAATGAACCTTGTCTTTCCTTGTTTCAGTGAAACAATATATCCCTATGGTTTCACCATGACATGCTCCTATTTGATGTAACAATTCAATTACGGAACACACACAACTGTCAGTTCCTTCCCCTCACTGGGGTAAGGCTACTTTCCTGTTAAATTTTGGTCTTCCAGCATTGTAAATTAATGAGGACTCATTTTTTCATCTTTTTTCATCTTTTCATGCCTATTCTCGCTAGTTCCCGGCCGGGTTCCCTGTGAGTACCCTCCTTTTCATTTTTCACGCCCGTGGGCTACACTCATTTCACTCTGACAGCAGAATCTTTATTCAGGTACTACTACCAGTCTACGTTCAGTCTGCATCCATTTCTTGCTTTTCCAGGCCCCCACTGATACGATTTATCTTTTTTTTTTAGGTGTCCCTGCATTGCTAGGTCCTGAAGAGACCCTTCATTGTTGGCAGGGTCGAAACGTCGTTGACAATTTCAAAGTGAACCATATATCAGCCTCTGTTATTACATCAGAAGGCTGTGTTAATTTATATTTGTGTTTTGGTCAATTTTGTAAATATAGAAACCATTTTTGTATGTCACAAAACTTCACGAAATATGTTGGTTTCATGTTCACTGGGTAAACTATGCACCTGATTGTGATTACATATTGGAACTGTATATATAAGCATTTGAACTCACAAAACATCTTGCAATTTATAGTGTAATATCTCTCTTCGACATCAACCTAACCCCTTTTTATCGCCATTGAGTTTATAATTGCTATTGTCTATTATTACATTTGTCCACAGGAGCCAATGTCTCTGTTTATATGGGCTTATCTCAGAGTCAGTGTGTAAAGCATTTGTGCATGCATACAGTAACACAGTGAAAAATGGACACCACACCAGTTTAGAAAAAATAAGTAAAACTTTATCTAAACCAAACAAGACCAAAAACGACAAAAATCCACAATACAATACTTTAAAAATAGTTACCCTGCAAGATAACCTTTAAATTGCAGAAATAGCTAAAAAACACAGTTCTTCTGAGTCGGTAGCTCCGTCGGGGGCTACTGCAATGCTGAAAATGACAGAGTCTAACAATTCCAGCTGACCGCATCGGTGCGGGGTCGGCTAAAGCAAAGACAGAACCAAAAACAGTACCTTCCTCGTTGCGGCTGACACGATGGGATGAGCCGGTCGGGGCAACCATTGCAGTTGCTTCGCAAAATGGAAGCGGTACAGGGTGCGGTGCCCTCTCGATGCGGTGCAGGCAGCGGCTCGGTGACCATCGTCCAGATGACGTCGGTGAGGCCAAGGCTTATGGTGCAGAGAGAGGCGGTGCTCGATGCGGTGCTGGCAGGCTGCAGTGCAGGCGACAGAGCCGGTCGATATACCGGTCGGGCAGCGACGGTGTCAGTGCATCCAGGCAGGGTGAAGTGAGGCGGTGCGGAATGCAGTTCCCACTGGACATGGTGTGAGCAACGGCTCGGTGAAGATCGCCAGGGTGGCAGCGGTGGGACCAAGGGCGCGGTGCGAATTGCGGCGGTGCCTTCTGCAGGGCCTTCAGGACACGGGATCTTGCGATGGACTCGGTGACAGAGTTGGTTGCCCTTTTCTTCTGCGGCGACTGAAACCAGCGGTTCCAGAGACAGTGCCCAGAAGGATGGTGAGGTGTTTGCTGTTCCTGAGACCTCTTGAACAGGGGGCAAGCTCTACTTCAAGTCCTTGAAGACACTTTGCAAGCAGGATACACACACAGTTCCTCTCCTTGGCAGAAACAGCCACTGCAGGCCAACCCCAGACAGCACATAGGAAGGGGCAGTATTCCTCTTCCAGTTTCTTCCAGCTCTTCTCCTTGGCTTAGGTTCCTCTTGATTTCCAGAAGAAGTCTAAAGCTCTGGGTCCCAATATTTATGCAGCAAAATCCTTTGTTCTCTGGTGGCAGGGGAGCCCTGGGCCCAGCCAAAACCAGTTCTGTCCTCTCTGGTGCAGCTGCCTGGCAGGAGGTGGAGACAGCAATGTCCAAAGCAGACCAGGCTCATTCAGGTGTGAAAGGAATCTTCTCCCCCTTCTCCAAATGTAGCCCAGGTCTATTCAGCCCAGCCCTGACTCACCCTGGAAAGGCAGGACACACCTCACCCCCCCCAAGAATGCACATGCCCAGCCCCTGCCACTCCAAAACCAGACAGTCAATACACAATCCTAGCAGAGGCACCCAGGATGGCTAAGCAAGAAAATACCCACTTTCTAAAAGTGGTATTTTCAAACACAGAATGTAAAAATTGCCCTCACTAAAAGATGCATCTTTACATTCTGAGTTCAGGCATACTAAACTTTATTTTCCGATCTTTTTGTCATGGGCAGTTATACTTATTAGATGTCATAAGTTAACTCCCCGTTCTATCCTATGGGACAGATAGCCTTGCAATAGTGAAAAACGAAAATGACAGTATTTCACTATCAGGGCATGCCACACAAATCATGGCATGTCCTTCCTTTCACCTCCAGTGCACCCTGCCCACAGGGCTACCTTGGTCCTACCTTAGGAGTGACTTACTTGTAAGAAAAGGGACGGTTAGGGCCTGGCAAGTGGGTGCACTTGCCAAGTCGACATAGCAGTACACAGACATCGCAGTGGCAGGTTTAAGTTACATTTTACAGGCTGCTTATGTGGATGGCACAATCAGTGCTGCTAGTCCACTAACAGCATTTGATTTACAGGCCCTGGGCACACACAGTGCACTGTACTAGGGACTTAACATTAAATCAAATATGCCAATTATGGTGTCACCAATCTATAACAACAATTTACAGAGGGAGTACATGCTCTTTGGCACTGAACAGCAGTGGCAAAGTGCCCAAAGCATCTAGGCCCAAAAAAAAATGAAGTCCAACACACAGCAAAATAACAGGAGGCAAAAGCAAAAATACAGGGGAAACCCACGCAAATCGTGTCAGGTCTAACAATGGGTATCTAAGATAGTGTGGGAGTACCTGTATAGATGTGTGAGTAGGTGTGTCATTGGTTTTGAAGTTGTGTGAGTGGGTGTATAAATGGCTGCATGGGTCTCTCACTTGGTGTGTGAGTGACAGTATGGGTTGCTGATTGAGTTTTGAGTGTGTGACTGGGTTAGTGAGTAGGTGCTTGACTGGCTGTGTGAATGTATGAGTAGGTGTGTCACAGACTATATAGGTGTGTGAGTGGGTGTGTGAGTGTGTGACTAGGTGTGTCAATGGCTTTGTGAGTGGTAATATGGGTATATGAGTCACTGTGCAAATGGTTGTATTGGTGTGTAAGTGGGTGTGTAGTGGTTATATGGGTATGAATGCGTATGCCAGTGCTTGTATGCATGTGTGAGTAAGTCTGTGTCTAGCTCTATGGGTATATGAGTGGGGGGTGACTGGTTGTATGGGTGTGGTAATAGGTGTGTAAGTAACTGTGAGGTTGTATGAGTAGCTCTGTAGTTGTGTGAGTGGGTGTGTGAGTGCTTCTCTCAGTGTGTCAGTGACTGTATGAGTACCTGTGTGGGTGTGTAAATAGTTGTATGGGTGTGTGAGTTGGTGTTTGTAGGAAGCTGGCTCTCTGTATAGTGTACTAAAATGATGTACGCTTTGCAGAGAGTTCAGTGGATCCCTTACTGGTACACAGAGGTTAAAGAAGATAATTCTAATGCTCTTTTTGTGGTAGTGCGGATGAGCAGTTAAGCTTATCAGAAGGTAGTGCTAAGCATTTGTGGTACTCACAGAGGCAATAAATGAGACACTCACTCAAGAATAAATCGGAGGCCAATTTATAAAAATAATATTAATATTTATGCAATTTTTAAGACCAATAATCTACAATAAGTACATTAGAAGAATTAAGAAAATATATCACTTTTGTGCACAAATTACACACCATTGAAGCAAACGGAGGAAAGCAGAAAAATGCGTATAAAATCAGGCAATGCTTTCACAAAGTCCAACTTCTCATATTAAGTCGATAGCAGGACCAGGTCCAAAAGTACAGATTCGGCTGGGAGCAGGGTGCTTGAGGTGTTGGTAGCTGGTGCGCTACGACAAAGGGGCCACCTGGACAGAGACTGCGCAGGAGGACTTAGAGGTAAGTCCGGTGGGCCCCACAGGAAGGAGAAAGTTACAAGGGTCACAGGACCATGGGAGCCCAGCTGGTGCATCGTTACCAGGGCCGGTGGGGCCGGATGCAGAGTCATCTTGGATTGTGTGTTGAGAAGTCCTTGCGGTCTGGAGTAGGCAACTTGTAGAGGTAATTTTGGTACAGATGGCAAACTCACGACATGGATCTCGGGGGTCTCAATAGCGATCGATGGGTGCTTGCTTCTGGCATCATTGGAGTCTGGCATTGATTCTCCATCTCGCTGTTGGCTGTAGGGGGTCCGATACCCCAGGAATTGGTACGGTATGGCTCCAGTAGGTCCTGGTGCCTCCGAACTTGGTGTGGAGACAGATCTAACCCTCCGGAGCTGTTGTACTTCTTATTGGTCTAGGCGCTGTATCAAAGTCATCGGGGAACAGCACATCGACAAACTGGACTCAGCGGGATTGGGGCCTGTGGTGTGCAGGGGAGTGATACCTTCACTCCAAGGAAGGTAATTGGTGATTTTTCAAAGGCTGGAGAAGCTGCAGGGTTCATGGAGTCTTCACAGTTTCATAACAACACAGCACTCACAATTGTCAAGTCCTAGAAACAGCAGAAATGGGTTGGCGCCAATTTCTTCTGCAGCAGGGCTTAAGTTCTTGGGCAGCAAGTCTTCTTTGTTCTTTTCTTCTTCTTGTCGTTCGAATCCAGGTTCAAGGTCTAGGGATGCCGCCTAACTACTACATTTAGGGGCATTACAGGGAGAAACAGGTAGTAGCCAATGGGCTACCTACCTTTAGGGTTCATACACCCTCTAAGTGACCACTTCCTGTGGGTAGGGGCACTACCCTAGCCATGATAGGTTGCTTCTTAACCATCTTAAGATGGTGGATTTTCAGGAGAGGGGTTCACATCTCCTGCCCCACCTTAGGGGTGGTGGTAGCTTAATGTGGACACTCCTCCTCATCTTACTAATTTTTCCACCTGTCCTCCCACCAAATGTGGAGCAGGACAGGGGGTTGGCATCCCCACTATCTGGGGAAGCCTCGGCTGAACTTCAAAGATAGCAATGCCTTTGAAGCTTACTGCTCTGGAAGGCTACTCTGGCCTGGAGGAGGTGTGAAGCACCTCTGCCCAAAGCAGGCATTGTTTCGGACCTCTGAGAGCGCAGGCTCTCACCAAATGAGGTCAGAAACATGTCATTTGGTGGAAGACTGGCTATGACTAGTCAGAGACCACACCAGTGCTTTGTAGGTTTTCAGGGATCCTTTAAAGGGTCCCCTGTGTGCATCTGTTAATACATCCCACACTGGCATCCGTGAAGATTTATTAAGACAAGATGTTTGTACCGAACATCTTAGGGTACAGTGAAGCCATCATGGAGCTAGGAAGCTCGTAATGACAGGTATCCAGCACATGTACTCTTGTGGCTTCCCTGTGTACTTACAATATCCAAGAATGGCTCAGATATTGCAGGGTCATATCTGCTCATGCAGATATGTCCACACCTGGGGTATAGTGTACCCTGCCTTAAGGCTGTAAGGCATACAGTAGGGGTGTCTTACCTATACCTCATGAAGTGTGAGAAGGCATGGCACACAGGGCAGTGTGCCATGTTGACTCTTCAGTTTTCTCTGCACCAAGACATGCAACCTGCAGTAGGAGTTTACATGGTCTTGGTGAGGGGGCTCAAGGGTGGCATAATACATGCTGCAACCCTAGAGGACCCTCCTCAGTACCCAGTCCCTAGGTACTAGGGGTACCATTTACTAGTGACTTGCAAGGTTGACTGAAGTTGTGCCAATTGTGGTGCAGTTTTGGGAAAGAAATCAGCCACTGGGAATCTGGTTAGCAGAGACCCAGTGCACTTACAGTTCAAAATCACATCAGGCATCAAGCAAACATTTGGGGATAACCATGTCAAAAGAGGCACTTTCCTACAGTGTGTAAGTGGTTGTATGGATGTGAAAGTGGGTGTCTGTGTAGCTGTCTGGGAATGTGAGTGGGTTTGTGAGTGTCTGTGTGGGTCTGTGAGTAGGTGTATGAGTGTCTGTGTGAGTCTGCAAGTGGGTGTTTGAGTGTCTGTGTGGATTCTTTGAGAGGGTGTGTGAGTGTCTGTGTGAGTCTGTGAGTGGGTGTCTGAGTGTCTTCGTGGGTCTGTAAGAGTATCTTTGTGGGTGTGTGATTGTTTGTGTGGGTTTGTGAGTAGGTGTTTGAGTCTGTGAGTTGGTCTGTGAGTGGATGTGTGACTGCTGGTGTGGATATGTGAATGGGTGTGTGAGGGCCTGTGAGTGCCTGTGTGGTTCTGTGAGTGGGTGTGAGAGCATGTGTGGGTCTGTGAGTGGGTATGTGAGTGACTGTGTATGACTGTGAGTGGCTGACTGAATGTCTGCTTCGTTCTGTGAGTGGGTCTGTGAGTGCCTGTGTGGGCCTGTGAGTGCGTCTGTAAGTGGGTCTGTGAGTGCCTGCATGGATCTGTGAGTGAGTATTTGAATACCCTGTAGGTCTGTGAATGGGTGTGTGACTGCCTGTGCAGGTCTGTATATGGATGTGAGAGTACCTGTCTGGGTGTCTGAGTGGGTCTGAAAGTACTTTTTTCAAAGTGCATCAAGATTTGTGAATCTGTCACAAATTTACACATGGGGGCCGTGTTGAGACTTGTGGGCGATCCACTGATTTTCTTAGTGGAAAAAACCCCCAATATGATTTCATTTTGAACCCACCAAAGGTCATTCTCACACTCCTCTAACACACCCGTGGGGTCAGGGTACCTCTACCCTGACCCCTTTAATCATTTTCCAGAAGACCTTTAAGCCCCCAGGACTGTTCCCCAATACTTAAAAGGGTGGGCACAACCTGCCAGTCAGGTTGGGTGCTGCTGGAGGTGCGTGGCTTCATGGATCCCCCATGGGGGATCTGCAGAGGGTTCATGTCCCTATATATCTATATGTATTCTTTCTTTAATAACGCCACAACTACTGTATCGATTCACACCAAATCTCAAAAAGGGCTCTTTCTGGACCAACAGCTAGCTCTCTGCCAAATTTGGTGTAATTCCATCCAGTAGTTCATGCTGTAGTCATGTTTAAAATCCCTATTGCAAAAGCACATTTTTTGCCCCCCCCCCTTTTTCTTAGCCCCTGCTTAATGGATCACTCCAAAGGTTTGCTTGCAAGTTTGGTTGTACTGCCACTGCCTGTATCTTCTGTCCTCAATTGTCTTTTATTTTACCACAGCCTCTCTTGCCTGTACAGCATGGTTGGTTCCCCCCTTTCCCCTGCCGTCCGTGGTCCGTTGTGCTGGGTCTGCTTCTCCCACCTGCCCAGCGTGGTCAACTTGTTGCCTCTACACCCTCCTCCATGAGAGGGTCTTATTCCCATAGAAATTATTGTTAGTACTCTAAAAACCTAAAATGAGGACATATTTTCTGAGTTCTCAAATAGCGACAAAGCAATAGTGACAAACTGAAGCCCCTCATGTTGTTCCTTTCTAAATTAAATGTTTTAAGTTTTACCAGTTTGATTCAATGAACATGGCGTCAGGTATGCCAAACTTTTGTCATTAATAAGACTGTTAGAGCTCTAGTTGTTCTTTAGAACACTTTGGGAGACTGCAGTAGAACACCAGGGAATCAACTGGTAGACTGCTCCTGTTGGAAGTAGATGATTTACTGAAAATGGCAGACTTCATTCTCATATAATTGAGAAAGATGTGTGAATTTACAGAAAATATGCTCTCATTTTAGCATCTGGAGCACCTTCCATAACCTCTATGGGAAAATCATGAGAAAACAGTTTTCTCTCAAACATGATAAATGAAACCCCAGCAGAAAATCTTTTCACGGGGTAAAATTACCTTAGAACGCACCTTTATTCCTAAAATTAGTATGATACATTCAACAAAAGATTTATATTGTATATACAATCTGTTATCATCCTTAATACGCTTTCCTTTTTGTGACCCGCAAAAAACCTGCCATCCACTACAATGCATTTCAAAGTGGTGCTATCCTGCATATTGGTCCCAAGATGGCTGCCAACACTTCCTGGGTAAAGTGTTGGCAGCCAATCAGATCCCACAATGAGATAACCATAACTATAACTGCTGAAATGCTATGATTTTGTGCAAGTAAATTCAGAACCTAACTATAACGTCCCTGTAACCTTTGGTTTTTTCAGTGAATTTCAGTTTTTCTTAGCACGCATGCTAATATAACCAGTGCCGAGCACGGCCTATGGCAAGGCCCTGTGGCCAAACGTGCTGCATGCATCCAAACCCAACCTGCGCATGGCCAAAGACTACGCAGCATGGGTTCGGATGCATTGGAGTAGAACTCATGTACTGAACATAAGCGGTTCTGTTTTGGGCTTCTGCGAGTGGTTAACTTTCACAGAGATATTTTTATATTTAAAAAAATCCTTGCCTATTTTGCACATCTTTTTAAATACTGTACTGTACTTTACCTGCTAATTTTCACATTGTTGTTCGGGGGAAGGAGCTGTGTTCAATGCTCGGGGAGGGGATATTTAGGCGGAAGACTTCGGACTTTTGAATCCAGGTCAGCGGTCTAGCTGCCACGGCTTCCGCGTTCGCCCTAGTTCAAAGCGGGCGGATGACGCGGCCGCGAGAAGGAGTAGAACTCATGTACTAAACATAAGCGGTTCTGTTTTGGGCTTCTGCGAGTGGTTAACTTTTACGGAGATATTTTTATATTTTAAAAATCCTTGCCTATTTTGCACATCTTTTTAAATACTGTACTGTACTTTACCTGCTAATTTGCATATTGTTGTTCAGGGGAAGGAGCTGTGTTCAATGCTCCGGGAGGGGATATTTAGGCGGGAGACTTCGGATTTTTAAATCCAGGTCAGCGGTCTAGCTGCCACGGCTTCCGCGTTCGCCCTAGTTCAAAAGGGGCGGATGACGCGGACGCGCGCAGCGGGCACGCCGCTGGCGCGCCGAAGGAGTGCCAAAGGCAAGCCTGTCTACACCCGTCCGCGCCCGACCAGGCCCAGGGGCCAGAACCCCTGGTTCTCCTATTAGAGAAAAAAATTCCTATTCCGCAGAACAGCTACATGCTCTTAGAGAGACCTGTCGACATAAATGTGGTCATACTATCGTGCCGACAAACCCCAGGAGCAGATGTCCTCACTGTTCCTTTGAACTAGCCTCCCTGGCTACAGCTTCAGTTGATAAGACCGCACCCTCTCAGACGGTTTTTTAAATGTGCTTACTGAACTGCCGATTGATGCCCAAACATGCAATCGAACTGCGACTGCTGTTGGAAGAGGAAGACCCGGATGCCTTGTTCCTTACAGAAACATGGCTCACTAACACCTCAGATCCGGTGTTGGTACAAGCACTTCCCCCGGGATATTTGATCCAGAGGCAAGATCGGGAACTTAATAGAGGAGGTGGTCTAGCCATTATTTATAAAGATAACTTCAATTGCCGTATATCTGCAAGTTTGATCTCTGATTCCGAAAGTCTCTCCTTTGCACTTGGTCTCTCCCTTACTTGTACCTTTTCTGGGGTCTCGATATATCGGCCCCCAGGAGCTATTGGCCACTTCGGTAGAGACCTACCTGAGGTAATAGCCAAGTCAGTCAGTTCTCTTCCCAACTTCTCTGTATTGGGAGATTTCAATATCCATTTTGATGACACGTCCTCACTTATTGCAGAGGAAGTGTCCGACAGTTTGGGAGCTCTGTTACTTAATATGAAAGTGAACGGCCCCACTCACCAAAAAGGCCATCTACTTGACCCTATCTTTTCTAACATCGACAACCTTGTTGTTGAAAAGCCAATTCCCATTCCTTGGTCGGATCATCATATGATCTCCTTTTCATGGACCCCTCCGGTTAGCAGTAAGCCTGCGGAAACAGTAAAAAAAATTGATTCGGAACTGGTCAAAAGTCCTCCCGGAATCCTGGGCCCCAATTCTCAGTAACACCAGACCTGTGCTTGAGGTTGACCCTGAAACTGCCAACGATAAGTTGAATAACTGGCTGGATTCCTCTTTAGATTTGTTGGTCCCCAAAAAATGGATGGCTAACAAGAAAGGCCTCAAAAAAATAGCCTGGAACACTCCCAAGCACAGAGAGCTGAAGCAAAAATGTAAACGCTTGGAGAGAAGCTGGAGAAAAGATTTCGCCATCGATAATAAAACTAAATATAGAGAAGCCACCAAAACATACAAGGCAGAAATTAGAAAGGCCCAATCCCTAGATTACGAAAATAGGATTACCTTAGCCGCTAACTCCCCTCGCGAAATCTTTCAGATTGCAAAGTCCCTTCTCAACCCCCCCTCTCCATCTCTGCCCTCTACCGACATTTTAGGGCGGTGTAACAATCTGGCAAAATTCTTCTTAAAGAAAATCGAAGATATTTATTTGGCTTTCCCTATCCCACCACCTCTGAACACCCCCCCTTTGGAGGACCATCTACGAACGCCTGATCCCCCCCTTGAGGCAATCCCTCCCATGGATATGAAATCCCTAAAAAATTATCTTAACCAATTGAAATCCGGCTCCCCTTGTGACGTGGCCCCCCCCACCATTCTGAATCAGGCATCGGATATGGTCTCCCCCACTATGCTGGACCTCATCAATCTCTCCCTCTCCTCTGGACATGTTCCATCTCTCTGGAAACGGGCTATGGTCAAAGCCCTGCTTAAAAAGCCAAATCTAGATCCAGAGGAATTTGCAAATTATCGATCTCACTCCTGCATGGGATCTCAAAAATTGTGGAAAAATATGCCAACACCATCCTCTCTGCTTTTTTGGAGAAGAATGAATGCTTCCATCCCTCACAAACCGGCTTTAGACCCCTACGGGGCACAGAGACTGCCCTGTTGGTAGTAGGCCAGACAAATTCTGGATGCCGGAGGCTCCGCAGCAATCGTGTTACTTGACCTCAGCGCGGCCTTTGACACAGTTAATCACCAAATCCTTATTTCAAGACTTAGAGAGGTAGGAGTGACAGGAACAGCACTTAAGTGGCTAGAGTCCTTCTTAAACGACAGGTCGTTCCAAGTATTTGAGGATAACTTTACCTCCGAAAGCATGCCTCTAAGATGCGGGGTGCCTCAGGGTTCCTCCCTGAGCCCCAAGCTTTTTAATGTTTATATAAGTCCACTAGCGGGGGTTGTCAAACCTTTTGGCATCCGGATTGTCACCTATGCTGATGACACACAGTTGATCGTTTCCCTTAAACATTCCAATAATACGAACACCTACTTGGCCGAATGTCTGGAAAGGGTCTCCGCATGGATGGAAGGCTCTTTTCTAAAACTCAATGGGGCAAAAACGGAGTTGATGTTCCTGGGAAAAACTCCCACCTTTAACACCTGCTCATTCTGGCCTGGGTGCCTGGGCATCATGCCTTCTCCCAAAGATCAGATTAAAAGCCTTGGTGTTTGGCTGGACCATAATTTAAATTTTAAGGAGCAAGCTCGGAAGGTTGCAGGTACCTGTTATGGGATCCTGAAGATGGTAAGGAAAATCCTTCCCTTGCTGCCCTTCATTGCGAGGAGACTGTTGGTGCAGGCTCTCATTCTTTCTCGACTTGATTACGCCAACGTGCTATACTTAGGATCCCCACGGTCAACGATAAAAAAACTACAGACCGTTCAAAATTGTGCAGCACGCCTCCTTATGCAGATCCGTAATCGGAAATCCGCAAGATCGTCCATCGCCTCTCTCCATTGGCTCCCGGTCGCGGAAAGAGTGCAATTTAAAGCTATGTGCATTGTCCATAAGACTTTATTGTTCAAGGGTCCACCTATTCTCCAATCTATCATCTCTTCCTACTGTCCCAATAGGTCCTAGCGTTCTGGGAATAAACATCTGGCAGTTGTTCCCAGGATAAATAGAGTCCGGTGTGGGGGGCGCATGTTTTCATACAATGCTGCGAAATGCTGGAATCAGCTACCCAATCATATCCGTTTGGAGGACAATTACTTATCCTTCCAGAAACTCTTGAAGACCTTCTTGTTACCTTAACACCTAACTGCTGTACGGTGATGACTCTGCTCCTAGCGCTGGGAGGCCTTCTGGTAGCCATGCGCTCTACAAATATAAATTCAAATTCAAATTGGGTGGGGGGTTTTATCTTGTTTTCCTGGACTAGTGGTTCTTTTTATGGATCTGTGCTGAGACCCACGGTTCCTGTGTTTGATCTGTGGATCCAAGGACCGGCCGGAAAAAAAAATTAGGCAATTTTGTGCCGAAGAGTCTATGCATCCTATGGGGTCAGGATACCTGTATCTGACCACTTGCATGTTTTTCCACTCTTCTTTTCTTACCCCGCTGCTCTATTCGTCCATATTCTTTGGCCTTTAATATCTCTAAAACTACTGAACGTATTTACACCAAATCCCATAAAACGTGATCTGATAACCAAATCTAAATTTCTGTCAAATTTGGTGTAATTCCATCAAACAGTTCGAGCTATATGCGGGTTCAAAGGTCCTAAGGGAAGTAACATGGGAAAAACTCTTTCTGGGCCCCCCTTTTTTCTCAGCCCTCACTCGACGAATAACCCCAAAACTTTCAACACAGTAGCTTAACCAACTAAAGCATACATTTTGAAAATGTTGCGAAGATTCGTCAAGCCGCACCAAAGTTATTGGCAAAAAAAATGCCCTTTGTATGGAAACTAGGTCCTAACTATAACTACCTACTGGCAACTGCCAGTAGGTTATAAACCTCCATATAAGAGTTCTAGGTACAGTGGCTTTTACCTGGACCGCCATCCATCCCAAGGAAGCAGGGGATCTGCTGTCATCCGACAGTCCATGACCACATGGAGAGACTTAGTTACTGGAACCGGCATCTCCAGGCATGCTACCAGTGGGAATGTGTGGCTGGGAATGAGGGCTTAGAGACTGTTTGTTGTCCAGCACAGTGCTACGGTTTCAGCCTGACCACATTCGAAATCAGCCTCTCACTTTGAGTATTACGAAAATCAGGCTGAAAGAGACACTCATTAGCGCTACAAACAAACTGCATGGTGGGATTTGCAGTCCTTGAACACTGAACTGCTTGAGGGTTCTCTGAAGAAATGTGGTTCAGGTGTGTCCCACGCTACTTTAGAGGGATGGGCCAAATATAAACGAGTGAAATGAAACCTCAAGCACCCGAGGCATTTGAGAAAGGCTATCGCCGAAACCTGTCATGCCAGAATTCTGTATAAACGGTGTCTTTAAAAGCCCCGCTGTGTCCCCTTGTCTACTTTTACGGAAGAAGATTTTTTTTGATAATTAGCGTGCAGCCAGTGTCACGCAATGGGGACCCCTTCCAAAAGAGTTCTAGGTACAGTGGCTTTTACCTGGACCGCCGTCCATCACAAGGAAGCAGGGGATCTGCTGTCATCCGACAGTCCATGACCACATGGAGAGACGAAGTTACTGGAACCAGTGTCTCCAGGCATGCTACCAGCGGGAATGTGTGGCTGGAAGTGAGGGCTTAGAGAATGTTTGTTGTCCAGCACAGTGCTACGGTTTCAGCCTGACCACATTCGAAATCAGCCTCTCACTTTGAGTATTACGAAAATCAGGCTGAAAGAGACACTCATTAGCGCTACGAACAAACTGCATGGTGGGATTTGCAGTCTTTGAACACTGAACTGCTTGAGGGTTCTCTGAAGAAATGTGGTTCAGGTGTGTCCCATGCTACTTTAAAGGGATGGGCCAAATATAAACGAGTGAAATGAAACCTCAAGCACCCGAGGCATTTGAGAAAGGCTATCGCCAAAATGCATCATGCCAGAATTCTGAATAAACGGTGTCTTTAAAAACCCCACTGTGTCCCCTTGTCTACTTTTACGGAAGAAGATGTTTTTTTGATAATTAGCGTGCAGCCAGTGTCACGCAATGGGGACCCTTCCAAAAGAGTTCTAGGTACAGTGGCTTTTACCTGGACCGCCGTCCATCCCAAGGAAGCAGGGGATCTGCTGTCATCCGACAGTCCATGACCACATGGAGAGACGTAGTTACTGGAACTGGCGTCTCCAGGCATGCTACCAGCGGGAATGTGTGGCTGGAAGTGAGGGCTTAGAGACTGTTTGTTGTCCTGCACAGTGCTACGGTTTCAGCCTGACCACATTCGAAATCAGCCTCTCACTTTGAGTATTACGAAGATCAGGCTGAAAGAGACACTCATTAGCGCTATGAACAAACTGCATGGTGGGATTTGCAGTCTTCGAACACTGAACTGCTTGAGGGTTCTCTGAAGAAATGTGGTTCAGGTGTGTCCCACGCTACTTTAGAGGGATGGGCCAAATATAAACGAGTGAAATGAAACCTCAAGCACCCGAGGCATTTGAGAAAGGCTATCGCCGAAACGCGTCATGCCAGAATTCTGAATAAACGGTGTCTTTAAAAGCCCCGCTGTGTCCCCTTGTCTACTTTTCCGGAAGAAGATGTTTTTTGATATATATATATATATATATATATATATATATATATATATATATATATATATATATATATATATATATATATATATATATATATATATATATATATATATATATATATATTCACTGAAAAAACCATAGGTTTCAGGCACGTTATAGTTAGAAATTAGCATTTAAAAAACCTTAGAAATTCACTGAAAAAACCATAGGTTTTAGGGACAGTTATAGTTAGTTGGACATTGCACTCGTACAAAACCCGTGAAATTCCCCCGTTATAGCTAGTTCAGCTAACTATAACTCGCGCCCCCGCAATGCACTGCTGATGACGTCACATATTACATCACTTATGACATGGTCAGTGACATCACTCATGACATCACTGATGACATCTCAAATGACATCACTGATGACATCATCCAGTGACTGTGTGTTTCTGTAACATTTAAATATGTTTAATATATATAGGGAAAGGCGTATTGAAGAATGAGTGGGTGTATAAGTGTCTGAATGGATGATTTACTAGGTGCGTGACTAACTCTATAAGTGAGTGATTAAACGTATCTTACTGAATGCATGGGTTAGTGACTAAACTGTGTGAATGTCTGTATCCGTCTGTCTGTTGCTGTGTAAGTGGCTGCATGGGTTTGTGAATAGCTACATGAATGTCTATATGAGTTATTGATTGGTTGTCTGAGTATCTGTATGGGTGCCTGAGTGTTTGTGTGGGTGGGGTGTGTGCGACTCTGTGCATAGATGTGTGAGTGGGTGATTCACTGGGTGCATGGTTTCAAGAGTGCATCTGTGATGGACTGTATGGGAGGGTGAGTGTGTGTATGGGTGTGTTAGTGAGTGAATGTATATCTCAGTGGTACATTTGTGAGTAACTACATATGTGAAAGGCAGTATATATATGTGTTGTAGTATATAAATGGGTATAAGTGAGAGTGTGTGATTGTGAGAGTGGCTGTATGGATGAGTGTGTACTTGTATTAGTGATTGTATAAGAGCGTAAGAATGTGCTAGTATTTGTATGAGTAAGTGAGCTGGTGTGTGTATAACTGTATAGGTGAGTAAATGGCAGTGTGATTAATTATTTGCATGACTGACTAGGTGTGTGAGTACCTCTATGGATGAGTGGCGGTGTGTGAGTGTCTATGTAGGTGTATGAGTGCATATGATAGTCCTGTACTGAGTGACCGTAAGTATGAGTGACTGTAGAAGTGAGTGAGTGGATGTGTGTGTAGACCTAAGAATCAGTGAGTGGGTATGTAGTTATTGGTGTTGGAGTGTCTATGGTTTTGAGAATGGCAGTCTGTAATTTAGAGTGGGTGTATCAAAAGTTATAAGAGGGTGTGAGAAGATGCATCAAATTATCACATGGATGATGTCATCAGTGATGTCATCAGTGATGTCATTTGAGATGTCATCAGTGATGTCATCAGTGATGTCACTGACCATGTCATGAGTGATGTAATATGTGACGTCATCAGCAGTGCATTGCGGGCGCGAGTTATAGTTAGCTGAACTAACTATAACAGGGGAATTTCATGGGTTTTGTACGAGTGCAATGTCCAACTAACTATAACTGTCCCTAAAACCTATGGTTTTTTCAGTGAATTTCTAAGGTTTTTTAAATGCTAATTTCTAACTATAACGTGCCTGAAACCTATGGTTTTTTCAGTGAATTTCAAAGGTTTTTTAAATGCTAATTTCTAACTATAACGTGCCTGAAACCTATGGTTTTTTCAGTGAATTTCAAAGGTTTTTTAAATGCTAATTCCTAACTATAACATGTCTGAAACCTATGGTTTTTTTCTGTGAATTTCAAAGGTTTTGTAAATGACAATTTTTAAATGTATTAATTGTTATATTTATTTTTTTGATACTGATTTACTACATTTTTTTAAACTATTTATTTTTAGATATTTTATTTTTTAAATTACATTGTAATTACATTATACATTACATTACAAAATATTCTTTCTCAGAATGAATTACTTTAGTTTAGATACTTTGCAAATAGGCAATAGACTTTTAAGTACAGTAGTTACAGTTGTTGCAATGTGCAACACAATTTCAAACACAATGCAACATTGAGCTCAATGTGAATTTCTAGTTAAATGCAATTAGTTACTTTATGGATTACTTTTCTAACCACAGGACTGGATCCTAGATTCAGTCCTGGGACATCTCCTGTAAACAGTTGAGTAAAAGCGTTTTGGTTACAGTAGTGATTTTTAAGGAATATTATTGTATTTTAAAAGTTGACACAGAAACTTTTTCACATAGAATCACCAATGTTATCCTATGGGAGGAAATTCACTTAGCAGGTAAGTAGTGTTATCGTTACTTTTTCTTACTCAGTGGTGGATCCTGGATCCAGCACTGGTGCATCTCCTGTAAACAGTTGAAAGAATGCGTTTAAGTCATACAGGCGATTTTTAAGGAATATTTGTAGTTTGTGAAAATCGACACTTTGAAACTTTTCTGCTGAAAACCAGACAATGGATTCCTATAGAAGGAAATACAAGTTACTGGTAAGTACGGTTAGAATTACTTTTCAGGGTCAGTGCTGGGCTAAAAGATGCAGCACTGGGTTCTCTCCTGATAACAGGTGAGTAAATCGGAATTCGTAGTTCGGCTGATTTTAGAGGAATATTATAAAGTTCCAAAACTCCACACTTAGAAGAATTTCCAAGTGAAACCAGTCAATGTTAGCCTAAGGAAGGAAATTCAGAGGCAAGATGGCGTCCGACTAACAACTCTGCAGTGAGGCTCCGCTGAGCTTCCCCTGATCTTTGAAAGATTTTTTGTCGCACATGCCTTCTGAAACCAAACTGGAATTCTTACAATCTATTTAAGTACATGGCAAGCATTACGGAATGTTTCAAAAACGTTTTCCTGGCGGATTGCAAATGTTTCCTATCTACTTGCAAATAATCGAGCTCTCACCTCTCCCTTGTCTGGAACACGTCAACCTGGCTCGGGCCTCCCGGATGTATCTTGGCCTGCGCTGCTTTTCGTCCGCCCAACAGAACCGGCAGAATCAATACGAGCGCCAGAGCACCAGCTGTCCCAGTGTGGCCCCCGCCAACAGCAAAAATCAGCAGAGCAATGTTGGATGGCAACTCGACGAGGCGTTTCTGAAGAGCGGCACAATCACGGTGCTACTTTGTATCGCCCGCGACACCAAACAAGTAAGGATGACAGGCAAGGGAACAAGAACTGTCAAAGTTAAGAATGCAGCCGCAAATGTATCCCTTGCGCCCGCTCCCCCACAGGCTCTCTCACAGGCTGGTATATCCCTAGCTGTGACCCGGCAGAAAAGGCTGGACACTCTGGGTAAGAAAAGCACAGCAGGGGGAGAGAAAGATCAGAAAGGAGAGAGATTGGATAAAAATACTGGGGATAATAACACTGCAAGTAATTCAACCTGTAAAAAAATCTCTGCTCGCTCATTCAAAGAAATCGACGCTTCGCAACCTTTAATCACTGTTAGCTTTGGCGCCACAAAAGGGGCTGAAAGCGATCACATCCTATCAATGGAGAATCTGGCTCTATCAAATAAACCGATGGGGGAAGTAGAGGAAGAACGGACCCCCCGGTTCTACTAGCAGTCCCGGTTGAATCACGGCTAAAAGACACCGTCACATCTTTGGCCACATCCTTGGCGGTGGTAGAACAAATGGAGCTAATGGAAAGCAATACATCTTTATCTTTATCTCAGTCGATGGAGGGTGATATTACTACCATTTTTAATCCCAGAGACTTTGATGACCTTAATGAGAATCTAAATGTCTGCGCTAACACTACTACTGGAACTACAGAAGCAGCTCCATTGCTGCATGGGGCTAGGCACCTACTTAAAACACCTGACAACCTAGAAACATGTTATTCTCTAACCGACGAGTCAGAACCGTCAGACATTAGCATTTCATTATCCAGTGAGGAGGAAGGCAATAAGTGGTATAGTAGTTCTAACACGGATCCGCAGAAAACTAAGTCTGGCTTGAAAAAACTACAAAAAAAGAAAAATGAGGGCCGTCTAAAAAAGAATGTTGATACGTTTGGCAAAGAAAGCGCTAAAGACTTGAAGTGGGACTATAAGGATAATCCGCTTACGATCTGCTCTGACTCCTTGGCCGCCTCCGGCGGAAACCAAACACTCATAGGAAGCAACAAAATGAGTGACAGCAATGATTCTATAAGTGATCCAGCTCTGATGGTCATCTTACAATCCATCAAGAGCTTTCAGGAAGAAGTCAAGGTAGATAGTCGCAGGTCATGCTTAGCCGCCAAGCAGCTACAAGGGGCGGTCAGGAAAGTTGGTAAAACCTGTGCCGAAATAGCAGATCGCATGGCTTCAGTGGAAGCAAGGACTGAGCAATTAGAAAAAGAGGTTGTCACTCTTAAAACACAGCACGTTGAACATGAGGGAATTGTTAAAGATCTGATGTGGAAGATGGAGGAGCATGAAAATCGCCAGCGGCGTAATAACCTCCGCTTTCTAGGGATTCCGGAAGGTGTTGAAAAAGATGATCCCAGAAACTTTATGATTACATTGCTGAAAGGGGCCTTCCCAGAACTACATTCCTGGGATTGGGATAAAGAAATACAAAGGGCCCACGAGATTTCCTCTGTCCTCCGCTAAACGTATCTCTACCACTCAACAACATCCTCGTGCCATGCTTTTATTTTTCGGCAACTTTCTACTGCGACAAATCCTCTATGATCTGGCCAGACCCACAAATAAACGGTCTTTTGATGGTATAACTTTTTTACCAGACCGGATTTTGCACACGCGACAGTCGAGCGCCGATGGCGACTCCTGCAGCTCTTTGAGCCGTTTCAGAAAATAGGCGCCGAGGTATATCTTCAAAATCCGGCCAGACTAAAAATTGTATACAAAGGATCTACACGCAGCTTTGTCTCCGAGGTGCAGGCTAAAAAATACTTAGAGGAAGCCTCAGGTCATAAGTAATGTGTGTTAAAAAAATATATCACAATTGCTATTACATTTTGTATAAAGTATAGATAACCCTAGTGGTTTTATACTTAAGGAGCTCAGGTGGATATACTCCCAAGGATAACAGAGTTAAAAACATCTCAGAGCTTCTCTCTTTCTGCCTTTCCCTGCTGCTTTCTGTTCCTTTCTTCATTTTTATTTATTTTTTTTTATTATATAGGTCTGGCGCTGCTTGTTTTACAGTTTAAAATGTCTTAGAAGGTTATAATGCAGGGGGAGTCTCAGCGGGCTCACGGGGCTCTGTTTGTTGGATGTCAAACCCCTGGCTTTGCCGGGTAACCTCTAAACATGGTGGAGGGTGGGGGGTGGTGGGGTGAGAGGGGGGGCACTTGGTCGGTCAGACAGGTCGCTAAAAAACATTATGATCAATGTAATTTGGATTAGAGGGTTTGATGGTAATTACAGGATGTGGAGTTACAATCGGTTCTTGCAAAACTATGAGCTAATAGCCCGTATTCAAATGATAATCAGATGGGAGTGTTAAGGGTCTTATCAATGAATATTTGTGGTCTTAATGACATTAAAAAAAGGCAACTAGTTACGGTAGGATTACAGGCAATGGGTGCTAATATTATCTGTTTACAAGAAACTCACATTGAGGGATCGCAAATACATTTATTAAAAACTCTTGGATACAGGTTGATTTGTGCTACGACACAGGGTGCAAGGGTGCGGGGGGTTGCTATTTTAGCTAAAGGGGTGAGTCCGTTTTTAGCCATTCCAAAGTAGACAAATTTGGACATTGGGCGGTCACAGAATGCCAATATGGGAATGGGCAAAAGATAAAACTTTGCGCGTTCTATGGTAGTAATGGTGATGATCCATTAGTCATTGAAGAGATCTCTGCCGAACTCACGCATTGGCCATTACCTTTAATGGTATGCGGGGATTTTAACATTAATCTTCCCAATGATTGGTCTATGGAAGAGGGGTGGCAATATGTTGGCCGTAAACCTAAGGTATTCAAGGCTTTGAAACATATGTGTCATACGCACGGATTGGTGGATGGCTGGCAGACCTTAAAGCCTAATGATCCGGGGTATACTTTTTTTCCCACCCACATCTCATTCACGTAAGAATAGACTATATATTGATGTCTAATTCACTTAAATCCAATTGTCAAATGGAAAAGTTGCCACGGGTCCTTTCGGACCATAATCCTTTAATTTGCACCCTAGAGATGGAAGGAGGGAGAATCACACCCAGGTCTTGGACATTTGAGAAAGCCTTGCTCTTAGATGACGCATATTGTGCTTACATGAGGAAGTGGATTCCTAACTTTTTAACCGACAATCTTGGAAGTACATCGATTGAGATTGAGATTGTATGGGATGCGCTAAAAGCAGGGATTCGAGGGGAGACACTGAAATATTCGTTACAGGCTAATAAACAAGCCAGGGAAGCTATGAAGGCACTCTACGAAATCTTACGGTTAGCCGAAGAAGAATTAATAAAGGTAACAATTGAGAATCCCGGCACAGAAGAAGTATTAAATGTGCAAAATCAAGTAGCAATAGCCAAGGCTGCAAATACAAATATTTTTACTGATAGATCTGTCAAAAGGCGTTCTCACAAAAGTAGATGATTTATGAAATGAATGAACAAATTGGGCATCAGCTTGCCGTACGCACTAGGCAGCTGACATCATTAAATTTGATTCGTGAGATTTCTGATCCTGTGGTAGGTCAATTTACCGATCCAGCACATATAAGAGATGCCTTCTGGCGTTTTTATCAGGAACTATACTCAGAGGGGCCAGGGGGTGATTCAGCAAAAATTACAAGCTATCTGGATAAGGTCAATTATGATCATTTTGAGGAGGCTGATCAGGCCATCCTTGAAGAGATTCCCAACCCTGAAGAAATTCTTATAATAATTAAAAATCTACCAAAGGGGAAGGCAACCGGATTAGATAGTATCCCCTCGGAATTTTATATTACGTTTCTCGATCAAATTAAAACTATTCTTAGTGATCTTATTATTCATATTTTTAAAGGTGGCCAACCCCCAATGTCTTGGTCTAGAGCTAAGATAGCAATTTTTCCCCAAAAAATAAACCTCCGGAACAGTTAGGCTCTTACCGACCCATTACTCTCATTAATGTAGACTCAAAGGTTTACTCAAAAGTCCTAGCTAATAGAATCGCTCCTATTATCCACAAAGTTATTTCTAAATGTCAACATGGCTTTGTTCCAGGGCGGTCTACTATCAACCACATCCAGCGAGTGCTCACATTATTTGACAGTATGGACTTGGCAGGAGACCCTATGGCATTGGTGCTTCTCGATGCCGAGAAGGCCTTTGATAGGGTCTCCTGGCAGTTTTTGTGGGCCTCGATGTCCAGGGTCGGAATAAAGGATGGATACATCCTGGCGGTACAAAAACTATATGTTAACCCGAGGGCCGTAGTGATGGTGAATGGCAGCCTTACTAAGGAGTTAACAATATCCCAGGGAACACGACAGGGTTGTCCCTGCTCACCTTTGCTCTTTGCAATATATATTGACCCTTTTATCCGTAATTTAAACAACAATCACGAAATTAAATCAATTTAGTCACAAGAGCTTTCCACCAAATCCCTGGCATATGCTGATGACATTGCTATTGTTACTGCGGATCCTAATACAGCAATGAATGCAATTGAAAAAGAGGCCAAGGATTTCGGAACAGTATCCGGGTATGCTCTGAACCAGGGGAAAACTCAGGTAGTACTGAATAAAAATAGTAAGATGGATGATCCCCAGGTTACAGAAAAGGCCATCTACCTAGGAGTATGTATATCATCCCAACTAGATAATGTGGTTAATCTAAATCTTAAGCCCATGATGGCCGTAATGCAGAAAGATCTTCGACGATTAGATAACTTACACCTTTCCATCATAGGCAGAGTTAATGTGGTGAAAATGGTTTTTTTCCTAAAATTCTGTATTTATTTAGAGCAATCTGCCTTGAATTCTCAACTCAGTGGCTTAAATCAATAGAACGTGTGCTTTCTAGTTTTATTTGGGCTTATTCGCAACCTCGGCGGGCCTACAAACTTCTTACCCTCCCCAAGGATTGAGGTGGGTTAGCGCTCCCAAACTTAGAAGTATACTACTGGGCCTCTGTGCTACTATACAGCAAAGAATTATTATGGAATTTTGGGGAGGAGGTAATGCCTGGGGTTAGTACACCATCTACCTTTCAACTACCTTTCAACTACTACTCGGTAATAAGAGTAAAGGTTACTTTTGGCGACACCTACATGATAGTTATCATAAAAAAGTCAAATTTAAAACACTTTATAGTGGGTTTAAGGTATGGAAGGCTGTTAGAAGATTGTTCGATATAGGGAGAATCTCGTTCTATACCCCTTTAAGGGATAATCCTAACCTTCCCGAAATATTTAGCGATGGATATATACACAAATGGAATAAGGCAGGAATAGTCCAAGTGGGTTGCTTCGTCTCCCCTACCGGGATTCAATCTTTTGAGGCACTCAAAAAGGATTTTCATCTAGATTGGAGTGACTTTTTTAAGTATCTCCAAATCAGAGCTTTTCTCTCATGGAAAGTAGGTGGAAGGGCTTCACTTGGAAAAGTTGCTTTAGTAGAAAAATTAAATTGTAGTAAAGCCAGCACTATTGGGGAAATGTATTCTCTTATCACTGCACGGTTTCCAGATGACTTGGAAAAAACCTCACAGAAATGGCACGGGAAACTTGGATTGTCCATTGATGTATTTAACCATGCGTATCTGTTGTCACAAACAATTCTTATGTCTACCAAATTACAAGCCCAATCTTTAAAATTGTTTTTTTCTATACTATACACCAGATAAAATTGCCAAGTGGGGAGTGGCCAGGGGACATGTTGCCCCAGATGTAAGCTATACAATGCTGACTGTATACATATTTTCTCTACTTGTAGCGGTCTAACTTCATTGAAGCACGAGATAGAGAAGTTTCTGACTGCCGTTATTCAATGTGATATTGTACTGTCTAGCGAAGTTATACTACTAGGGGTGGCGAACCCTAGTAATGTTAGACCTGGCCATGAATTAATCTTTATCGCCATGGCAGTTTTAAGACTGTGTATAGCCTCCGCCTGGCTCGATCCTATAGCACCGTCCTTCCAACAGTGGCTAGCTAGGCTGTTAGCCATCTCCAATATTGGAAATTGCTATCTATAAATGGAAGGGTAGGCAACGGCGTAAAAGAGGGATGAAGATCTGGACCTCTCTATTAGAGTGGTGTCAAACTCAAGGACATATGTAAATGATTTGTTAATGCTTGTAAATGTTCTGTAAAAACTTAGCGGTCAATATAATTGAATGTATCATCGAACCAACGAACATTTGAAGCATTGAATACATGTATGTAATGTATTAATTTGTTTATCTGTCTGACCTGGAGGGTGGGGGTGGGATTCGGGGGGGTGAAAATTGTGTGGTTAAAAATTCAATAAAGATATTTAAAGGGAAAAAAAAAAAGGAAGGAAATTCAAGTTACTGGTAAGTACGGTTAGAATTACTTTTCAGGATCTGTACTGGGCTCAAAGATGCAGCACTGAGGTCTCTCCTGATAACAGGTGAGTAAATTGGAATTCGTAGTTCGGCTGATTTTAGAGGAATATTATAAAGTTCCAAAACTCCACACAGTGTTTGTGTGGGTGGGTTGTGTGTGACTCTGTGCATAGATGTGTGAGTGGGTGATTCACTGGGTGCATGGTTTCAAGAGTGCGTCTGTGATGGACTGTATGGGTGGGTGAGTGTGTGTATGGGTGTGTTAGTGATTGAATGTATATCTCAGTGGTACATGTGTGAGTAACTACATATGTGAAAGGCAGTATATATGTGTGTTGGAGTATTTAGATGGCTATAAGTGAGAGTGTGTGATTGTGAGAGTGGCTATATGGATGAGTGTGTGCTTGCATCAGTGATTGCATAGGAGCGTAAGAATGTGCTAGTATTTTTATGAATAAGTGAGCTGGTGTGTATAACTGTATAGGTGAGTAAATTGGAGTGTGATTAATTATTTGCATGACTGACTAGGCGTGTGAGTACCTCTATGGATGAGTTGCGTTGTGTGAGTGTTTATATAGGTGTATGAGTGCATATGATAGTCCTGTACTGAGTGACTGTAAGTATGAGTGACTGTACGGGTGAGTGAGTAGATGTGTGTGTGTAGACCTAAGAATCAGTGAGTGGGTATGTACTTATTGGTATTGGAGTGTGTATGGTTTTGAGAATGGCAGTCTGTAATTTAGAGTGGGTGTATCAAACGTTATATTAGGGTGTGAGAAGATGCATTAAATTCTCACATGGATGATGTCATCAGTGATGTCATTTGAGATGTCATCAGTGATGTCATCAGTGATGTCACTGACCATGTCATGAGTGATGTAATATGTGAATCATCAGCAGTGAATTGCGGGGGCGCGAGTTATAGTTAGCTGAACTAACTATAACGGGGGAATTTCACGGGTTTTGTACGAGTGCAATGTCCAACTAACTATAACTTTCCTAAAACCTATGGTTTTTTCAGTGAATTTCAAAGGTTTTTAAATGCTAAACCCTAACTATAACAGGCCTGAAACCTATGGTTTTTCAGTGAATTTCAAAGATTTTTAAAATGCTAATTCCTAACTATAACAAGCCTGAAACCTATGGTTTTTCAGTGAATTTCAAAGGTTTTTTAAATGCTAATTCCTAACTATAACGTCTGAAACCTATGGTTTTTTCAGTGAATTTCAAAGGTTTTGTAAATGACAATTTTTAAATGTATTAATTGTAATATTTTTTTTTTTATACTGATTTACTACATTTTTTTAAACTATTTATTTTTAGATATTTTATTTTTAAATTACATTGTAATTACATTATACATTACATTACAAAATATTCTTTCTCAGAATGAATTACTTTAGTTTAGATACTTTGCAAATAGGCAATAGACTTTTAAGTACAGTAGTTACAGTTGTTGCAATGGGCAACACAATTTCAAACACAATGCAACATTGAGCTCAATGTGAATTTCTAGCTAAATGCAATTAGTTACTTTATGGATTACTTTTCTAACCACAGGACTGGATCCTAGATTCAGTCCTGGGACATCTCCTGTAAACAGTTGAGTAAAAGCGTTTTGGTTACAGTAGTGATTTTTAAGGAATATTATTGTATTTTAAAAGTTGACAGAAACTTTTTCACATAGAATCACCAATGTTATCCTATGGGAGGAAATTCACTTAGCAGGTAAGTAGTGTTATCGTTACTTTTTCTTACTCAGTGGTGGATCCTAGATCCAGCACTGGTGCATCTCCTGTAAACAGTTGAAAGAATGCGTTTAAGTCATACAGGCGATTTTTAAGGAATATTTGTAGTTTGTGAAAATCAACACTTTGAAACTTTTCTGCTGAAAACCAGACAATGGATTCCTATGGAAGGAAATATAAGTTACTGGTAAGTACGGTTAAAATTACCTTTCAGGATCAGTACTGGGCTGAAAGATGCAGCACTGAGGTCTCTCCTGATAACAGGTGAGTAAATCGGAATTCGTATTTCGGCTGATTTTAGAGGAATATTATAAAGTTCCAAAACTCCACACTTAGAAGAATTTCCAAGTGAAACCAGTCAATGATATCCTATGGAAGGAAATTAAAGTTACTGGTAAGTACGGTTAAAATTACTTTTCAGGATCAGTACTGGGCTGAAAGATGCAGCACTGAGGTCTCTCCTGATAACAGGTGAGTAAATCGGAATTCGTAGTTCGGCTGATTTTAGAGGAATATTTGTATGTTTCAAAAATCGACACTTAGAAACGTTTTCAGCAAAAAGCAGACAATGATATCCTATGGAAGGAAATTAAAGTTACTGGTAAGTACGGTTAAAATTACTTTTCAGGATCAGTACTGGGCTGAAAGATGCAGCACTGAGGTCTCTCCTGATAACAGGTGAGTAAATCGGAATTCGTATTTTGGCTGATTTTAGAGGAATATTATAAAGTTCCAAAACTCCACACTTAGAAGAATTTCCAAGTGAAACCAGTCAATGATATCCTATGGAAGGAAATTCAAGTTATTGGTAAGTACGGTTAAAATTACTTTTCAGGATCAGTACTGGGCTGAAAGATGCAGCACTGAGGTCTCTCCTGATAACAGGTGAGTAAATCGGAATTCGTAGTTCGGCTGATTTTAGAGGAATATTTGCACAATGGTGAAGGGAGGGGCGGGGCCTGAGGTGACATCTGTGCAAGCGCGCCCCGTGGCGCGTTTTAAGTTGGGGGATTAAGTCCCCTTGAATCATGAGGGTCCCTGGGGTCCAACTAGCCCACCCTGTACCTCCAGTATGCGCCAGAGAGCTGCGTTGCAGAGAGGTGTTCAGAGGCCACGCCCTTTTTGCACCTCTCTGCAACGCAGCTCTGTGGCGCTTTCTGGACGTACCTGGTGGGCTAGTTCGCCCCAGGGACCCTCAGGATTGAAGGGATTTCATTCCCCATCTTAAAATGCGCCACGGGGCCTGTTTGCACACATGTCACCTGAAGCCCCGCCCCTTCCTTCACCACTGTGCAAACGTGCCCCGTGGCGCGTTTTAAGTTGGGGGATTAAGTCCCCTTGAATACTGAGGGTCCCTGGAGTCCAACTAGCCCACCATGTACCTCCAAAAGCGCCACAGAGCTGCGTTGCAGAGAGGTGTAAAAGGGGCGTGGCCTCTGTACACCTCTCTGCAACGCAGCCCCTGGCACATACCGGAGGTTCCTGGTGGGCTAGTTGGCCCCCAGGGACCCCCAGTACTCAAGGGAATTACTTCCCTTCTTAAAGCGCGCCAGGAGCGCGTTTGCAGACTGCTGCAGGGAGGGGCGGGGCCTGGCACGATGCCGGTCTTTTTTTTTTTCTGCCCAGGGGGTCCTTGTGGGACCCCTGAGCAGACCTAGAGGGTCAGGGTGTTTCTACCCTGCCCCCTTTGTGCGTTTTGCGCACTTGTTTCTTGTGTTTTTTTTTTAATCAGTGGGATCCGCGCACCCTAAGCCATCCCGCCGATTTTGGAAAAAAAATGCTTTTTCTGCCCAGGGGTCCTTGTGGGACCCCTGAGCAGACCTAGAGGTCAGGGTGTTTCTACCCTGCCCCTTTGTGCGTTTTTGCGCACTTGTTTCTTGTGTTTTTTTTTTAATCAGTGGGATCCGCGCACCCTAAGCGCATCCCGCTGATTTTGAGGAAAAAAATGCTTTTTCTGCCCAGGGGATCCTTGTGGGACCCCTGAGCAGACCTAGGGGTCAGGGTGTTTCTACCCTGCCCCTTTTGCGCTTTGCGCACTTGTTTCTGTCCCTCGGTTCTACCGAGGGACAAAATGGCTGCCAACACTTCCTGATTTGGAGTGTTGACAGCCACTTGACAGCCAATTAGCATACAGCTCGTGATCGGGAGGGTACGCGGACCCTACTCGGCCATAGATATATATGTGACTTTACTTTTGATTTTCTCAGGAACTACTGAACGGATTTACACCATTTAAGCAAAAGGCACGACACAGAACCAAGGGCTACCTCTTTGCCAAATTTGGTGTAATTCCGTTTAGCAGTTCGGGCTGTAGCTGCGACTAAAGGTTCCTATGGAAAAATGAATGGGGAAAACGCGTTTTGGGACCCCCCTTTTTTCTCGGCCCCCGCTTGACGAATCAACCCGAGACTTTCAGGGTAGGAGCGGAGCGGAGCGCCCCAACAAGTTGGAAGCTTTCGCGAAGATTCGTCAACTGGCGCAAGAGTTATTTCAAATAGAATGTCGCGGATTTCCTATGGATAATAGGTCCTAACTATAACTATCTACTGGCGACCGCCAGTAGATAATATATATATATATATATTTATTTGTTATTTATTTGAAAGGTTTTATATAGCGATGGCTAGACCCGTGGGCATCAGAGCGCTTTACATGATCAGAACCAGTACAGGAAAAGCAATTGTTCATCGAATAAACACAAACAGGCAAGAGTAATACTTATTAAGTTAAAACAGGGGTAAAAGAAAAACACTGTACATGAGAAGAGGCAATCAAGAGGAGCGATTTTACAACGGTAACAAAAAAATGCAGGTAAATCTCACAAATTAAGTAAAGGGAGGGAACAAAACAATTCTGGGCGGATTTGCGGGTAATGAACAAATTAGTTAAATATAAATGGGTGAGAACAAATTAGGGCAGTGAAGAGAGTATCGACGGAGAAAAAAAAATTATAGGAAGAGCTGTGGGTAAGGGTAGGAGACGGGCTCTGAAGACTTCTTAGCAATACTGCTGTGTGGGTCTTACTGGAGGTAACAGGAGGGGTAGGGTAGTTGGTCCCCAAGGACGTCCTTGGGGGCCAACTACTCCTTCTGTTACCTCCAGTAAGTTCCAAAAAGCAGTATTGCTGAGAGGTTGTCTACTACTAGTGCACTACTAGTAGGGGGATGAACTCCCCTTGGCTATTGACCAACACAGCTGTATTGCCGAGAGGTAGTCAGAGGACAAGCCTCCTTTCTCCCCCACTCTGCAAACGTGCCTCCTGGCACACTACTGGTTTGGGTAAGAAGTCCACTTTAGTCCTGAGGACCTCAGGAGTAAAGTGGAATTCTTTCCCCAACCAGCAGCGCACCAGGAGGCACGTTGGCAGAGTGGCGGAGAAAGGGGGTGTGGCCTCCAAGTCTTCTCAGCAATCAAGCTGTCTTGGACTTACTGGAAGTAACAGAAGGGCTTCCTGGACCGCAAGGACACTCAGCATCCAGGGAGACTTTATCCGCCAATGACCACTGCGTCAGGGGGCGCGTTTGCAGAGTGGTGGAGAAAGGGGGCAGGGCCTCCCTTGACTTTCGGTCTATTTTTTTTATGGGAGGATGGCTGCCCCCCTTCCCTGGGCTGATTTGGGCCCCAGGGACCCAATCCCCCGGGGCCAGGCCTTTTTTAATGGGGGAGGGTGCCACATGGCCCCCCTCTACAGACTGATTTCAGCCCCAGGTTACCTCATCCCCCGGGGTCTGACCTTATTAAAGAGAGAGGGGCCTATTTTGGCCCCCGCAACACCATCTCTCGGGTTCTGCCCCTTCTTTATTTACTAAGATCATTTTTTTAAAGGGAGGGGGGTGTGCGGCCCCCTCCTGGGCTGATTTTAGCCCCGGGCACTCCATCCCCAGGGGTCCGGCATATAGTGTGGGTGCCCTGGTCTGACCAAAAGCACCCACTTTATAAAGGTTGGAGATGACGGGGAGCCTCAAGGCCCCCGTGGTCCCTGCCAGTTCCCTGCCTCCTGCGGGAGTCGGCATTGCTTTTACACATAGGGAGCTGCTAACATGCTGCTCCCTCCGGGTAAAAGCACTTTTGCTCCACTTCTAGTAAGCGAGAGCATTTTCTGAAGAGGAGCAGAGTTTGCTATGGCTTCCCGCCAAACCATAGCAAACAGCAATGTCCCATGTGTGGCTCCCCAGGACATTGCAGGAGCCACCCGTGGGGGGGGGGGGGTGGCAGTCTCCAGGGCTATTATTGGCTCCAGGATGGGGCCCGCCACCCCCTCCTTTTACTTAAAAGGGCCACACCAGTAAGGTGGTGGTCCCCGAGGCAGTGAAGGCGTGGGGGGGCATGCAGCCCCCCCTTATAAGCCGTAGGGAGGTGGTGGTCCCTGGGGCATTGAGGGGTCCGTGAGGCCCTCCCGAAATTCATTTAAAATGACCCTGGGAAGGCAGTGGTCCCTTGGGCTTGCTGGGGGTCTGTGAGGTCCCCCTATTTGTTATAAATTGGCCTCAGGGAGGTGGCTGTCCCCGGGGCCCGCGCAGCACCCTGTACTGATATAAAACCCAGGGAGGTGTCGGTCCATGGGTTACAGAAATACCCTAGAAGGGGTGTCAAGTGTGCCCCCCTCATTTAATTATAATTTGATCATGCCCCTGGGATTTGTCCAAGCCTGGGGCCTCCTCATTAAGACGTGCAGGAAACTGCACATCTTTTTTGTCAATTTTGCCTGGATTTGCAGATCCAGCATGAATTTGCGGCAAAATTGACCAAAAAAATGCTTTTCTTACCTCAGGGACCCCACCAGCATTCCTAGGGGATCAGGGTATTCCTACCCTGCCCCCTTTCTTTTTTTAATGTGTTTTCTGGGACTCATCCGAGTCCTAAGATGGCTGTCAACACATCCTGGTTTGAAGTGTTGGCAGCCAATCAGCTCTCAGCACAAGATTTTGAAGGGGTCGGGGATCCTCTGTGTCCTCAGTTGTATATCTGAAAAACCTTTAAATAACTCCACAACTACTGAACTGATTTATACCATATCACAAAAAGCCACTTCCTTGGACCAACATCTTCCTTCCTACCAAATTTGGTGCAATTCTGTCCAGCAGTTTGGGCTGTAGTCGTGTCTAAATGTTCTATGGGAATTAACATTGGGGAAAGAGCCTTTAAGCACCCTCTGGTTCTCGGTCCCTGCTTGACGGATCAACCCGAAACTTTCAAGACAGCAGCTGAAGTGAGCGTCATATCAGTTTTGAAAATTATAGATAGATATATAGATATAGATATATTACAATATATGTTATATTTATTACACCTATGTTAAAGTAAGCAATATTAAATACAACAATATTCTTAAAACAATATTATATTTCAAAAAACATATTCTTACCTTAGATATTCTGTCTCATGATATTTTGGTAGTGATAATATTTATGGCACGATATTTATGTTCTACAATATTTTTGAATCTATATTTGTGCTATTCACCCTGCAGAGCACTTGCAATTCTGGTGCATGGGCATCTTGGACATGGCACCTCAGCAGCTTTAATCCACAATTCAGATTGTGTCTCCTAGAAAGTACCACAGTCAAAGCAATTAAGCCATATTTCCCACATGCAGTATGTAATGTCTTTTGCCTAACCAAATAGATCTTGCATGGAATTGTTTACCCTAGTTTGTTAAACTATGCAATAGTGGCCCCAAGTAAATGGTGTTTGCTTGCCTGCCTTTGCTTCTATCCTAAAGATCTGACTAGTCATTTCCAGAGCAAGGTTAATGTTGTGCAAATTTATAAATTGACTCTAGTTGTGGACACATTATTTTTCTCTGACTGCACCCTTATCCCAACCCCAAAATCTACCACACGGTCCCACTAATACATCAAAGGCAGCCCTTACCGCAAACATGCAAACAACATCTCCAATGTCACATATATAGGTTTCCACTTGACATCTAACCTCACACTATATGTCCACCGTAGCGCAAACATAGAAACCACCACACTCTGGTTGACCAATAGACAACTGACTACGCAGTCCAGAGAAAAAATGGAAAGTGTGCCAGCATATCCAGGGGCATATTTACAAGCCCCTTGCGCCACTTTTGCGCCGCCGTTGAGTCACGCATGTGACGCAGCGGCGACGCAAACCATGCGCCGCGTTGCGCTATATTTACAACGTGACGCATCTAGGGAGATGCGTCACATAGTAAACCCCTGCGCCACATGAAACCTGCGTCAGGTTTCATGTGGGCGTACCGGTGCAGGGGGGGGGGCGTTCCGGCGCAGGAATGCCTCGGAAAAGTGACGTAGTGAAATCTACAAGATTTCACGCAGTCACTTTTCCGATGCTGGTGCGTCAAATCCTTACGCCTGCTTGAAGCACCATGTTAGGGATAGGGAAGGTTGGAACAGTGCTGGAGTTGCGTCGCGCTTGCGACACAACTTCAGCATTGCGCCAACCTTCCGCCGGCAGATGCGTCACGCATCTGCTTATCCTTGCGCCACGCATCTGCTTATCCTTGCGCCACGATGCGCCGCATTGTAAATGCGGTGCATCGGACGTGGCGCAAGGGTAATCTTGCGTGACGCATTTTCCCTGGCGCATCCCTGCTGATATGCAGGGATGCGCCAGGGAACGTAAATATGCCCCCCAGTGTTTAAGCCAGAACAACAGTCCAGACACATTTTGTTTTTCTTAAATCTCAAATCAATCAAACCATTCCATACTGAGCACTGAACAGGCTTTGTACTAGCCACACCCAGTAAAACACAAACAACACTCACTAGCAAATGATGGCTCTTCTTCCACTACTGTACAACTCCCTGATGAAGATGTACAATGCCATACAATGGTTGAAAGTGTTTTAAAAATGCCCAAATTATAACTCAACATTATTTTATTTTCAATTCCTTTCAATTAAATATCTGCGGAACTCCTGCACGTGCTCTCACATGCCTACTGCTTCCCTTTGTTCTTTAACAAATCTGCCCTCTCTAACAATTTGCAACAAGTGAAAAAAATTGATAAACTCTATTTTGAACTATTTTCAGTGGCTATTCGTCTTGCCGAATGTATGAGAGTACAATTATTCTAAATCAGCGCTTAGTTAGTAAAAAACAAAAACAAAAAAAACACATAAGTGCCAGGGTCAAAGGTGTAGCATCTTCCCCAGTCCAGGAGCATGCAGTTGAATTTCACTACAGGGGAGCTGTGATCAAGCATTTCTTTATTCTTCAGCATAAACTCATGTACTACACATTACATCATACTTTTCATTAACTTAACCACACCCTAACACCTCCCCACATATTACATATTTCCTCCTCAGAGTCTGCCCGGAACCACTAGGGTCCTAGTGTGCATAACATTAATATATGCTACATGTCCCCCTTTGTTAAATAAAAAGTGGCAGACATCACTAAAATCACATTTGCTTGGTTTGTCGGCAAGGCGTTCGCACAACAAGTGTTGCAGTAGGTAATTGAAATGTGATCTGTCTGGGCGATGGATGGTCCAGGATGATGTCCCTTGCACACCACGATCTGTAAAGGATCAGAATCAAAAGGAGTGTCCGTTTTCCGTCTTCGTCTCTGCTTAACCAGTACCCAGTCTCCTTTGTCAAAGACTATCTCCTGGGCATGGCAATGTTGAATTGCACATGTTTTCATTTTCCTTTTCTGAGTTGCATCAGTGTCTCGAACTTTGTCAGTATTCACTGATCAATCCAGGGTCTATTGAGGCAGTTTTGTTCTGATGGCTCTCCCAAATAGCAAAGTGGCTGGACTCTCACTAGTTTTGAAGTGAGGGGTTTATCAATAGTCCCGGAGGGCCCAGGCACCTGGCTTGGTCCAGATCGATTCCCTCCATGGGCGCTCGTTGAATGACCTCTTGAGGGTGCCCATGAATCGTTCAACGACACCATCACCTTGGGGCCAGAGAGGTGTACTCTTTTGGTGTTTGACGTTGAGTCAGACAACAAATTCTATGAACCCTTTGCTGCTAAAGGGCAGGCCATAGTCAGATTTGAGGATTTCTGGGATACCTCACGTTGCAAAGATGTCATCGAGCCATTCTATGACTTTGTCATGGGTTGTCGAAGATAGGTCTTCCACCAAAGGGAAATGCGAATATTCATCTATGTCTACCATGAGATGTTGTCCATATCCTAAAGGCCCAAAAATGTCAACTGCAACCCTTTCCCACGCATGGGCAGGAAGGTCAGACATTGTCACTGGGTGTTGTGTTACCTTGGGGGACAGACAATTACAAATGTGGCACATCTTCACCTCCTTCTCAACTCACTCATCTAACCGAGGGAGCGACACTCGATCTCTTAAGGCTCTTTTGGTGGCTACAATACCACTGTGTCCTTCATAGGCCAGCTTGATGTCCTGCTGTCTTAGGCTTTCAGGTAGGACAATTCTCGAGCCTTGCAGTATTACACCTTCTTGGGTGACTGCTAACTCATCCTATACTTTTTTGAACATTTGGAATTCAACAGCATTGGTAAGAGGCTGGGTACTTCTCCTTCATGATTGCGTGGTAATAAGCTCTTTGATTATAGTCATATCTTTATCTGCATTGGTGGCAGTAATGATTTGTTCCATGGACAAAGTCGCAAGTGCGCAGGATCTCAAAATAAAGTTGAGATATGCTTCAGCTGCCCTTGAGGTCGTGCTATGACAAGATAGCGGCACTCGTGAAAAGGAATTATGCCTGATTTTGATCCTTCCCTGTTTTTGCACAATCTCATAGTCATACTTTTGCAGTCTTAACCCCCACCTCTCAATGCGAGGGGGCATCCTTGCCTTCTGGTTTCCAAAATTTGTAAGCAAGGCCTGGTGATCCATGATGATGGTGAATCGTGTTCCATAGAGGAATACATGAAAATGTTAACAGGCCCACACCAGAGCCAGATTCTCCTTCTCCGGCTGAGAGTAGGCACCTTCTGTTTCAGACAGACTTCGACTGGCATAGGACACAATGTGTCTCTGAGCATTCTGATGGCCAGTGTGTTGAGCAAGAATTGCCCCTAGCCCCACTGGGCTCGCATCAACTGTTATTTCAGTATGTAACTTGGGGTCAAAGTAGACCATTTCAGTTGTGTTCTCAATCACATGTTAAATGTCTTTGAAACTGGTCGCATTCCATAGACGACTGAAATGGTACAATTTGCTTTGTTAAGTCTCCCAATGGGGCACTCACTGTAGGAAACGTATACATGTATCTTGGGCAAAAGCTGGCCATGCTTAGAAAGGATTGTATTGTGATAAAATTCAGGGGGGGGGGGGGCATGGGATGACAGTGCTTGCACCTTGTCTGGGTCTGGAGTCATTTCCCCATCAGAGAATATTGCCCAACAAACTTGACTTTGGGCTGGTGAAACTCACACATTGCAGCGTTGAGAGTGAGACCTGCATCAGTGAGTAACTGACACACTTGGGTAAGGGCTTTGTCGTATTCTTCCTGTGTTCTCCCAAAAACCAGTGTGTCATCACTGTAATTAAAAGCATGTGTAACAGGTAGGATTTCTCAGCGAGTAACATCCTGAAACATCTCAGCGACTGAAGATACTTCAAAACTCTGCCTCTTATATTTGAACAAACCAACAGGGGTCAAAAAGGTAGTAATGTACCTGCAATTTTGTTTGCCTGGCACATATCAACATAAATGCGCACCGCTACACTACTTTCCTTTTTTGGTACTACTACTACTATGGACAAAACCCATGGCGTGGGGCCTGTGGAGTGTTCAATCATGTCATGTTTTAAAAGTGATTTCAACTCTTTCTCTACAGCTTCTTGTCGATGAAAAGCAAATTAAAGGTGCCGCTGATCAACAGGCTGAATTTCATCATTGATTTGAAGCTGTACTTTCATTTTCCTGAGTTTTCCCAGGCCATGGAACAATGACAGGAATCGGCTCCTGATCTCAGTCTAAGCACAGAGGTTGTGGTTGAGGGATATCAACCCCATATCAGCAGCGTTGGTAAAACTTAGCAAACAGGCATGCCACAAAGTCCCTTGTAGAACTATGAATGGTGGCTCGCACCAATGTCTTCTTGTGTCTCATTATCACTGTGGACAACCTTTGGCTTTGCAATATCTCAGAAGCGGCACTGGTATGTACCTTCATACCTGATGGGTTGAGGTGAGACACAGAGGATAGGCTGGTAAACTTTTCCAGTGGCATGATATTAATCGATGCACCACTGTCTATGATGAAAGTAATTGGATGATCATTCACTTTCAATGTGATTTTGGGACAGTGTCTAAATGAAGTTTGTTTCTTTTTTGGTAAGCTTTCTTTGAACTGTGATCTTCTTTACAGTAACTAACCCAACATGTGCACGCTGTCCTTTGGTAGACATCATCAGCGCACACCCATCTTCTTCGCTGGTACTCAATAGTGATGTCGAAGAACCTTTGTACAATGAGCTTGACAACGATTGATTTTGCCTGGTTTCTGCTTGTCGTACCAGATGTTGCTTTTTGATTTTAGGGCTGTGGCCGAATATAGGGTGGAGCAAAGCTTTGATACCACATGTGCCGGTTGCAGACCACTCTGCATTGATTCTGGGCACACGTAGCACTCACAAGCAGATTACTGTATTGTTGCAAACTCTCAGGGAGAGCAGTTGTTTCTTCTTGGGCGCATATCCCCTACTTGTCACCAGTTGTAGGGTCTTCCCTAGCCCAGGAGCATGCAGATGAACTACGCCACATGGGAGCTGTGATCAAGCATTACTTTATTCTTCAGCATACACTCACACAATGCGCATTAAATCATATTTCCCATTAACCACACCCTAGCACCTCCCTGCATATTGCGTATTTCCTCTTCAGAGTCTACCTAGAACCACGAGGGTCCTGGTTTGCATATCATCAATATGCTACAAAAGGCATTTCGCAGACGGCCAAGGCAGTCGGCACCACCCACAGCTCCTGTTGCTACTGTCCACCTATAGGACGATTTCAGGTCACCTCTAACTGTATCAATGGTGTGGACGTACCAGCTTTATCATTTTTTAGGTCGAGCGTGAGTGTACGACCTCTTGTATACTTTAGTATAGATATATCTCTGTGGGTCAAATGTCATTCCTTGCTTCTCATTTGTTTGTTTCAATGTCCTTTAAAAATCCTTGCTTGCTAGTGGCCAGTCCTGCGTCTTTGTCCCTCCTTTTTCCTCGAAGGAGCAGGGACTTAGTACAATATCATTACACTTTGTTCTGTTGATATGCTCGTGGGGGGGCTATTTTATTACGTTTTCAACCTCGTGTTGCACTGTGGCTGCTCAGACCTGTAGCTGCTTCCATTTATTTTCTTGCAGCATTAACCCTCCCAGTTCCTTCCATGTGGCTGGCATTCTTTTGTTATCTTCCTGAAGACAGCTCGCTGACTGGCTTGGAATGCAAGCAATTAATTATTGTGGTTTTAAGTCTAAGTCTGCCTCCTTTAATGTCCTCCAGAATCAGGCACAAAAACCCCGCAACAGCATGCCATCTAGCTACTGCAGCTCTAAATCATGTACAAAAAAGTTAAACCACTACTTAAAAATAGCCAATGTTTCAGTTCCATTAAATCAATGCTTCAAATGATACTTTAATATGCATGCTGCTTGTGTTCTTTCCTCCCCACCAGGGTCTGTGCTTGGCTGCTGGCTGAGGGGTTGAAGTCTCCTTCTCGGTTTAGTGCTGAGGCCAAAATGTTTCTTTCTGGAAGAATGTCCCCTGTAAATGTGCATTTGAATGTAGTACATTGAATAAATGCAGAACAAGAACACAGGGCTGGCACAAGGGCAGTGCGATCGCACTGGATACTGACTTCAGAGCAGAGGGGCCGTGTTTCCGAGTATATTTGCTTTTAAAAGCACTCCCTGACACATTCCTGGCCTCAAGCAATTCCAGACAATAAAAATGTCAAGATAACTCCAGTGATTAATGTTCTTGCTGGAGAGATGGAGTTGTCTAGTGGAAGAAGTTTTGACTCATTGCAGGGTAGCAGAGGGTTAATTTGCCGACTGCAAAGAAAGTGTACCATGCAGAACATAAAGTGCATAAAATGTAAATAGGTCAGTGGGTTACTGCTTTTCTGTTGCTTGCAGCTTATAAGTTAAAATTCTAACATAGAACAGTGAATTTAGAACAGTCATCAAAGAACTGCATGCACTGCAAAGTATAGATTAGAGCAGATATTAATGTTCCAAAAAGGGTTCATCTAGGTAGAAATCGATTGTTTTTATTTAAGAGCCCCCCCAACTATGGTATTCCATTTTCAATTTGTGGGGAGAGGAGTTGGCCTAACGGCTAGGGCGGTCGACCTCGAATCTGGGGAACTGGGTTCGAGTCTCGGCAATGACGCTGAACATCCTGTGATTCTGGGCAAATCACCTAATATCCCCGTGCCTAACAAAAATGAATGTGTCGTCATGTAATGCAACTGGTGCTATGTAAAGCTCTCTGATACCCGATTCGGGTCAAGTTTGCGCTATATAAAACTCTTTAAAATAAAATTAAAATAAATTCTGAGTTTATGCTTGTGGGGCCCGAGCACTCTTTAGCAATGCTGCCTACCAATATGCATGACTTGTGACTCCTACACCATGTAGTCCTCTGTCTTATGTAACATTTCCTTTACGCTAATTTATACACGTATGATTGATTGTCTCTGTGTAATTTGTTTGTGATGCAAAGTGCTTTGACACCCTACACTGGTATGAGTGGCGCTTTATAACTAATTAAATGCATCTGAACGTTAGTGGTTATGGAGCCTTAAAGGACACTGTTAAAGGGTGGTGGTGATGAAGGAATCCGCACCACTCAGCCTTACCTCAACATCACCCCAGAACCACCTCAGCATCAGCGCAGCACCAGCTCAGCACCAGCGCAGCACCACCTTAGCTTTAGCACAGCACTATCTCAGCATCAGTGCACCACGACCAAGGCAGCCCCACCTCAGCAGAAACTCATCACCAACACAGCACCACTTCAGCTTCAGCACACTACCACCTCAGCACAGCACTAACTCAACATCACTCAGCACCACCTCAGCACCAGCTCAGCACCACTCTCAGAACCAGTGCACCACCACCACCTCAGCATCGGAACAGCACCACCTCCTCATCAGTGAGCCAACATTCAGTGCAGCACCAACCAGCACCGACTCAGTATCAGTGCAGCACCACCTCAACATCAGTGCAGCACCAACGCAGCACCATCTTCGCATTAGCACCACCTGAACACCACCACCTCAGCATCAGCACAGCCCCAATTCAGCATCAGCACAGCACTACCTCCTCATCAGTGCAGCACCACCTCAGCACCAGTGCTGAACCACCTCTGCATCAGCACAGCACTACCTCCTAAGTGCACAGCACTACCTCCTCAGTGCACCACTAACTCAGCACCAGCACAGCACCACATCAACATCAGCACAGCATCATGTCAGCATTAGCACAGCACAATCTCTGCATCAGTGCACCACCACCAGTGCAGCCCCACCTCAGCAGCAACTCAGGACTTATGCAGCGTCACTTAAGCATTAGCGCAGCATCACCTCCGCATCAGAACAGCACCAACTCAACACCACTCAACATCACTCACCATCACCACAGCATCACTCAGCACCACCTCAGCATCAACACAGCACCACCTCAGCATCAGTGCACCACCAACTCAGCATTAGTGTAGAATCACCACAGCACCAGCGCAGCACCACCTCCACATTAGCACAGCACCATAGCCACATCAGTGCACCACCACCTCAGCACAACACCACATCAGCATCAGCATCACTTAGCACAAACAGAGCACTAGCTCAGCTCCACCTGAGCACTAGTGCACCAGCACCACCTCAGCATGACTCAGGTCCACCTAAGCATGGCTCAGCACCACCTCAGTACCAGCACAGCACCACCTCAGCATTAGCACAGCACCATCTCTGCATCAGTGCACCACCACCAGCACATCACCACCTCACCACCAAAGCAGCCCCACCTCAGAAGCAACTCAGCACCAAACCGGCACTGAACGCCAACACCTCCGAAACCCTGAGGTGCATCCTCCTCAACGTGTGCTCCCTGCACAGACACGCCGTTGAGATCTGGGACCTCCCAAACACCCTCTCACCAGACGTCGCCTTCTTCACAGAAACCTGGACCAACTCCTCCTCTGCCCCCGACATCGCCATCCCCGACGGATACAATATCCAGAGAAAAGACAGCCCCAACCGCCCAGGAGGAGGATTCGCCATCGCACACAAGAGCTCCCTCTGACTCTCCACCTGCACCACGATTGACCCCCCTCCACCACCGAACGCCTTCACTTCCAGATCCAGACCAGCCCTAGAACGACCCTTCGCGGCACTCTCGCTTACAGACCCCCCGGGCCCCGCGCCTCCTTCGCCACAAGCATCGCCAACCTCATCGCACCACACACCATCGCCGCCAAGGACTACATACTCATCAGAGACCTGAACTTCCACCTTGACAACCCCTGCAACACCAACTCCACCACCCTCCTGAACAACCTCACCAACATCGGCCTGAAACAGCTCGTCACCATGCCCACCCACAAGGCAGTACACACCCTTGACCCCATCTTTGCAGGAGGCAACAGCATCCACTTTAGCCACACCACGCAACCCCCTGGATGGACCACCACTGCGTACACTTCAACGTCAACAAACCCACCGCCCCCAAATCCGCCCGCGCCCTCCAAGAAGGAACTGGAGCAAAATCACAGAGGAGCAGCTCAACTCTGCCCTCAACCGTGGCACCCCCACCACATCGACCGATGCCAACCTCGCAGCCAAAGAACTCCACAGATGGATCTCCAACTGCCCAGACGAGCTCGCACCCCTGCGCAACTCTGACAGACAGCACCCCAGGAAGGTCACCTGGTTCACCACCGACCTCCAAGAATCCAGACGCACCTGCAGACGTCTTGAGAAGAACTGTAGAAACAGCAAAACGCCAGAAGATCGCACCACCTACAAAAACGCCATGACGGAATACCACCAATCAGATCCACCAAGAGGACCTTCATCCAAAACAAGATCCTCGCCAACTCCAGCAACTCCAAGAACTCTTCAGCGTCATCCAGGAATTCACCAAGCCCCCCAGTGAAACCACGGACATCACCCCTCCCAGGACCTCTGCGATAAGCTCGGATCCTACTTCCATCTGAAAATCAAGGGCGCAAGACCACTTCAACAACCAGACACCTGACTCCGAAACCACCTCCCTCTCCAGCAACGCCAGCCAGCCTACTTTCTACTCCTGGACCACAGGCACCACCGAAGACACCACCTCGACACTGAAAAGCATCCAATCAGGGGCCCCCATGGACCCCTGCCTGCCGCACATCTACCACAGAGCCGCCATCGCTCCAGAACTACGACGCACCATCAACACCACCCTCACGACCGGCACCTTTCCCGACAACTGGAAGTGCGCAGAAGTCAGACTCCTGCTCAAGAAGCCCTCAGCAGACCCCACGGACCTCAAGAAGTACCGACCCATCTCTCTCCTTCCCTTCGCGGCCAAAGTCACCGAAAAGATCGTCAATGCCCAGCTAACAAAATTCATTGAAGACAACGCCATCCTCAACCCCTCTCAATCCGGATTCCGCAGCAACCACACCACCGAGACTCTATTTGCCGCCACTGATGACATCCGCACCCTCCTCGACCAAGGACACACTGCGGCCCTGAACCTACTCGACCTCTCCGCAGCATTCAACACCGTCTCCCACCGCACACTCACCGCCAGACTCCACGACACCTGCATACAGGGAACCGCCCTCGACTGGATCCGCTCATTCCTCACCGGCAGAACCCAAAGGATCATACTGCCACCCTTCCTCTCTGAACGCATGGATATCAACTGCGGAGTACCCCAAGGATCGTCGCTCAGCCCCACGCTCTTCAACATCTACATGGCCCCCTTGCCGCCATTGTCAGACAACACGAACTCAGAAGAGTATCCTACGCCGACAACACCCTGCTCATCCTCTCCCTCACCAAGGACCCCGTCACCACCAGACCCAACTTCCAGGAAGGAATGAAGAACGTGGCAGCCTGGATGAGCAGCAGCTGCCTGAAGCTCAACTCGGAGAAGACAGAGGTCCTCGTCCTCGGGCCCCCCCTCTGCATGGGACAACACCTGGTGGCCCACCGCCCTCAGTAGCCCCTCTACCCCCACGGACCATGCACGAAACCTCGGCATCGTACTCAAATCTTCCCTCTCCATTACTCGACAAGTCAAAGCCGCCGCCTCCACCTTCTTCAGCACCCTCCGCATCCTCCGAAAGACCTTCAAATGGATCTCCCTGAAACATGGAAGACCGTCACCCACGCACTCATAACCAGCAGACTGGACTATGGAAATGCCCTCTACGCCGGAATCAACAAATCCCTGCTCCACAAACTCCAGACCATCCAGATCACCGCAGCCAGACTCATCCTTGGAATCCCACGACATGAACACATCACCCAGCACCTGCGCAACCTCCACTGGCTCCCCATCGAGAAGAGAGTCATGTTCAAGATACTCACCCTCGCCTACAAATGCCTCCACAACACCGGACCTCAGTACCTCAATGAGAGAATCTCCTTCCACGTACCCAAGAAAAACCTCCGATCCACCAACCTCGCCCTTGCCGAAACCCCGCACATCCGCAGAGCCAGAACAGGTGGAAGAGCCTTCTCCTACATCACAGCCAAGACTTGGAATGAGCTCCCGATTGACATCAGACGCGCCCCCTCCAGGAACATCATCAGGAAGACGGTCAAGACCTGGCTCTTCGACTGAACGGAGCTGCTTACCCCCCCCAGCACCTTGGGACCCTCACGGGTGAGTAGCGTGCTTACAATTCCCCTGATTGATTGATTGAATACCGCACCACTTCAAGATCAGTGCAGCATCACCTCATCACAGCACCAACTCAACATCACTCAGCACCACCTGAGAACTAGTGCAGCACCACCACCTTAGCATGAACCAGCACCTCAGCATCACTCGGCACCACCTCATCATCACCTCAGCATCAACTCCTCATCAGTTCACCACCAACTCAGTATCAGCGCAGCACAACATAAACATCAGCACAGCACCATTTCCGCATCAGTGCACCACCACCAACGCAGCACCACCTCAGCATCAGCAGAGCATCACCTCAACACAGCACCAACTCAGCATCATTCAGCACCACCTCAGCACCAGCACCGCACCACAACCTCAGCATAACTCTGCACCACAGCGTCACTCAGCACCACCTCCGCATCCCTCAGCACCACCTCAGCATCACTCAGCACCACCCTAGGTGGCCGCCGAGCCCCGGGCCAAAAAGTCATGGGACCCCCCTTGCAAAACCAGGTCGTCTTCTGATAGGCAATTTTGATGTCGCCTCAATACGTTTTGGGCCCATGCCTGTTGCGGGTACTTGGGCCTCCCACCCGAGTGAGGCACCATTTTTATCGGGAGACCTGGGGGAACGCTGGGTGGTAGGAAATTTGTGTCAGCCCGGTGATGCCACACCTTTCCTACACACAAATGTGTGAAAAAAGTGACTTTTTCAGCAAAATTTCAGGTTTCTGGGGGATTCTGGGTAAGAAAACATTGGGGATCCACGCAAGCCATACCTCCCTGGAATCCCCCGGGTGTCTTCTTTTCAGAAATGTGTGGGTTTGATAGGTTTCCCTAGGTGGCCGCCGAGCTCCGGGCCAAAGAGTCATGGGACCCCCCTTGCAAAACCAGGTCGTTTTCTGATAGGCAATTTTGATGTTGCCTCAATACGTTTTGGGCCCTTGCCTGTCACGCGTACTTGGGCCTCCCACCCGAGTGAGGCACCATTTTTATCGGGAGACCTGGGGGAACGCTGGGTGGTAGGAAATTTGTGTCAGCTCCGGTGATGCCACACCTTTCCTACACACAAATGTGTGAAAAAAGTGACTTTTTCAGCAAAATTTCAGGTTTCTGGGGATTCTGGGTAAGAAAACATTGGGGATCCACGCAAGCCATACCTCCCTGGAATCCCAGTGTCTTCTTTTCAGAAATGTGTGGGTTTGGTAGGTTTCCCTAGGTGGCCGCCAAGCTCCGGGCCAAAGAGTCATGGGACCCCCTTGCAAAACCAGGTCGTTTTCTGATAGGCAATTTTGATGTTGCCTCAATACGTTTTGGGCCCTTGCCTGTCGCGCGTACTTGGGCCTCCCACCCGAGTGAGGCACCATTTTTATCGGGAGACCTGGGGAACGCTGGGTGGTAGGAAATTTGTGTCAGCCCGGTGATGCCACAACTTTCCCACACAAAAATGTATGAAAAAAGTGATTTTTTCTGTAAAATTTCAGGTTTCTGGGGGATTCTGGGTAAGAAAACGTTAGTGGATCCACGCAAGCCATACCTCCCTGGAATTCCCGGGTGTCTACTTTTCAGAAATGTGTGGGTTTGGTAGGTTTCCCCTAGGTGGCCGCCGAGCACCGGGCCAAAAAGTCATGGGACCCCCTTGCAAAACCAGATCGTTTTGTGATAGGCTATTTTGATGTCACCTCAATACGTTTGGGCCCTTGCCTGTCGCGGGTACTTGGGCCTCCCACCCGAGTGATGCACCGTTTTTATCGGGAGACCTGGGGAACGCTGGGTGGTAGGAAATTTGTGTCAGCCCGGTGATGCCACAACTTTCCCACACAAAAATGTGTGAAAAAGTGATTTTTTTCTGTAAAATTTCAGGTTTCTGGGGGATTCTGGGTAAGAAAACGTTGGTGGATCCACGCAAGCCATACCTCCCTGGAATCCCCGGGTGTCTAGTTTTCAGAAATGTGTGGGTTTGGTAGGTTTCCCTAGGTGGCCGCCGAGCCCCGGGCCAAAAAGTCATGGGACCCCCTTGCAAAACCAGGTCGTCTTCAGATAGGCAATTTTGATGTCGCCTCAATACGTTTTGGGCCCTTGCCTGTCGCGGGTACTTGGGCCTCCCACCCGAGTGATGCACCGTTTTTATCGGGAGACCTGGGGGAACGCTGGGTGGTAGGAAATTTGTGTCAGCCCGGTGATGCCACACCTTTCCTACATAAAAATGTGTGAAAAAAGTGACTTTTTCAGCAAAATTTCAGGTTTCTGGGGGATTCTGGGTAAGAAAACATTGGGGATCCACGCAAGCCATACCTCCCTGGAATTCCCCGGGTGTCTTCTTTTCAGAAATGTGTGGGTTTGGTAGGTTTCCCTAGGTGGCCGCCGAGCTCCGGGCCAAAGAGTCATGGGACCCCCTTGCAAAACCAGGTCGTTTTCTGATAGGCAATTTTGATGTTGCCTCAATACATTTTGGGCCCTTGCCTGTCGCGCGTACTTGGGCCTCCCACCCGAGTGAGGCACCATTTTTATCGGGAGACCTGGGGGAACAGCTGGGTGTAGGAAATTTGTGTCAGCCCGGTGATGCCACAACTTTCCCACACAAAAATGTATGAAAAAAGTGATTTTTTCTGTAAAATTTCAGGTTTCTGGGGGATTCTGGGTAAGAAAACGTTGGTGGATCCACGCAAGCCATACCTCCCTGGAATTCCCGGGTGTCTACTTTTCAGAAATGTGTGGGTTTGGTAGGTTTCCCTAGGTGGCCGCCGAGCACCGGGCCAAAAAGTCATGGGACCCCCTTGCAAAACCAGATCGTTTTGTGATAGGCTATTTTGATGTCACCTCAATACGTTTTGGGCCCTTGCCTGTCGCGGGTACTTGGGCCTCCCACCCGAGTGATGCACCGTTTTTATCGGGAGACCTGGGGAACACTGGATGGTAGGAAATTTGTTTCAGCCCGGTGATGCCACATCTTTCCCACACAAAAATGTGTGAAAAAGTGATTTTTTCAGCAAAATTTCAGGTTTCTGGGGGATTCTGGGTAAGAAAACGTTGGGGGATCCATGCAAGCCATACCTCCCTGGAATCCCCGGGTGTCTACTTTTCAGAAATGTGTTGGTTTGGTAGGTTTCCCTAGCTGGCCGCCGAACCCGGGGCCAAAAACTCATGGGACCCCCTTGAAACCAGGTTGGTTTGTGATAGGTAATTTTGATGTCGCCTCACTAGGTTTTGGGCCCTTGCCTGTCGCGGGTACTTGCCCCACCCACGCGTGTGAGGTACCATTTTTATCGGGAGACCAGGGGGAGCAGAAAGGCTGTAATGGTGGCGGGGATTTGGGCATTGGTGTGCCCACTTCGGGCAGCCCCCACCCTAAAAACAAATCGCAAAAAAAATCCCTGGCGTCAAGTGGGCTTTCTGCCGCCCCGGGGGGGCAGAAAGACTGTTATGGTGGCAAGGGCGTGGGGGCATTGGCGTGCCCATTTTGGGCAGCCCCCACCCTAAAAAAAATTGCACAAAAAAATCCCTGGTGTTTAGTGGGCTTTCTGCCCCCAGGGGGCAGATTGGGGGCTACTGCCCCATCTGCCTCCCAGGGGGCAGAAAGGCTGTAATGGTGGCAGCAGGGTGGGGGCATTGGCGTGCCTGTTTTGGGTAGCCCCCACCCTAAAATAAATTGCACAAAAAAAATCCCTGGCGTTTAGTGGGCTTTCTGCCCCACCGGGGGGGCAGATTGGGGGCTGCAGCCCCCATCTGCCCCCAGGGCGGGGCAGAAAGGCTGTAATGGTGACAGGGGTGGGGGCATTGGCGTGCCCATTTTGGGCAGCCCCCACCCTAAAAGAAATTGCACAAAAAAATCCCTGGCATTTAGTGGGCTTTCTGCCCCACTGGGGGGCAGATTGGGGGCTACAGCCCCCATCTGCCCCCAGGGCGGGGCAGAAAGGCTGTAATGGTGACGGGGTGGGGGCATTGGCATGCCCGTTTTGGGCAGCCCCACCCTAAAAAAAATTACACAAAAAAAAATCCCTGCCGTTTAGTGGGCTTTCAGCACCCCGGGGGCAGAAAGGCTGTAATGGTGGCGGGGGGGTGGGGGCATTTGCGTGCCCGCTTTGGGCAGCCCCACCCAAAACAAAACGCGCCCAAAAAAATCCCTGGCGTTTAGTGGGCTTTCTGCCCCACGGGGGGCAGAAAGGCTGTAATGATGACGGGGGTGGGGGCATTAGCGTGCCCGCTTTGGGCAGCCCCCACCCTAAAAACAAAATTACACAAAAAAAAATCCCTAGGCGTTTAGTGGGCTTTCTGCCCCCAGGGCGGCAGATTGGGGGCTACTGTCCCCATCTGCCTCCCAGAGGGGGCAGAAAGCGCTGTAATGGTGGTGGGGGTGGGGGCATTAGCGTGCCCATTTCGGGCAGCCCCCACCCAAAAAAAAATGCGTCCAAGAAAATCCCTGGTGTTTAGTGGGCTTTCTGCCCCCAGGGGTGCAGAAAGGCTGTAATGGTGGCGGGTGGGGTGGGGGCATTGGCGTGCCCATTTTGGGCAGCCCCCACCCTAAAACAAATTGCGCACAAAAAAATCCCTGGCATTTAGTGGGCTTTCTGCCCCCCCGGGGGGGCAGATTGGGGGATACTGCCCCCATCTGCCTCCCAGGGGGGCAGAAAGGCCTTAATGGTGGCTGGGGGTGGGGGCATTGGCGTGCCCGTTTCAGGCAGCCCCCACCCTAAAAAAAATGCACCAAATAAAAATCCCTGGTGTCTAGTGGGCTTTCTGCCCCCCCCGGGGGGGCAGAAAGACTAAACATCGGCAATTTTTTTGGGGGGAGCAAAAGCCCTTGCCCAAGGGGCCGCTCCCCTCTCCCTGCTGCCTTAGTGGGTAGATCCCTGCTTGGGGATCGCCCTCCTGGGGCGATCCCCAAGCAGGGATCCACTGGGGAGGGGTACCATTGGAAAGGGAGATTCTCCCCTTTCCAATGATACCTCTCCCGTCTTTCTACATGCTCAGGGGGCTGAGATAGCCCCCTGAGCACGTAGAAAGTGAAACTGAAATGAGCCTAAAGGCTCATTTTAGTTTCGTTTTCAGTGAAATTAAGTCAGCGCGACGTGCGCGCTGATCTTCATTTCACTGAAAGGGAGGGGGGGGCCTCGGGAGCTGGGGAAGCTCTTCCCCAGCTCCCGAGGCTGTGGGGGAGAAAAGGAAATCCCTCTGCTGTCTGCAGGAGAGGGATTTTGTGCCCCTGGCCTCATGACGGAATGGTTCCGTCATGAGCACAGGGGCACCGATGCTCATGACGGAACCATTCCGTCATGAGCATCGAAGGGGTTAAACACACAGATCTGATGCTTAGCTCCTACCTATTTGTTCTTTTCCGTCACCAAAAATGAAAAGCTGTACACACAGTTACATGCCACACAATTCAGCTCCACACATTTCCAATCCACACCACTTAATTTAACACCAAATCACATAATACAACTCAACAACACAATTCCACAACACACCACATACATCCAATCCACACCACACAATTCCACATCGTGCCGCAAAATTCAACAGCACAGAACATAATTAAACTGAACTACTTACCACTCCACAACACACAATCCCACTCCACATAATGCCACTAAACTGAATGCCACATAATTGCTAACCATATATTTCCACAGCACACCATGCCACATAATGCAACTACACAAATCCACTCCTCACCACACAATTCCACACCACACAATTCCACAACTAACTAATCCAACCCATATAGTTCCGCTACACACCACATACAAACTCTCCATAACACATAAGTAAAATACATTGCCACACAATTCAGCTCCACACATTTCCAATCCACACCACTTAAGTTAACACCAAATCACATAATACAACTCAACAACACAATTCCACAACACACCACATACATCCAATCCACACCACACAATTCCACATTGTGCCGCAAAATTCAACAGCACAGAACATAATTAAACTGAACTACTTACCACTCCACAACACACAATCCCACTCCACATAATGCCACTAAACTGAATGCCACATAATTGCTAACCATATATTTCCACAGCACACCATGCCACATAATGCCACTACACAAATCCACTCCTCACCACACAATTCCACACCACACAATTACACAACTAACTAATCCAACCCATATAGTTCCGCTACACACCACATACAAACACTCCATAACACATAAGTAAAATACATTGCCATTTACCATGCCAATAGCTCCAACTCAAACAAATGCGAGACCAATTGCATTTCCAATGCTTGTTTAAATTATATTAAACTGTAAAACTCTCCACTGACGAGCCTGTCTAAAAATATAACACAGCGCCACCATGTGGTGGACTGTGAACAGAATTACGCACTGCTTTGATGTGTATTCCTACTTGTTTATGACCTCTATCTGTACTTGCGTAAAACATATCTGCTGTTAATATTTAAAAACACGGCGATAAAGCAGTGTGTCTGAGGTCAGTGATCATTGCATCTCTACAAATGTTCGACTGACCTGTTGAATTTGTTTATTCATTAAACTGTGATCTGTTTTGTTTTCAGTAGCCGAACTGGAAACCTCGTGTCACTTTCAGAACATAAAACATTTCGATTGCCAACAAATCATCATCGTATTTTTCATACAAGCGTATAATTGCTGAATGGTATTTGTAAGGCACTAAATGCAGGTGTACAGGAGGGCATGTAGAAAATCCCGGTTCTCTCTTGACCTGTATTCTAACTATCAAGGTGGCTTTGGGTCAGGTAAACTCTGACAAACCGAAGCCCTCGATGGGTTATTCATTTTTCACTGAGGCACTGCCTCCCTAAAGGGCACTGCTTAGAGATCATAGGTCTATCTGTTCAAAGGTAATTTTCAAACTCGAAGCCTTCTGATCAGCAAACTACAAATGTAAAACTAATTTGAAAGTAAGAAAAGTCCTTATGACTTAGAGAAACAGGGGCCTAACTTTGAGGGGGGTGAAGGGCAGGGTGTTTGGGGTGTTACACCCCCAGTAAATGTATTATTTAACAAATAGTTGGGTACAGGACGTTTCAGTCAGGTATGGTAAGGTGTCAGTCGGATTTCACTTGGGATTTTTAAACACTCACTGGGACAAAAACACGCAGACACACACACTCTGTTATGAAGATCTTAAAACATGGGTATTTTACATAATACTGTGCAGCAGATTTACAAGAAAGTGCTGCAGCACGGCACCGCAAGCCCTTTGGCTGCGCCACACTGCGGCACTTTCAGAGCACAGGAATGCGACATATTTACAATGATATGTCGCATTCCTGTGCTCTCTCCTGCGCTGGCGCACAAACAGCTGCCAAGCGCCGGCGCAGGCACACTTGTACGATGGTGCAAGGATGCCTGCGTCATGGGGAGATTGATTTTGTGCAGGAAGAGGCACCTTCCTGCAAGAAAACAATCACTACAGGCATTTTTCCTCTTTCAATGCGTGCGGTAGAATGCAGCACGAATTGAAAGAGGAAAAAAACGAGGAGAAATGAAAACATTTCTCCTCGTTGCACCTCGCTACGCCTCCCCTGGGTGACGTAGCATACTGACGCATTTCCAGGTTTACGATTCCTCGTAAATCTGGAAATGTGTCTGGTTCCATGGGTGTTGCGTGGGAACACCCACAGCAACACCCATGGAACGCCCCTTTCATGCAAAGTGCTGCGTGTAAAGGGGGCGTATTTACAAGGACAGGAAAAGCCACGCAGGGTGGCTTTTCCTGTCCTTGTCAATATGGGGCAGAGAGATGCGCTGCCAGTGTGTCACAAAAAGTGACGTACTGGCAGCGCAAGGGGCTTGTAAATCTGTCCCTGTGTGTTCAATACCCCTTCACAATCTGCACTCCATTCCCTTTCCCCCTGGCCCTGCCTTAAGCCCCCCCTCATGCACTGCTTGTCATATAATGATTAACTTATTACAGCATGATTGTTGGAAAATCTGAGGCTTACACCCTCCCAGTCTTACTGACCAAGCCACGCCCCTGTACAGAAACCACAAACAGAAGGGAGTGTGACTGTGTGCTCCCTTGTAATTGTTATATTCAGTGGTATGTATCAATGGTACTGACAACCACTGATCAGTTACTTCTAAGTCTCTCCCCTCCCACCCCCTAGCTGAGGTGGTCACTGATTCAGAAAGACAAAGTTATATTCTTGGGATCATCTTCCCCTTTGAGAACAACATTTCTGAAAGGGTTTGTACTGCACGCTTACTCAGTGGCATACCTCTGCCAAAAATAACTAATCGGCCAGGCTCAGATAAGCTCTGCCAGGGGTTGTTGCCCCAATCTCGACATTAGCATCCAGCGCCTATTGCCTTGTGTTGATTCTAGTGCCCAATACATTAGAGAAGCATTACTTCCATAATTCTGCGTAGAACCTTGGCGCCACACATACTAAAGACGTGAATATGATGCCCCCCAAGTCCATTGTGTCATAGAGATATTCATTGCTATTCACCTGTGGGGGGAGGGGGCACTTGAAAGATTGGGGGCACCCCTGGAGAGTTGGGGGCCTTCTTGCGACACAGGGGCCTTCGTTACAACCCTGCGGCCACAAATAAGTGGCAGCCAATTTAAAGATAAACTCCCGCATGAATACACTCTTCTCCGCTCCCCTTCTACTAGCTGATAATATTAGTTGCCTATAGCTCACCCATAGTATGCATATTACGTGCTATTCGGCTCTAACCCCTTTTCCCACCACAAAGGCACCGTACAAATGGTTGGTCTTCACTGCGTAGTCAGTCTTTATTAATGCTCATATAACGCCATCTTTATTTGTTGCATTGTCAACATTAGACCAATTCCTTTTTATTAGACACAAACAACACATATAGATAAACATAGGGTTGCCAGTATTCATTTGAGTCACAGGTACAATTGTATTTACAATTCCGGATCTCCCGAGCCACACTTGAAGCGGGTTGTACCAGCAGGCTGCAACCCTCTCCATTGCTTCCATTTGAGGTAACTGCCCACCATCTACCCCCTAGCTGCGGCCACCAGGGCCCCGCTTTGCGCCTTTCTTGCGCACCAGGTCTCACAAAGTTGCTTCCTCCAAGCACCGGCATCTCGGGTAGGGCCGGAGAGTCCAGGACCACCAGCAGGACAGTCCCCTCTCCCGCCAGCCCGGAGCCCCATTGACTGCCCTCCCTGTTCCAGGATCAGACAGTCCCCGCCAAAAGGAGTCCCCGCCATTACTCTTGCCCGGGACCCCGCCCCGCCAACTCTGCATTTAAACTCAGGAATGGGTGGGTGGGCAACTTGCTTCAGGGTGCGATCCGCTGGACACCCGAGGCGAGGAGACAAAGAGGGCTTTTCCCGCGCATCCCTTACTTTTATCTCTTTCTGTGGGAGGGGGATCGCCTGCGCACCTTGGTGACGCACTCTGGGCCTGTTCTGTCTTCTCGGATTTCCGAGCGCCCCCTCCCACTCTCCTTGACCGGATGCCAGCTAACTGACCCAGCCTCTCACCCGAAATGCCACTAACGGCACCCCGCCCCTAGGCGCGGGGGTGCCTCTCATAGTATGCATATTACGTGCTATTCAGCTCTAACCCCTTTTCCCACCACAAAGGCACCGTACAAATGGTTGGTCTTCACTGCGTAGTCAGTCTTTATTAATTCTCATATAATGCCATCTTTATTTGTTGCATTGTCAACATTAGACCAATTCCTTTTTATTAGACACAACCAACACATATAGATAAACATAGGGTTGCCAGTATTCATTTGAGTCACAGGTACAATTGTATTTACAATTCCGGATCTCCCGAGCCACACTTGAAGCGGGTTGTACCAGCAGGCCACAACCCTCTCCATTGCTTCCATTTGAGGTAACTGCCCACCATCTACCCCCTAGCTGCGGCCACCAGGGCCCCGCTTTGCGCCTTTCTTGCACACCAGGTCTCACAAAGTTGCTTCCTCAGAGCACCGGCATCTCGGGTAGGGCCGGAGAGTCCAGGACCACCAGCAGGACAGTCCCCTCTCCCGCCAGCCCGGAGCCCCATTGACTGCCCTCCCTGTTCCAGGATCAGACAGTCCCTGCCAAAATGGAGTCCCCGCCATTACTCTTGCCCGGGACCCCGCCACAGGACGAGAAGCCTACTGGCGCTCTCGCCCTCCCCCAAAGGCCGCTTCACCTTCTTTACCTAAGGCTAAGGCCCCCAAAATAGTTTGGATGAATATTTCTAGACCGGGCGTTGGACAGCTGCACACCATTTGCCAAATACAATTCCGATTTGCACGCCTGTATCATTGTGTGCCTAATGGAGTGTATCGGCGTACTTGCTAACAGCCTAGCCACCTCCCGATTTAATTTCCTCACAGACCTGTTCACCACCATTGGTGGCGCATTGTCCCCCCAAGCCTGCCTTGGATACACTTCCGACCAAAATATGGTGGTAGCCGGCAGGTATCTCCTTATCCATGAGAGCGTAGAGAAGAGCGCCTCTTTCACCCCCTCCTGCCTGCCGGGATCATGTTATCGCCACCTGCATGAATCACCAACACATCCGGAATGGGCATGCCCTTATCAAGCGCACCCCGTAAATGGACTGCGAGATCCTCCAACTGTAGATCCGCAATCCCTAACCAACGATGATCCATTCATTTCAACCTCTGTGCTCTTTCTTCCTCGGATTTCTCAAAAAATGTCCCTGCTCTGCGTATACAAGAATCTCCACACCAGCACACCTGCGTCCGAAGCCTTGCAACCACTGTATAAAGGTTAACGGAATAAAAGAAAAAAGGGGGGCACTGTTAACAAACGCCACCGTCCCTCAGCCACCGTTCAAATTAGCTGTGGCCTCACATAACGTTCAAAACAAGAAGACCTCCATCGGCCCACCCTTTTGATAGCATCTGATGACAGACCTAACGTGGATGCTGTGGTAGCCGCCCCAATGCGGAATGAATGAGATGTGAAATGCGCAGTCTCTACCCCCAACAACTCCAGGCAGCGCTTGCATATACTCACGAACTGAAATCTAGTCAACGGTGCTCCATCTGCATGCAACAGTAGCCTACCATCCCCTTTTTCAGGCCGTATCTGCATGAATGTCCCCATCAAAGTCACTGGGCAATAACAAGCCCCTTCACTGCCCTTAGCTGGACCCAAACACCTTTCCCTAATGGGTCAGTCTTTGACTTCGTTACTTTAACCTGGAGCAGGTCACCCGCCAGTAACATATCTCTCATGCTGATTCCCCCTTCCTTATCCACCTTTGAGGCCGGTATAAGCTCCGATATTCGGAAGGCACCAAAAAATGCCAAGGAATAAGCCAATCTCAGCAGATGCACTTCATAAAGAGATATGCAAACCTGCGGTAATACCCCCAAAATGCTTGCCAGCCTAGTGGCATCTATGGGTCTCCTGCTATCTTTCACCCCTGGAGCCAGCCGCTCCCAACCTTTCACTGCCCGCCTGACCCTAAGATCTTTTGTCGGGTCTGCCACCCCTTCTAATCCTGCAAAGAAAGCAATTGCTGACAACTGCCTCCTAACCAGCGACAGCGACCTGCCATTCTCCCTCTGACGAACTATAAAAAGAAGTACCCCCTGCGGTGTAAATTTCTCCGCACTCCCTGCCCCCTCCAAGACTTCTGCGTATACCTGCCCTGCCTTCTCATACATACACTTAGTCTTGGGAGCAATAGAAGCCGCTATCAGGTCGGGAGCAATGGGGCACCAAGCTTCCACAGGCTTTCCGGAAAGACCGTCATCTGATCGTCCGCTTGCGGCCATCGCGCTCTGAATTCTGTCAACTTAAACGAGACAGGGCATCAGCTACTGCATTGTCCACCCCTGGGACATGTTTGGCAATAAAATACACATTGTGACTGAGGCATACCCGCACCACTTCCTTAAGCAAACGTAGCACCCACGGACATTTTGCCCTTTGACTGTTCACTGTCATCACCACAGACATATTGTCCGACCAGAACACGATTCGCTTATTCTTTAGCGCAGTACCCCACAAATGCAGTGCCACCATGATAGGGAAAAGTTCTAAGAATGTGATGTTGCGCGTCAACCCAGCGCCAACCCATGCTGCTGGCTAGTGCTTCATACACCACTTTGACCCAAGAACTGCCCCAAAGCCAACACCACCAGCCGCGTCTGTGTAAAGCTCTAAGTCTATGCTCGCTTGTGCTGGTTGCTGCCAAATCACTGTTCCATTGAAACGCGCTAGAAATTCTTTCCATGTGCCCAACTCATCCTTCACTTCCTGAGACAGCCTAATGTGATGGTGTTTTGCTCGTAAACCTGACATAGCCCTGGCAATGTTTCTTGAAAAGGCCCTGCCCATAGGTATCACCCGCAACGCAAAATTCAACTGCCCCACCAAAACCTGCAATTGGTGCAAGGTTACCTTGCGTGCCGCTAAGCACTCCCCTATTACTGCATCAAAAGCCTTCACCTTCTCTTGGGGGAGTCTGCTCACCCCCTCCACCGTGTCTATCTCAATGCCCAGGAAGGTTAAGCGAGTCGTTGGACCTTCAGTTTTTTCCCCCGCAAGTGGCACCCCCAATACCTCAGCCAACCGCTGGAAGCCCAGCAGAGCCTCCCTGCAAGCCGGCGATCTAGGTGGACCCATAAACATGAAATCGTCCAAGTAATGCACCACATCTTGTGTTGCCCCCATGTCCTGCACTGCCCATTCCAGGAAGCGACTGAAGGTTTCCGAAAATCGCGCACGCTATGGAGCACCCCATCGGCATGCATAGATCCATGAAGAAATTCCCCTCAAACGTAAATCCTAGCAACCTAGTATCGTCGGGGTGCACCGGCAGGAGCCGAAAGGCGGCCTCAATATCTGATTTGGCCATCAGAGCGCCCTCACCTAGTCTCTGTAATTTTTGGATAGCCGTATCAAAAGTGCTGTACCGAACTGCACATAGCTCCGGATCCAGACTGTCATTGACTGACAGCCCAGGTGGACTTGAGAGGTTATGAATGAGGCAATATTTCCCTGCCTCCTTCTTTGGCACCAGGCCCAGAGGTGAGCACACTAGATTCTGCCTTGGCACCCGCCAAAACGGCCCAGCCACCCTCCCTAGCAGTACCTCTTTCATGATTTTTTCCCTGGCCACCTCTGGATTTCGAAGAACTGAGCGCTGATTGCGTGGGGGCACCGTGGAAGGTGTGGCATTGGACGGAATATGGAAACCAAATTTGAATCCCTGATACAACAACTGAGCCTCTTGCTGCCTGTCATATCTGCTGAGCAGGTGTGACAACACATGCAGGCGTATGGGAGTCGGTGGGCCTTTAGGAGGACTGGGCAGGGCGGCCCTTGCTCTGTGTGGTGACTGGGGTGCGCTGTTCCTTAGGTTTCCCCACTTTCTTATAACACTTGTTTTCTGGGTGACCTTGCATTCCACAAAAGGAACATATATGTCTGAACTTGCATGTTGTTCCCCTATTGCACTCGTTCTTGTTGAACTGCCAGCATGCTTGTTTCTTATCACCTGCCCCCTTTTCCCGAAAGGAATGAGGGGGCTTGCTGACTGGCACGGCCGAATAGAATTCCGCATGCCATATATTTATCTCCCGCTGATCCCAAGCCACCTCTGGTCTCACTGCCTTCATTTGTCTGAACTTGGTGTCATATTGCAGCCAGGCCGTGCCCTGAAATTCAGACGCCGCTCCATGAATCAAAGATATGTAGCTTATCAGTTGGGCCGCCAACGCTGGGAAACGCTTCACCATAACTGCAGCGTATATCGCAAAACCGGTCACCCAATTCTTTATTGACCAATCCACCCAAACCTTCTTCTGTTTAAATTCTCCCTCTTTGCCTGCTCTGCTCTTCCCTGGAACCACACCCGCATTGATCAGATCAACCACGTCTACAAATTCCCCCCTCAAAATCTTCTCTCTGGTTTCCGCCGGCATGTGCCATGTAATACTTGCTGAAGGCGCCACAGCGAGCGAAGCGGAACCAAACAACACCGGGCTCTGTGACGGGGAGCTTGCACTGATACCCCCGCTCCCTGGGGCACCAGCGGCACCGTGGAGCCAGACCCAGGACCGGCTGAACCCACTTTGTTGATTGGCCCTTGCGACGCCGCAGCGACTACCAACGGAGCCTGTGTCACCCCTCCAGACTGTACCCACACCTGCGCCACCCCACTACCCTGATGTGCTACGACTGGCGCGGGAACCTGCGCGTTACCTGGCATGACGGCCACTCCCGCCCCCTGTGGTGCGTGGGCTTGGCCTGTTTGCACCGCCGCCTGCGCAGGCATTATGGCTTGAGCCTTAGCCTTGATAGGACCCGCTACCAGGAGCAATTCCTCCCCCGTCTGCGCCACTGCGCCAGAAACCCGATTAGTGCCTGTGCACAACAGGGGCTGGCCCACCGCCACCGCCTCACCTGAGGTGCCCGTCTGCGAGTCCGTGACCTGCTTAACTTTTCCCCGCTGCGCCTCTTTAAATCGTTCGGGCATCCGCCTCGTGCGTTTAGGTAACGGGGCCTCCTGCTGCGAGCTTGCTCCTGCCCCTTCCGACAAAGTCTTCAGCGCCCAATCGATGCCACCTTTTTTCGCCACCTCCCACAGTGCTGACAAAGATCGGAATTCCTCCGCTGTCGCCGGGGCCTCCTTGCCTCTCTGTGCCCGCTTGGGCGGCATCCCGCCGACTAGATAAATCAAAGACAGTGACAGTTACCTGCTGGCCATTATCTCATTTGTTGTCCCCTGTTGCCGTGCCTTGTGCCTGCATGCCACCATCCCCTCCAGCCACGCGCTTGTCTTACCACTTGGCCGGGCTCTAGGGATACTTACTACCCCAGAGCCCCCCCTCGCGCTCCCCTCTCACCTCAAACTCATGCATGAAACGAAATCACCCCCTCCATGGGCTACTCAGCCTACTCACTAGCTGAATTGCCCAGGTTACCATGCTCTCCCCCATGCATCCGCCCTTCCCTGCCATGCCCATGCTCCTCATCAAATACCCCCCCTTTTTTAGAGGCGCTCTGTCTACTTACCAAACGAGCGCACCCTGGTGTCATGCCCGCATGCCATCTTGCACCCACCCCGAGCCATGCATGCCACCACATTCCTTTACCGTCTGTGCTGCTTTCCCCTTGCTGGGCATTCGGGTTCCATCAACCTAAGCACACCCTGATCCTCTTGTGCTGCGCACTATGACCCGCTCGCGATGAGAGCCCCTCCCTCTCTCATCACGGGCGCTCCACCCCCACACCAGCTGCCCGTTACCAAAGTCTGGCCGCGTCGCGCCTTTGATGCGCGAGTCGCGCCTTCCCCGCTCGCAAATCCTGAGGCTCCTATTCAAATCGCGAGCGCGCCACAAATAAGCCGTGTTGCGCCCCCGATACTCGCCCTGGACGCCAACCCCACCACATCATTATCCCGTGAACTGCGGGACTTTCAGTTGCATTACCCGTCGTCGCTGCCGCGTTACGCCCCCGATGCTCACCCTGTACGCCAACCCCAACCGCATCATTATTCAGTGAACTGCGGGACTTTTCGTGCCCATTGCCCGTCGTCGCTGCCGCCCTCCTCCACTCAAGCAGGCTCTCACTCCGTAACCTTCAAAAACAGCGCGCGTCTCGCGCCGCGACGGCTTCCCCCCTCCCAGCGATTTCCGCCTGAGCGGCTGATCCGCGACCATTCAAACGGCACACGCCTCGCTCTCAGCGCTTCTGCAACTCCGCCACACATCCTATTCCCCCTTTGCCCCTAAACAGGGCCCTACTATGCCGTGAGGCCCCTCACCTAGGTGGTACGCACTCTGGGCCTGTCCTGTCTTCTCGGATTTCCGAGCGCCCCCTCCCACTCTCCTTGACCGGATGCCAGCTAACTGACCCAGCCTCTCGCCCAAAATGCCACTAACGGCACCCCGCCCCTAGGCGCGGGGGTGCCTCTCATTTCAGGCAGTACTTTGTCGCTCCTGCCTTCTCCACACAATACCGAGCCTCCTGAATGTTTTGAGAATGCTAGGGCACATTTTACTGTAAGTGGAATGCTCGTCAGGGGATCATATGCCTAATTAGGTATGGAGGGAAGAAATGTACTCTTGTATCAATACAAAAAAGAACAGAACAAAAGATTTCATTCATAATTCACTAATCGTTATTGTATTACCTTGCCACCTTTAAACCAAATACTTTTTTTTGTGTGTGTTTTATATAGCATCAGGGCGCTTTACATGAGCACCAGTTTTGTTACAGATGGACACATTCATTTTTGTTAGGCACGGGGAGATTAACACGTTTGCTGCTTCGAACGTTCCGCGCCAGTGCGGAACGTTCTATTAATCGGGCGGGGCCGCATCGGCCAACGGACGTGAGCAGCACTACCGAGGTAGTGCTCGCGACGGCCGTTGGCCGACAGCAGCAGCAAACGGGTTAAGGGCCACATGTATCAACTATTTTTGTGTTTGCAAACGGGCCGATAAGCAGAATCGGCCCGTTTGCGAACGCAAAAAAAAGTTTTCACATGTATCAAACCCAAATTGCGATTCGGTAACATGTTACCGAATTGCAATTTGTGTTTGCGATTCGGCATTAGGAAGGGGCGTGTTTAGGGCGTCCCTTCCTAATACCAAATCGCATCGGTATGCATGAATGTTTTGTGACCGAAATGCGGTTGCAAAACATTCGAAAATTACCACCTACTTCAAGTAGGTGGTAACCAATTTGTAAATGGGAAGGGGTCCCCAAGGGTACCCTTCCCCTTTGTGAATTTTTGTGAAAGCATTTCTTAAGAACAGGCAGTGGTCCCACGGACCACTGCCTGCTCTTAAAAAGTGAAAGGAAAACTTTTTTTTTTTTTGTAAAGCATTCCGTTTTCCTCTCAGGAAAATGGGATGCTTTACAAAAAAAAAGATTGCTTTATTTAAAAGCAATCACGGACATGGTGGACTGCTTACCCCAGCAGGCCACCCTCCCTGTGAGTTTTGCGTTCCTAGGGGGTCGCAAATTGTGACCTACCTCATTAACATTCATGAGGTAGGTCATTTGTGATCACCTAGGAATCCCAGGAATGCATGCCTATTTGCGATTTCCTAATTGAAAATCGCAAGGATTCGCAATCAGGAAATCACAAAACGGGGCCTTCATACATCTGGCCCTAAGTGATTTGCCCAGAATCACAGGATGTTGAGCATTGTTGCTGAGACTTGAACCTGGTTCCCCAGCTTCTAGCTGTTAGGCCACATCCTCTCCCCTTAGTGCTATGAGGTCTTATTCTCCATATGTTTTTTTTTTTTTACTGGGTAGTAGTAACGGGACAATCCCAAAAGAGCAATTAGCACTCCCATCGTTAAAATAATTCACATTCAGTTCCATTCTACGTGCTGATTTTAAGGGAACTTATGGCCTTAGAATTTGGTGAATGGGAAACTATCAAAAATGGATGGATATCTCGTCCACCGTAACACAAGTATATTATCCCTATCGCTGCTAGGCCTTTCCCCCTCCCATGCTAAGACTTTTTTCGGCTATTTGGGGTAGTTTGCGCTTAGGCCCCTGTAACTTTATGTTCACCTAAGGTATCCATGCCAAAATTGCGCCCTTTTCTTCCAACATGATAGGGATTTTAAAGGTACCCAGGGTCTGTGGATTCCCCTGGAGGGGACCCAGAAATTAGCCAAAATACAGCAATATATTTTTTTTTTTAAATGGGGAAAAAGTGCTGCAGAAGAAAGCGTCTGGTTTTTCCCCAGCAAATGGTATCAAAAAAGGGTTTTGTGGTGCTGAAATCATCATCTTGCCAGCTTTCAGGGACAAGCAGACTTTTGTGAGAAAACCAACATTTTTTACACAGTTTTGGTACTTTACTGGGACATAGCCTATTTTTGCTACTTTTTGTACTTTCACCCTCTTTCCAGTTAGTGGTAGAAATGAGTGTGAAAGTAATAATGGATCCCAGAAAGCTATACATTTTTGAAAAGTAGACATTTGAATTTAGCAAGGGGTCATTTGTGTCGATCCTTCAAGGTTTTTTTATAGAAACTAACAGTAGAAAATTAGAAAAATTGAAAATGAGTTGAAAAAAACAGCCATTTGTGCCAATGTTTTCACCTGTAACTTCTTTTAAGTATGACAGATGTTTGAAAGCAATATACCGTTACATCCGCTGGACCCTTCTGGTTGTGGGGATATATAGGACTTGTAAGTTCACCAAGAACCTGAGGAACCCAGAGCCAATAACTGAGCAGCGTCTTGCAGTGGTTTTACTTTGTGTACCGGGTATATAGCAATTAATTTGGTAAAATATAAAGAGTGAAACATAGGTATCAAAGACACCTATTATTTCCTAAATGGGAACAAAATGTAGAGTTAAGATACTGTAGCTATTTGCACATCTCCGAAATTGTGGTTACCCATACTAGCCTGCCAATTGTAGGACATTTTTCAAAGTGACTTCTTTTTTACACATTGTCTTACATTAGAAAGGCATAAATGCATGGAAAGTCAATAGGTAATAGCAGTTGCTCTACAATTCTGAGTTCCCCTAAGTCTCCCGATAACAATGGTACCTCACTTGTGTGGGTAGGCCTAGTGCCCGCGACAGGAAATGGCCCAAAACGCAACGTGGACACACAACATTTTTACAGTGAAAACAGACCCTTTTTTTGCACTGTGCCTAGCTGTGGATTTTGAACCCCAGCTCAGCCAGCACCTAGGGAAACCTAGCAAACCTATACATTTTTGAAGACTAGACACCCAGGGGAATCCATGATTGGGTGACTTGAGTGGCTCTCACCGGGTTCTGTTACCCAGAATCCCTTGCAAACCTCAAACTTTATAAAAAAAAAAAAACTTTTCCTCACATTTCTGTGATGGTAAGTTCTAGAATCTGCGTGGATCCACAGAATTCTACCCACCCCGCGTTTCACAAAGTCTTCCAATAAAAATGGTACCTCATTTGTGTGGGTAGGCCTAGTGCCCGCGACAGGAAACGGCCCAAAACGCAACGTAGACACTCCACATTTTTACGGTGAAAACTGACCCTTTTTTTGCAAAGTGCCTAGCGGTGGATTTTGAACCCTAGCTCTGCCGGCACATAGGGAAACCTATCAAACCTGTACATTTTTTAAAACTAGACACCCAGAGGAATCCAGGAGGGGGTGACTTTTGTGGCTCTCACCAGGTTCTGTTACCCAGAATCCCTTGCAAACCTCAAACTTTGTAAAAAAAAACACATTTTCCTCACATTTCTGTGATGGAAAGTTCTGGAATCTGCGTAGGTCCACAAAATTCCCTCGACCTGCATTCCCCAAAGTCTTCCGATAAAAATGGTACCTCACTTGTGTGGTTAGGCCAAGTGCCCGCGACAGAAAACGGCCCAAAACGCAACATGGACACACCACATTTTTACAGTGAAAAAAGACCCTTTTTTTGCACAGTGCCTAGCGGTGGATTTTGAACCCCAGCTCTGCCGGCACCTAGGGAAAGCTAGCAAACCTATACATTTTTGAAAACTAGACACCCAGGAGAATCCAGGAGGGGGTGACTTGTGTTGCTCTCACCGGGTTCTGTTACCCAGAATCCCTTGCAAACCTCAAACTTTGTAAAAAAAAACACATTTTACTCACACTCCTGTGATGGAAAGTTCTAGAATCTGTGTGGATCCACAAAATTCCACCTACCCCGCGTTCCCCAAAGACTTCCGATAAAAATGGTACCTCACTTGTTTAGGTAGGCCTAGTGCCCGTGACAGGAAACGGCCCAAAATGCAACGTGGATACGCCACATTTTTGCAGTGAAAACGGAGCCTTTTTTGGCAAAGTGCCTAGCTGTAGATTTTGAACCCTAGCTCTGCCGGCACCTAAGGAAACCTAGCAAACCTACACATTTTTTAAAATAGATACGCAGGGGAATCCAGGAGGTGGTGACTTGGGTGGCTCTCAGCAGGTTCTGTTACCCAGAATCTCCTGCAAACACATTTTCCTCAAATTTCTGTGATGGAAAGTGCTGGAATCTGCGTGGATCCACAAAATTCCACCCACCCCGCATTCCCCAAAGTCTTCGTATAAAAATTGTACCTCACTCATGTGGGTGGGCCAAGTACCCGTGACGGCAAGGGCCCAAAACGTATTGAGGAGACATCCAAATTACCTATCAAAAAACAACCTGGTTTTGCATGGGGGGGTCACCTGGGTTTTTGGCCCTGGGCTTGGCGGCCATCTTGGGAAACCACTAATCCCACACATTACTGAAAATTAGATACCCGGGGGAGTCCACCAAGGTATGGCTTGCGTGGATCCCCCAACGTTTTCCTACCCAGAATCCCCTGCAAATCTCAAATTTAGCTGATAAAATCATATTTTTCTCAAATTTCTGTGTGGGAAAGTTGTGGGATCACCGGGCTGACACAAATATCCTACCACCCAGCATTCCCCCAGGTCTTCCGATAAAAATTGTACCTCATTCGTGTGGGTGGCCCAAGTACCCGCGACAGGTAAGGGCCCAAAACGTATTGAGGAGACATTAAAATTACCTATCACCAAATGACCTGGTTTTGCAATGGGAGTCGCCTGGGTATTTGACCAAGAGCTCCCGCTGAACCAAGCCGGCGAACCCTCTGTGGATCTGGCCTGAAAATCCTCCCAAAAAGTTTATAAGTGTGGAGGTAAAATTGTGACCGGGGCCTCCCACTTAGGGCATCCGACCAGGGCTCTATCGTGGTTAACCTCAAACTTCGACTTTGTCCCAGGTTGGCGCTATATGTTTTTAAGCACTATAAAGTGGTTAATCTTTAAAAATTCACATCTCCGGTTCCCTATATTGAATTCTTGTCATTTTGGTGTCAATTTAAATATAAAAATATTTCCTATTTTTATAAAGTGGTGTAGGGGTTTTATTGTGTGTTTTGTCTTACTTATTTACTGTATTGGCGTATTTAAATGCTTTACATGCCTGTCTCCTGAGTTAAGCCTGCCAGCTCGCAGCCAGCTATCAAGGTTTGAGCCAGAGGCTAATATATTGAGACCTTCTCTGGACCTGTATATTGCATTGGTGGTCTTATTGCTAGCTGTTAGTGCATACTTACCCCTACAAATAGCCCATCTTCCAACATAAGTGGTGTTCAGCTGTGTGGATACGGGCTTGTGTTTGAATTACACTATACAATAAAGTAAGTTAAGAGCTTTCGAAATCCAGTGAATTGATTTAGAACAAAACTGTTGATTTTTTGAATTTTTGAAATTTGGACAAAGAATTATTTTCAATCCAACTTTTTGATTTTCCTAAATGTGTTCTATTGTTGATTTGAAAAGTTTGTGTGACCCAAAAATAGGCATACCATGGAACTGGAGCTGGCTATCCTGACCAAACTCACAGTGCCTGAGCTTAGCGATCAGTGTAGGTCAACGGGGTTACCTAATAGCAACAAAATCAGGAAGGCTGAGTTGAAAAGGTCTTTTACGGCCTGAGCACAGACAGCTCCAGAGAAGGAGGGAGAGGGTGACCCCTCCAACTACCATCAGGAGGTGGTTGATGATAACCTTTCTATTTCTTTCAGCTCTTGGTTTATTCTTCCAGCTAATGGGGGGTGGACGGGTTTCCCTGTACATCCTGACTCCTTGTTCACACAAGAAGTTATGCCAGTACCTAGTGGACTCTAAGCTAACTAGCCCTAGAAAGCTGGGGGAGCTAGGTGATGAGCAGTTGAGAACCTGGGTTCCCCATCAGCATCAGGGGGCCGAGCAGTAGAAGGGAGGACAGGACCCCCGGGATAAAGAAGGTCAAAAGCAGAAATAGTCCTTACAAGATCCACAAAAACATTTGCAGGGGGAGGGACCCTGATCAAAGTCACTTTCAAGAAGAGGGGTGTTAGAAATGGGGGTCTCTAGTGGCAATGGCTTGCACCGTTGTCCAAGTAGGGACCCTTCTTCCTAGTCAGGATAAGGGGGATACACTTCTAAATAACCCCTGCTCACCCCCTTGGTAGCTTGGCATGAGCAGACAGGCTTACCTCAGAGGCAGTGTGTAAAGCATTTGTGCACACATACAGTAATACAGTGCAAACACTACAAATGGACACCACACCACACCAATCCACAATACAGAAATAAAAATATGACTTTCAAAAGGTAGAAACAGTTCTGTTCAAAGCAAATTGCAGATGCAACACTTTCAACACAAAGTACCTTGGATGCGTCAAAATGGGTCATTGAACCCAAGCAGACAGAAAGACGCTGTTCTGCTCCGAAGCTATCCAGATGCAGGCATAAACAGATAGGTGATTAAATGAGACCCCACATTGGATGGAAGTAACCCTTATTATTGGCGACACAGAGAGCCGCACATCATGCCTATTTTAACTACCGAGAATCACTAAACATCTAAGAAGCCTGCTACTTTAACGCTCAGAGACACCCAATTGGAGTACGCGCCTGGACTGTACACTCATCGTGCCTTCCTAATCCATATATGTGGAATTTTCCTGTTGTGCCAAATCGAATCTTGCCAGCCGACTTCTACCCTCACATGGGCGCCCGGCTGAGTCTCATGTGAGTATTACTTTCTTCACTACACTCACGGTGCCACACTTTCTACATGAGGCTGCGCAAACTATCCTTCAGGTGTCCCTACAATCTCAGGTCCTGAAGAGACCCTACATTGCACACAGGGTCGAAACGCCGTCAACAGTTTTCAAAAGCGAACCATTATACAATATATATATCTTCTAATGGTCATCTTTATGAAGTATAGGAAACCTTGTATATATGTCACAAATATGTCACTATTTGTTTAGGTTCTATTTGTTTAGGTTCCGTTTCTTCATTGGGACACCACTCACTAAAATTAGATGGTTGTTTAATTACCATGTATGTATTTTGTTTCAAAGACTATATAAATAATAATTGTGTACGAAATAATAATCTAAGGTGTGTTCGACTCCTTCTCTTTTTGACATCACACTAACCCATTACATTGCCATTGTGCGTTGATACATCAAGATTGTTTTGCCATTAGTTCACAGGAGCCATTGTTTTTTGATAATAATTTCAGTACCCTGGTTCCAAGTGAGTAGGGTTCCCTTGTTTTTGGTTCTCGGCGTCAAAATCAAAAGCAAGAACAGCCGCAGTTAAGGTGATGCATCGGTTCCTTATGCGCAGGGTAGGCGTCGGTTCCTTACTCCAGGGGAGGTGATGCGTTGGTTCCTTACTGCCACGCAGGGGAGGTGATGCATCGGTTCCTTACTGAAGGGAAGGTGATGCTTTGGTTTCTTACTGTGCGGGGAGGTGATGCATCGGTTTCTTACTGCGTCCCCAGCGTCCTTTTAGACTTGGCTCCCCGGTGCGATGCGCGAATATCTGGGATTCGTCGGTTCTCGATGTGGCAACGGCACTTGTGTTGATTTCTTCAGCCATGGTCCCACGATGCGTTGGTTCTTGCAGCTGCACAGCAGGGCCTGCGTCGGAATTGGTGCGGTGAACTTGGCCTTCATAGATCAGTGCACTCGATGCGGCATGCGGCGATATCTCGAGCTGCTGGCACAGGCGCTGCGTCGGTTTCTTCGGCGATGTGTCAGAAACAGGTACGGATGCGTCGCACTTCTCCTCATTGCTTTACTTTTCCAGCTCCCAACAGTAGGAACAACCTACAGAGGCCCAGAAAAGCAGCAGACACCTCTTGGCAGGTCAGAACTCTCAGCAAGGGAGTTCAGTGGAGCTTGGGGTGAAATCTTTGTATCCCTGAGACTTCAAAACAGGAGGCAAGCTCTACTTCAAGCCCTTGGAGATTTTCCTCAAGCAGGGGACACAGCACACAGCAAAGTCCTTGTCCTTTCCTTGGCGGAAACAACCCCAGACATAACACAGCAAAGGGGCAGTACGCATCCTCAGTTTCTCCAGATCTTCTCCTTGGCAAAGGTTCCTCTTGAATTCCAGAAGTGATCTAAAAGTCTGTGGTCTGGGCCCCTCTTTTTATAATTCAAAATCCTTTGTTCTCTGCGGCAGAGAAGCTCTTTGCCTAGCCAAAACCAGTTCTGTCCTCTCTGGTGCAGCTTCCTGGCAGGAGCTGGAGACAGCATTGTCCTTGGCAGACCAGGCCCATTCAGGTGTGAAAGAAATCTCCTCCCCCTACTCTGAATGCAGCCCAGGTCCATTCGGCCAAGCCTTGACTCACCCTGGAAAGGCAGGACACACCTCAACCCCCCAAGTGGCTGTCTGAACAGAATGCACATCCCCAGCCCCTATCACTCCAGAGCCAGACAGTCAATACACAACCTAGCAGAGGCACACTGGATGGTTAAGCAAGAAAATATCTACTTTCTAAAAGTGGGATTTTCAAACCCAGAATGTAAAAATCACCCTCACTGAAAGATGCATCTTAACATGCTGGCTGAGTTCAGGCATAGCAAACTTTATTTTCCTATCTTGTTTCCATGGGCAGTAATGCTCATATGATGTTATGAGCAAACTCCCCATTCTATCCTATGGGACAGACAGCCTTACAATAGTGAAAAACGAAATTGGCAGTATTTCACTATCAGGACATGCCACACACATCAGTGCATGTCCTACCTTTCACAGACGCTGCACCCTGCCCACAAGGCTACCTTGGGTCTACTTTAGGGGTGACTCACATCTAAGAAAAGGGAAGGTTATGGCCTGGCAAGTGGGTGCACATTCCAGGTCAACATGGCAGAACCAAACTGTGCAGAGTCACTGCAGTGGCAGATCTGAGTTACATTAACAGGCTGCTTATGTGGGTGGCACAATCAGTGCTGCAGGCCCACTAGCAGCATTTGATTTACAGGCCCTGGCCACACACAGTGCACTGTACTAGGGACTGTCTAATAAATCAAATATGCCAATCATGGAATCACCAATCCATAACAACAATTTACAGGGAGCACTTGCACTTTGGCACTGAACAGCAGTGGCAAAGTGCCCAAAGCATCTAGACCAGCAAAAACAAAGTCCCACACACAGCAATATAACAGGAGGCAAAGGCAAAAATACAGGGGAAACCCACGCCAATGATGCCAGGTCTAACACAGGGGTATCAGGGGAAGTCTTTTGACCCTGCAAAGGCAGGAAACCTCTATGACCTGATGAAGGCAAGTCAGTGTTTTGAGTGTAATCAGCCAGGACACAAGAGGGGAGATGCTGTCTGCACAAAGAAGCCCTCCACTGGTGGGCAGTCCCAGGGGATTGCCAGCATCAGGTTAGGGGTGGAGGTTGTCCCAGAGATGGGGAAAGGATTGACAGAGTCAACCTTAGTGTCTGTGGGTGGGGAGGAATTTGCATCCCTGGCCGTCTTGCATCCCAGCATGGAGAGGAAAAGGCATAGGCCAAAGATCAATGGAACTGATGTTGAGGCTCTGAGAGACACATGAGCCAGCGTGACTATGGTCAAAGGGAAACTGGTTTCTCCAGGGCAGATCATACCTGGTTTGTATCACCAGGTAAACGTGTGCAGACAGCAGAGCCAAACTCCATCCCATGACAATGGTGAGTTTGTAATGGGGGAGGTGTGACAGGCCCTAAACAGGTAGGTGTGTCACCTGCACTCCCAGTAGACTGTGTACTGTGAATGATATTGAAGCGCCTGACTGATTAGAGGTGGAGAGAATGGTCAATGCAAGGATGCTGGACCTACCTGAATAGGCGTGTGCTGTGACCAGGTCACACACTATCCAGAAGGGAAATGCTGGACACTTGGACCATGGAACAATGGGACAAGCAAAAGGGCACAGGGTCTGGTGAACCAACACAAAGAACTCCAGAGGTGCAGGAGGAATCTAACCCTGAGGGGGAGGATCTGATCTCTGAAGTGGAGATTCTACCCTTGCAAGATCTGTCCAACTTGGCAGAGTTGCTAAGAGCTGGTGGACTCTCCAGACAGGAGTGGTGTCGGGGACAGAGAGAGTGTCCCACTCTTGAGAGATTGAGGCAGACTGCCTCCAGGCAAGAGGAGGGTGTTGTCAGTGGCTTCCACAAAGGCTACTGGGGGGATGGTGTTCTCTACACTGAGGCTGGAGACCTTACATAAGGCGCTAACAGGAAGTTGGTGGTCCCCCAGAAATACAGATACTTCCCCCTGACTATAAGCCATGACATCCTCTTGGCAGGTAATTTGGGACAGAATAAATCTTGGAACAGGTTGGCTAACCATTTCTATTGGCGAAACATGTCTGCCAAAGTGAAGGAGTTTTGCAGCTCCTGTGCAACCTGTCAGGCCAGTGGGAAGACAGGGGGCAAGACAAAGGCTCCCCTAATACCACTGTCAGTGGTAGGAACTCCCTTCGAAATGGTGGGGGTCGACATTGTGGGTCCCTTATAACCATCAACGGCATCAGAGAACAAGTATATGGTGATAGTGGACCATGCCACAAGATACCCTGAAGCAATACTCCTCAGAACAGTCAGTGTTCCTTCGGTGGCTAGGGTCCTACTTGGTGTGTTCACCAGAGTGGGTTACCCAAAAGAGGTTGCTTCAGATAGGTGCACAAACTTCATGTCCAGCTATCTGAAGGTGATGTGGGAAGAATGTGGTGTTACCTACAAGTTCACCACCCCACATCATCCCCAGACCAATGGTTTGGTGGAAAGGTTTATTAAGACCCTGAAGACCATGATCAATGGTTTGCCTGACAAACTCAGGAGGAGATGGGATGTTCTCCTCCCATGCCTACTGTTTGCCAACAGGGATGTTGGAATGGGTGAATATGATGTCAATGAATACCATGATATATGCAGGGCCGACAACTGCAAAACCAATAAAGGCAATATCAACATATGCCATAACCTGTGCCTGCATGACTATGCCAATACCCATCAATGCAATGCTAATGTATGTCATAATTAACCATGGGCAGGGAACTCTGCTCCGCTGGCGGAGTTTGCGGATGTTTGCATACTTCGCGTTCCGCGGAGAACGTGAAGTTCATGAAAAACTTCCGACTCTGCAGCGGAGAGGAGTTCAGCCCCGGACCCTCCCGCCTCCACCCCCTTCAATAAATATGTTTTTAAATAAAAATTAAGCTAAATAAAACACACTTACCTTTATCGCGGCGTCTCCGGGCTGCCCTCCTCCTCCTCGCCGTGGTCCTGCAGAATCCCCTACGTCAGACGTACGTCATGGTAGGACTGCGCATCACAGGTAACCACCTCCTGAGACCTGCACAAAAAGAGACTGACAACAGTCCAAAGATTCTAAACCCTTCCAGAAGAACGGCGTAACCAAGTAACTCAGCCCAATTAGAAAGAAACCTCGTTCCTCACCACATGCAGAGCCCCAAGGAAAGCGCATGTGTCAATGGAAACATTAGCCTAAACTTAAACATTCACCTCTCCTCAGAGTTGCACGATGCCCATGCAGGTTAAAAGGAAACCCCCACGCTGGTTAAAACATCACACCTTTAAGCAGAGCATCCCACAGGGAGGAGTACTCTACCCACTGTGGCAAGGGGGGATCCCTTAATACGAATAGTCTTAAAAAGTTAAAACATCAACATTGTCCCAAAAACTCCAGCATCCACTAAAATTAGGTTAAAACCACACCATTGCACAAAAAATCTATCCACTCTGTCCAGCACAAGGAAAAATGTGCCCCCCAGTAAAATCATAGAGAGTACCATTAACAAATAAACATAGGAATGCTCCAAAACTGCCTAATAATGTGCTTTTTCTCAGCAAACCTATAATCTTATCCTGCAGGTCTGCAATCGAACTCCAAGTGTACCAACACAGCTGCAGTTTGCCGTTCCTTCAATCCTAAGGCACGGCAAAGGCAAGCCTGCCTGCGCCCGTCCGCGCGGGTTCGTCGCCGGACGCGGACATGCTGTCAATTTAGATAAAATTAGGCATTCATATGCTCAGAACGAGTTGCATGCTATTAGGATGCATGTGGCTGAGTGCAAACAACCTAGGCTGTATGGTCTAGAGGGTCCCTTTGGCTGCAAATGCTGTGGCTTCGTTTCCGTCATCCCGGCTAAGATTAGCAGCCCCCCTCTTTGCAACTCTACGACCGTTTTCCATCTCAACTGCTGCTCCCTAGCCAAACATTTTGCTGATGTTCATGACCTCCTGGAAGCTGAGTCCCCTGACGTCCTGTTCCTTACTGAGACTTTGCTCTCGGAGGACATGGTAGCGGAGCAAGTACTCCCACTCCCGGAAGGCTATGCGATTCATACCCTCAACAGAGCAATGAGAGGTGGGGGCATCGCGGTCATTCTTAAAACCGGCTACCCTTGTACTTTTTTAAAGCAACCCGTTGCTGATTGCGAATGTGCCCATTTTAAAATCACCCTCAATCCCAACTACACTATGACGGGCTTATTGATCTATCGACCCCCAGGTCCTTCTAGAGTGTTCAGAGAAGCTCTCACTGAGACAGTCAGCGCCTTGGCTGTCAATGCTTCTAATTTCACAGTCACAGGGGATCTTAATTTACATCTGGACAACCTCTCTGACCCCGAAGTGACGATCTTTCTGGCCGATCTTGCAGCGTGTCAGCTTGATCAACGAGTATTAGGTCCCACGCACTCAGCTGGCCACCTATTAGACCCTGTTTTAACAAATATACCGTCCCTCACTGTCCTACCCCCTGTTCCGATGGGTTGGTCGGATCACTATCTAGTCCCCATGTCTATTCATGGTTTCACGCCGGTGCGTAATTTAGTGACAACATTCTCTCTTAAACGTCCCTGGCATAAATTGAATTGGGACCAATTCCAAACCTACCTCGCCGCCACCCCCCCAGCCATCCCGGCCGACCCCAATGAGGCCAATTCGGTCTTCTCTAACTGGATTAGTCAGCCCTTGGATAGCCTAATCCCAGCTAAATTGTCCATGAATCGTCAATCTAAATCTAACCCATGGTACAATACTAAATTAGCTGCCTTACGCAAAATCTGTAAAAAGCTGGAGAGAACTTGGAGACGGAATTTTGATCCGACCTCCAAGGATCTCTACCGTGCTGCCGTTAGGCGATAGCATAGGGCGCAGCATTCTACGCCGAGCAAATTAGCAAGAGCACTAACCCGGCCAAGAGCATCTTCTCGATAGTCTCAGATCTTAAAATCCAGAAAGACGCCGCAGGCCCGCTGATCACATCTGATCGGCAGTGTGATGAGCTGGTAGCCCACTTTGTTAGGAAGGTAGAAGACATTTATAAAAGCTTCCCTATGGTCCAGATAGGCCCGCTTGAGACATCCTGCAATCATACCAATGGTATTCTTGAGGTTTTAACCCCTATCCCTCAAGATAGTTTACTCACACTCTGTTCTAAAGTCAAGTCGGGCTCTCTTGTTGATTCTCTGAAGCCCGACCAATTCTGGAAAGTTCTACCCACTATCATACATCCTTTGGAACAGGTGATCAATGGGTCCCTCGGCGCATAGGTCGTGCCTATGGCTTGGAAACAGGCCAGGGTAATACCGCTGCTCAAAAAATCTTCCTTAGACCCTAAAAAGCCAGAAAACTTTCGGCCTATCTCCTTGCTACCTTGGACTGCGAAGATCACGGAGGCCTACGTTAACTCTCTCCTCACGGAATATCTCAATTCTAACCATAGGCTCGACCCCTCTCAAAACGGTTTCCGCCCCGGCCATAGCACCGAGTCAGCACTTTTGGCCGTGACTGAACATCTCTGAACAGCCTTAGACGCGGGGCAAACGTCGGCACTGATCCTTTTGGATCTTAGTGCCGCATTTGACACGGTGTCTCACGCCATTCTGCTTCGTCGTCTGGCGGAGGCGGGAGTCACTGGCTCAGCACTGAAGTGGCTGGCATCTTTCCTCGCGGACAGAACGTTTCAGGTGATAGCTCCCCCTTTTGCCTCTAGCACCCTTCCTATAGGTCAAGGGGTACCACATGGCTCATCCCTGAGCCCTCTGCTTTTTAATCCTTACGTTCAACCTCTGGTCGGAGTTGCCAAGAGCAGAGGGCTGACCATGGTCTCCTGTGCCGACGACACACAGTTGGTGGTGGCTCTCTCGAGCGACCCCGAATGGGACGCCATGAAATTTAAGGGTGATCTCGTGGCGGTCGCTGAGTGGATGACCACCAACTGTCTCCAACTGAATGCCAACAAGTCGGAGGTGTTGTTGGTGGGAAAGGACCATGATCGTTGGAACGAGCTCTGGTGGCCAAAGAGCCTAGGCACTGCCCCTGCCCCTAAGCCTGTAGTGAAGAACTTAGGGGTCTGGATGGATGCTTCACTCAACTTTCAGACTCAAACTAAAAAGGTGACAGGAACCTGCTTTGGTCTGTTGTGCGGACTCAAAACCATCCTGGGTTTCTTTGATGCCCCTACCAGACAGATCATCATCCAGGCTCTGATTATGTCAAGACTCGACTACGCCAGTTCATTGTATCTGGGAGTTAACAAGTCAGAAATACAGAGGCTACAGAGAGTCCAGAATGCGGCCGCAAGATCTCTCCTCGGTCTGCGTAGAGCCTGCTCAGTGACAAGTGCCATTCGCCGTCTCCACTGGTTGCCTGTGGCTAGGCAAATCGAGTTCAAGTTACTCTGTATAGCCTTTAAAATCCTGAAATTGGCATCTCCAGAAATCCTGAACGACCTACTTTTACCCTACACCCCCACGCGCCAGCTCCGTTCCATGGGACAATGCCTGGTGGCGGTCCCCCGCATGAGAAGGGTTCGCGCCGGTTGCCGTTCCTTTCGGAACAGAGCTGCCATCCTTTGGAATTCTTTGCCGGCCCACATCCGGGGGCTCACTAACTACCTCCAATTCAGGAAAGCCATTAAAACTTTTCTCTTCCCCACTCCGTAGGCCTTCCTGCGCCCTTCCGCGCTTGGTCATCTCTCTGCTGTTCAGCGCCGGGACGCCTCTTTGCTGGGGCAGCTGTCGCGCTATATAAAAAATTCATAACATAACATAACATAAAACTGTCAAAGACTTTTTTACAAGGCCAATCGCTCTAGTAACGCAAATTCCAAACTGACGTTTGTAGGCTCATCTTAGAAGACATTTTTCTGCACCATACCAGGAAAGACACCTCTGGGTGCCCAGACTCCGAACAACAGACAACAGGTGACAGGCCCAGATGACAGTTATCCCCTTTGAAGATGAGCCTAAAACCTGCATAATGCTTCCTAAGTTATGTTCTTTTGTATATGCTCTCTCTAGCCGGGGTGCTCTTGAGCTCCCCCGGAGCCAAAAGAATGCCTAATCTCATGAGCTCTACTTCTACATTCTTGCAACGCATGCTCAGAGACCTCTTTCACCTCACATATACCTACACTGAACCAAACACTAGTATTCCTCATGCACTACACAGCACACTCCTACACAACACCTGGTATCAACATAGACCGACGTAAGCACACAATCTACAAACAGGTCTTATTATATATGTTCACTGATACCTCACGCGGTAGGCGCAGATAAGCTTTACTTATCACAAGAGATAGCCCTCGAAAAAGCAAAGTACCTTGTCCATCTGTACCAATGCAGAATCAGTACAGAAATCCAACCCAATAGATTAGAACCCCGTAGGACACTAGTAAACATCACCTGGTATGAAACCAACCCAACTGCACTGTATTTTTTCACCAAGCTGAGTGATATCTAATCTGAGGTAGACAGGATATGCAGGAAGGGCACCATAGGAGAGGACACTATTTTGCCCCCGGGACTTTGTAGGAAAGAGGTTCCTTGAGGTAGCAAGACCACTTCACCAGTGTATAAACACATCCGCTCCCGCCTCCGTCTGCGGTCCCAGAGCGGCCCTTAACATCTTTGGGGCCACCTTCTTTAATGACAAATGGACCCCAGACATTGAATTCCAGTGCAGGGCCGCTCACCTCAATCATGCGGGGGGAAATGAGTCCCATGGGAGGGGGTCAAATGCCAGCATAGAGACACTGTGCCAGGAAATCTAGGATAGCAAGATCAATAGGTACACATGGTTGGAGGGGGAGGGGTAACCCCTAATTGTACGGAAACTTACAATGTACTCCTTATCTGTCAGAGGCAAAGGAACCATACCGTTGGGCAACAATGAGAATTGCAGCATGGTAATTTACATACCAGACCTGCAATGGGGCACCTCCATGTGATGGATTATTATTGGCAGTGTGGGAAACTTGCCTACACCCCGCTTGTCCCTAGATGGCGTGGCCTCTGCACCCTTATGACCATACACACCCCAACCCTAGTTGTCCCTGGAGAAGATCTGTCTGAGTTGTTTCAACATCTGTTACAGAAGAAAACAACTCTGTTGCATAAGGCTCGAAGGAGAAGAACTGCTGATTATTTTGTCTGGGCTCCGTACAAGGGCACTCCAGAAGAATCCAGACTTTTTACAGAGACACAAGTAAACACCGGAGGGTCAATACCTTTTTTCACCATTCAAACAAAAGTGAACACCCTGCTGATTACAGGCAGCCAGGTGGGAGATTATGAAGATGATAACTAATACTGAGCTTAGCCTAAATTCTATCAATGTGTAACTGAGGGCCTTTGAGGGTGGGGTGTGTGCCAAGATTTATGCTTCCAGTTGTACTTTTATCCTTGGAAATGATACGGACAATGGGACATTAGCCCATGCCATCCAGGAATGCATCGTCTGCAAGCTGACATAAGAAGGAGGGAGGTGACCCAGAGCAGGACTGGTTGCATAGTATCTTTTTGTGGATCCCCTTATGGGTATTCAAACTATTCATGTCACTAATGCTGATTCACTTTGTTGTACTTCTGTTATATGGTTTCCTACAAGTGGGTGTTTCCTGCGGCAAAAAAGCCATCCTCAAATTAGGTAGTATGCACATAGCTAGGGAGAAAGTAACAGACACTATACACGCGCACACACGTTCTAATACTATAACTGTCATGACTTATGAGAAGGATAGAGTAGTTGAAGAATCAATTAGAGGGGGGAGTGTTGGAACGGGTAAATACAATGTCAATGAATACCATGATATGTGTAGGCCCAACAATGGCAATACCAATAAAGACAAAATCAACAAATTCCATAACCTGTGCCCTCATGACCATGCCAAAACCTGTCAATACAATGCCAATGTATGTCATAGCCTGTACCCGCACAGTAGCGCCAACACCGGCAATGATGATATCAGTGTATGTCAAAACCCATGCACAAATAATGATACTATTACTAGTAAGAACATGATCAATGTATGTTAAAACCTAAGCAAACATAACCGTGGCACTACCAGTAAGAACAACGTCATTGTATGCTATGACAACTGTATGTACAATGTGAAGGATGTTGATAAAAATGATACCAGTGACTGCCATATGATTTTCAGGAGTTCTAATGAACTCACATCATTGCTGTCAGTTTCACCCAAGGTGACCTCCCAATCAACCCAGAGTTAGAGACACGCAGTTAAACAAGTCCTATGACCTACACCTATTGAATACCAGATCACAGGGAGGGGCCTCTCTCAACCTAAAGGCAAATGCGTGCTAAGGGAAAACCCTGATCGATTCCACAGATAGATAGTTGCACCACAAACAGGACCGAGGAAATCTGCCCCAATAAAACACGGTTTGTCAAGGGCTCACATTCCCCAAAATACAACAAAGGTAGATACCACATGGAGATAGAAACACTCAATCAATTAGGACACGACATGCACACCACCTGTAGTGATCATGCGCTCCTCCTTTTCTGGAGACATACACTTGGCCCACACTCAGTGTCCTTATCAGATGACCGCACTTGTTGATTTATGATTGAGATGCTTTTTAGGAATGTAGAAAATTGCTCTATTGTACTTCATGAACTGTGCATAACAACGGCCAAAACTTTGCACTCAGAGAGAATTTGAGCAGACACACTCTGTTGAGGTTCTCCCGGCCACAGCGTTTAATTAAACCAACTTATTCCTGTTTGCCAAACGCCTCTTCTCTTTTAATTTATTTAAGGTAAATTCATATCTGAGCAGCATGGAGGTCCCTTAAAACGGGGATGGCTTTAGTCCCATTGAGTTGTTGTTTGGGCATCCTGTATGGGGCCATTGTGCCTGGTGAGAGGGTCTTGGGAAAAGCCTCTTAAAGAAGCCCAGGTCAATGTGCTGGATTATGTGCAAGGCCTGAGATCGTGCATGGCAGAGTACATGTTCAAGACAGGCTGAAAACTGGAAGCGCCAGGAGCTCATTAAGCACCGGTATGACCAAAAGGTTACCATGCCTGAGTACACTCCAGGACAATTGGTGTGGGTGTTGGCACCTGTGGCTCCTAGGGCCCTCTAGGACAAGTGGACTGGGCCCTATTGAATCCTAGAGAGAAAGGGTGAGGTTACCTACTTGGTAGACTTGAACACACCCAAGACTCCTCACCAGGTCCTGCATGTAAATAGGTTGAAACCCCACTACAACAGGGACAGAGATATTCTACTAATGATTTATATTCCCAGCAGGTAATACAACTTCAAGACTGGCTCACACATACACTGCAGATACAGTTCCTAATAACTACACAGCTTATGAAGCATTGGAAATACCATTAATTTGCCAAGAACATTCAAATTTGATGGAAGGTGCCCTACCACAGACATACAGTAATGTTAGACTAGGTCCCCTTAGCAATGAGGGAGCAACATGGCCAGTCTTAGCCAGATATACACCGTTTCCAGGTATAGATGGATGATCTGGGAGCTCCAGAACTGCATACATTGTGCACAGATTTGGTTAAAACATATAGATGTTCAACACAGTTTGTCATGCAAATAATGACAATAAATTGTGCGATGACGGCTGTTGGAATGCATTTTCCCAGTTTATTTTACCATAGGAAATTTAGACACAGCAACAGGTCAAACCGCTGAGCGGATTTGCACCAAATTTGGCAGAGAGCTAGATCTTGTTCCAGAAACAATGTTTTTTGTATTTTGTTGTAAATTTGTTCAGTACTTTTTCAGAGGACAGGCTTAAAAAAAATTATATCTAGGGATGTGGATCCTTCGCAATGAATTTGCTAATCGGAGAGCCTCATTTCACATTGTGATTGGCTGGCCACAACTTGAACAGCATGTTGCAGCTGTCATCTTAGGACTCAAAGATTGGGTCCCCGGGCTGTCTATAAAATGTTTATAAAAAAAAATATTTAAAAAATGAACATTCACACAAATACCTAATACTATATGCATTCAGTTGCACACTACAACACAATCGTTAACACCAACACACACATACTCACCCATATAATCGCACACACTTACATATTCCAACAAACAGACACGCCCATGCAACATCTCCCACACACAATCCCACTGTACATGCAACACCCCCCTCACATACAGAGTAACAACCAACCTCACACTGCCATTCACACAATCATACATACACAGTGACACTCACCATCAGCAGTGCATAGATACAGTCAGACACACATAAGTCCACGTAAGGCCACATACTCACACACACACAAACATATACACAATCGTGAAAAAACACAAACTTACCTACACACTTTTTCTTATCCCCACAACACAAATATACACAGAGACATACACAACCACACAATCTCACATACATTCACTCATAAACACACCCTCACAACTCTATGCACTGAGATACATAAACACATGTATACAATCCCACATACACATAGTCACCTACAGACCCCATACAAGCACCTCCCACACACAGAGACTTACATCAAACTCACAATACACACACACACACACACTGTCATGCACTCACCTGGTCCCAACCACGGAGACAACACTGGAGCTGATGCTGGACCTCCTAACCCTCCTGAGGACAATGCAGATTCAGGAACCAAAATTTGAGAGTCTACAATATCCCCCGGGGGCAATTGGAGTTGAGATAAAATAAGAAAAGAGAGACTCGCGGTACTGGATCTGCTCAGCGGCTTCGCGACACTGCGAAGCAGGATTTGTCACTTCCGAGACCTTCTACCTTTGCGAGGTAGCGGTGTACTGGACCAGAACCACTGGCTTTGTGATGGCCTAATGCACTGGAAGTACAAGAGGAGTCAGTACACTAACATTAGATACAATGACTATGCAATAACTTTAGTGACATAAACTTACAAGTTTAATCAACAGCTCAGTATAAGAGCAGAAATACCTAAATCACAGATTGGAGTGTGGCACTCCTAAAAATAAATGTGAAATATGTATTAAAGTTATTGGCACTCCCCAAGATATACCCGGAGCAGAGGTGGGAGTTATTTCACTCCTAAGGACACACTTGGAGCAAAGGTTGGAATGACTTGCACTACTAGGCATACGCTTGAAACACAGGGTGGGGTAAAAGGTCACTATTCGGGTTTGTGCAGGGTTTATAAACCCTCTTGAAGGCTCAGAGGTTTTAGCTAGGTCACGTGCAGCACATGGGGCACATGGCCATCTGGAAGGTTCTCAAACCTGGGGGAAAACAAGTGTTAGTACACTCTCTATGACCTTACAGAATTGGCAGGTGCAACTTGTTGATCAGAATCAAATACCAGGAAATGAATATATCATTTTTGCTCAAACATGCATAATGGAAAACAACACCGAGGCCCCAGTAGCAGCGACAGCAAGGCTTGCCATTGGCTCAAGGGATTCTGGGGGAAGCTTGCAGGGATTTAATCGAAAACTACACCAAGGCCCTAGGAAGAGCAAGAGCAGTTAATCCATTGGTTCACGGGATTTGAGGAATGTTTGCAGGGTTTCAAGCATACTTTTAATTACAGGTGCTGGGCGAGCATCAGTGTAGGAAGCTGGTTCTCTAAATGGTATACTAAAATAAAGTACACTGTGCAGAGAGCCCAGTAGGTCCCCAATTAGTTTACAGAGGCAAATGTTGATAAAACTAATACTCTCTTTTGTGGTAGTGTGGGCGAACAGTTAGGCTTATCAGAGGGTAGTCTAAGCATTTGTTGTACTCCCAATAAATGAGACACACACTCTGAATAAATCAGGGACCAAATTAGAAAAATAACACTTCTTATATATATGTTTTGAAACCAAAAACTTCGTTTAAAAGGTAAGTACTGTTTTTGATAGCAATATTCACAGGTAAGTAAAATGTTTAAAACTGTGCGCTTTTACGCACTATGCAATCCTATGGGATAAAAAGTCAAAGATGGATAAAGGTAGGTACAGTATGTTTCAGGGGTTCACCTTAATGGTTCGGAGTTGTAGTGGGCCAAGGTCCAAGGTACTGCCACCAGTTCTTTAGGTACCACTAGGGTTCTACCGGGAGCAGGGTGCTGGTGAGGCTGGTAGCTGGCATTATGGTTAAGGGGGGGCATCCTAAAACAGGGTGCACAGGGGACTTGTGAACATGTCTGAGGGCTCCCAAATTGGGGTTTAGGTGGTAAGGGGTCTTGGAGCAAGGGTACACAGCCAGTTTGTCAGGACTGGGGTCAGGCACCTCGTGTGCAGTGTGGTTTGATCGGATGGGCTGGGTGCGCAAAAATGCACTTCACGGTCAGGGACTAACAGTTGGCAGGGGCAAAATCAAAGCAGCTGGACCACTCTCGAAGTGGGTCTCAGTGATGTTGACGTCCCTTGATGGCTGCTTGGTCATGGTGCTGTGAGAATCCGGACTGGAATCTCACTTTTGTTGTTTGTTGCAGGGCATCTGGTACCATTGGGGTTGGTGCTGCATGGCTCCGGTTGGTCCTGGTGTCTTCACACTCTGTGGGGAGACAGATCTGACCTTCCAGAGCACAAGTACCTTCTCCTGGTCATCTGTGGCATCGGACAGGCTGGGGAGCTGCAAGGAGGTGGATCGGACTCTGCTTTTCAGCGCCTGCAGATTGCAGGGGAGTTGCTCCTCTACCCAAGGGAGACTGTCTGTAGTTTTTGAAGTGCTGGCAGGCTGCCCAAGGCTTTGGTAGTTCTCCAGCTCACAGAATGATTCACTCTGTCACAGGTATCGATAGAGGGCTGAGGATGGCAGGATTTCACACCAAAGTCCAAAGTTCTGCTGCAGTTCTCGCCAGGCAGTGACTCCTTTTTGGTCTCCTTCTGTTCATCTATTGAATTTGAGTACTTGGGTTCAGAGGTGTTACCTAAATACTTAATTTAGGGGTGTTAAGGGGAGAGACAGGTAGTAGCCAATAGGGTATACCTTTAGGGTATCTATACCCTCTATATGACCCCTTTCTGTGGGAAGTGGGCATAACGCTGACCCTAGAATGCTAATTCCTTCCAAAACAAGATGGAGAAATTTGAAAAGTGGGGTTCACATCAGCTGGCCCAACTTAGGGTTGGTGCTAGCTGAATGGAGGCACACCTCCTAATCTTACTAATTTCCCTCCAGTCTTGCCACCAGAAAGTGGGGTCAGTACAGGAGGGTGAGCACGTCCACTATCTGGAGAGGCCCGGGGTTGCATAACAAAGGCGGCAGGGACTTTGAAGCTTCCCGCTGTGGAATTACCATCTTGCTTGGAGAAGGTGTGAACCACTCCGCCCAGAGCAGGGTTTGTTCCGGGCATCCGAGAGAGAAGGTTATCATATCAGGAGGTCAGAAACCTGTCTATGGTGGCTAGCTGGTTGAGACCAGTCAGTCAACATACTAGTAGTCAGTAGGTGTTATGGGGCACCTCTAAAGTGCCCTCTGGGTGCATTTATTAATGAATTCAGCATTAGCATCAGTGTGGGTTTAATAAGACGAGGTGTTTGGTGCCAAACACCTTGGGGTACAGTTTAGCCATCATGTACTTGGGAAACTCATAATGATGAGTGTCCGTCCCAAGTACTCATACTGGCTTCCCTGTGAACTTGTAATATCTAAGGGTGAACTTAGATATCACAGGGACACATCTACTCAGGCAGATATGCCCACACATAGGTATAGTGCACCCTGCCTTAAGGTTGTAAGGCCTGCCGTAAGGGTGACTTACCTATGCCACATGTAGTGCTGGCAGGCATGGCACACAGGGATTTGTGGCATGTCAACTCTTCGGTTTTCTCTACACCAAGACATGCAGGCAATTTTCATGAGCTTGGAGAGCGGTCCCTTTGGGTTGCACAATTTGTGCTGCAGCCCTTGGGGACCCACTTTAGTTCCAAGGCCCTAGGTACCAGGAGTACCACTTACTAGGGACTTACAAGGATCCTAAAGGGGTGCCAATTATGAAACAATTGTACAAGTGAGAGAAAGAACACTGGTACTGGGGACCTGTATAGCAGGAACCCAGTACACTTTCAGTTAAAGTTGCACCATATACCTGGCAAAAAGTGGGGGGTAACCATGCCAAAGGGGGAACTTTCCTACAACCAGTCATAAAGGTGCTAGGGGGGACATTGGTTATGGAGGATGCTGGGGGCTCCTCTGTCATGAGGGTGCAGGGGGAACACTGGCCATGACGGATGCTGGAGGTGCATCAGTCATGAGGGAACTTGGGGAACATCAGTTATGAGGGATGCTGGGGGAGAATCAGTCATGAGGGAGCTGGGGGAACATCAGTTATGATGGATGCTGTGGAAGCATCAGTCATGAGGGAGCTGGGGAAACATCAGTCATGAACGTGTTGGGGAAACATCAGTTATGATATACCATTGTTAGACCTGGCTTACTTGGCGTGGTTTCCCCTGACTTTTTGCCTCTACCTCCTGTGTTTTTGATGCTGTGCTGGATTTCGGTTTTGCTGGCTTAGATGCTTTGGGCACTTTGCCACTGCTGATCAGTGTCAAAGTGCTAGTGCTCCCTGTGTAAATTGATATTGTGATTGGTTCTCCCTGATTGGCATATTTGTTTCTACCGGTAGGTCCCTAGTAAAGTGCACTAAGTGTGCCAGGGCGGGTACATCAAATGCTACTAGTGGGCTTGCAGCACTGATTGTGCCACCCACATGAGTAGCCCTGAAAAGAGGTCTCAGGCCTGCCACCGCAGTGCCTGTGCGCAGTTTGTTAACTGCCATGTCGACTTGGCAAGTGCACCCACTTGCCAGGCCTTACCCTTCCCTTTTCTTACACTTAGGACACCCCTATGTAGGCCCAAGGTACCCCCCTGGGCAGGGTGCAGTGTATGTGAAAGGTAGGACATGTACTGGTGTGTATAACATGTCCTGATAGTGAAATACTGCCAATTTCGTTTTTCACTATTGAAAGGTTATCTTGCCCATATGACAGAATGGGGAATGCTTTGTAACATTTTACAAGCATATCTTCCCATAGGGATAAGGTAGAAAAATGGAGTTTAGTACCCCTGAACTCAGAATTTAATAACACATCTTTTAGTAAAGATGGTTTTTAAATTGTGTGTTTAAAAATACCGCTTTTAGAAAGTGGCTATTTTCTTGTTCAACCATCCTGTGCACCGCTGCCTGTTTGTGGATTGACTTTCTGGCTTTGGAGTGACAGGGGCTGGGGAGGTGCAGTGTCAAGTCAAGTCAAGTCAAAGAGCAACGTTTATTAGACCACTGGTCTTCAAACAGCATAAAAACAACATATTATAAATAGCCTAAAATCATCACAAATCCATCAATAACTCCATTAAAATAGGTGACCTATGAACAATGAATATAGGACACACGAATATTCATACAATAAGACATAATAGCTAGATTCATAGTGTAAACATTATCAGCACATCCCTACTATGAATAGCATAAAAAGTTAGAAGTTGGAAAGCTTTAAATTAATAAATAAGTGCAAATTAATAGAAATCATCCTTTCAAATCGCTATAGACCCAACATTTAACACCTATATTTTCAAATTCATTTTTCCATAAAAGAACTTTTTACAGCCTTCATATATCTTCCAATTGCAATTGCAATATCGAGATTGGGCTTATCAGTGAGTAGGTCTACAGCATGGGCCCGTGATACAATACCATATTTTTAAAAAAGGACGTCAAATTATTACCGCTGGTTTGAAACAGTCACACAATCTACTAATATGTGCGGGATGTCACATTTTGTTCCCAACTTCCATATACAATTGCCATCGGGCTGCAACCTTTCTGCTTTTGTTTTCTCATTTATCAAGCAAGGGTTAATGCCAATTCTTAATCTTAAAATTTCGCATCTGAGCCAATAATTAGGTAACGTGTCCAGATATGGGTACCAGGCTTCATTCATCTAGGTAGCCCTCATAAATTGTACCGATTATTTCTTGCTCAGGTACTCCACATCTACCCTCCTAGACAGTTCCTGCACTTGGAATCTGAGTGTACTTTTTGTAATTTCTATCTGGAGTGAGCGTTGACAGATTCTCACATTCAGGTTCTCGCAAACTGTGTACAGTTTCTTTCTAGTGTCCCTGGGCCATTTTAAACTACTGAGCTGAATCTCATTTCTACACCATTGAGAGACCTTTTGTACTGTTCCGAGATCCTGACGTTTCCAGAACCTTAGCAGGGCCATTTGAGCCTGTATACTCCAAGATAACATTCCTAGCTTAATTCTAATGGCCTGAATCATTGCTGAGCCTGGTAACGACAGTAGGGATTTTAAACACTTCCCTTCCTCTAAATTCCAACCATTCTTACCACTTAGGTAGAGAACTTCCGCCCCATACAATACTTGGGGGGGTATCATTGCACTATAGGCCTTTAACAACGTCTATGGGACATCTCCCCATAATCCTGGTTACATTTTTTCAACCCACATACCGATGTAAAGGCCTTAGCATTTTGGGCTTCTAAATGCGTGTGCCACTTTAGGGAACTATCAAACCAGACCCAAAGGTATTTGTATTCACTCACGATTTCTAATTTTAAAGGGCCCAAAAACCAGCTACACCTGGGATCTCTTTTACCAAAGCATAAAATTTTGGTTTTATCCAAATTTACAGTCAAGTGCTTTGACACACAGTACTCACTGAATGCATTTAGCTTCCTTTGGAGTCCTATCTCGGTCTGATAAAAAATGACTAAGTCATCTGCATACAATAGGCATGATAGTTGTTTACCATTCATTTTCGGGCTGGCACTTCTATCAACCTCTAGGGCTGGGGGCAAATCTGCTAGGAAAAGGGCAAAGAGTAAGGGGGCCAGCACACAGCCTTGTCTAAGACCGTTCTCAATAGCTACTTTTGATGTCAAGGACCCCACCGTGTCCTTGATGATCTGCGCCCAGTTCCCTCTGTGTAGTTCTTGAATTATGACCAGCAGACCTTCCGGGATATTATATTTTTTCAAAGTCTCCCATAAACATTTACGGTCCACTAGGTCAAATGCTGCCCAGAAGTCCACAAAGCAGCAGCATAACTTCCCTCTTTGCTCAATTGACTTCCGTGCCACTGCCCATAGGGCGAAGCAATGGTCAATGGTGGAGTGTCCTTCCTTGAAGCCACCCTGTTCTACAGGCACAATCGACCACTGCTCCACCCAATCCTTCAGTCTACCTAATATTATTTTTGCAAAGACTTTCTCCCCTATGTCCAGCAGAGGTGCAGTGGCTCCAGGACTCTGGATGAGTCAGCACTAGGCTGAATAGGCCTGATCTGCATTTGGAGTGGAGGGAGAAGTAGCACCTGTACCTGAATAGGGCTGTGCCTGCCATCCACATTGCTGGCTCCGCCCCCCTGTGGTGTGTCCGGAGCCATGGCTCACACTGACAATGGATGTTGTTGTGCACTTACAGAGTGCCCACCAGAACTGGTTTGAACTGACCTAAGAGCCCCTTACACAAAGATAACAAAGACATTTTGGGATATAAGTATCAGACCCAAAACCCCAGATTTTAGATCATTCCTGGAATTCAAGAGGAACCTTTGCCAAGGAGAAGAGCTGGAGAGACTGAGGAGAAGTACTGCCCTTGCTGTGTGTTTGGGGTTGGCCTGCAGTTGCTGTTTCTGCCAAGGAAAGGAGAAGGAATTTGCTGTGTGCTGTGTCCCCTGCTTGAAGGAGATCTCCAAGGGCCTGAAGTGAGCTGGCCTCCTGTTCAGACGTCTCAGGGACACAAAGACTTCACCCCCAACTCCCCTGAACTCTGCTGCTGTGAGTTCTAGCCTGCCAAGAGGTGCCTGTGCCAGTTTTGGGCCTCTGGAGGTTGTTATTGCTGATTGGGAGCTGGAAGAAAGAAGAAACGTGAAGAACAAGCGTGCATAGGGCACTATAGTGTAGAGCAAGCTGAGCCCTGCGCACTGGACCGCTACTCAGAGGACGCAAGAGATCTGCATGCTAGACCACAATGAAGGGACGTAAAAGGGGGTTGTGACAGAGAGGGAGCAGGAGGGGGTCATGACAGACATATATAGTAGCACATATACACACATGAGACGCCCCACTCCTGGAGCCATAAATGGCCCTAGGGACTGCCACCCCCAGGGCCGACTCCAGCAATGTCCCAGGGTGCCCACCCCAGGACATTGCTGTTTGCTATGCCGCCATCCCATAGCAAACAAGTGCTCCACTTTGAACAAGCAAGAGCATATTGCTCTCGCTTGTTCAAAGTGGAGCTCTTTGCTTTTTACCCCAGGGAGCTGCATTTTAGCAGCTCACTCGGGTTGAGAAGCAATGCCAGCTCCCGCAGGAGGCATTGGGACCGCAGGGGCCTTCGGCTCCCCCCACGGTCACCAACAAGATGACCATGCCACAGGGGATGGGCTCCTTGGTCCGAAAATAGGCCGGGAGGGCGGCCACTAGGCCCCCCCTCCCTTGAAAATAAAAATGGAAAAAAAATTATTGGCGGGCCCCGGGGTATGGGGTCCCAGTGGCTGAAATCAGCCTGGGGAGGGGGGCCACAGAGCTCCCCTCCCATAAAATAAAATAAATAAATAATAAATGGCTTGGCCCCAGGGGATGGGGTGCCCGGGAGGGGGGCCGCACAGCAACCCTCCCTTGAAAAAAATAAAATATAATTGGTCGGGCCCCAGGGATGAGGTCCCTGGGGCTGAAATCGGCCTGGTGAAGGGGGCCCCCCTCCCTTTTATAAATAAAAATATAAGCAAAGGCATACCCCTGGGAGATGGGGTCCCCGGGCCGAAATCCGTCTTGGGAGGGGGCCGCACAGCCCCCTCCCATTTTATTTTAATTTAAAAAAATGGGTCAGGCACCGGGGATGGGATAATGTGCAATTATTTGAATTAATGGAGACCGTTTTGTGCCCATTGAGTTCCTGTAAGGTTAACATTTCAGTGTTCCGGGGGTCATTGAAATAAAAAATGATCTGTTTAAATATGCTGCTTACCCTGATAACCGTAAGACCCAGTTGAAGGCGGTTGCAGAAACGCGTCGGTCGTGGTCATTTGTTGTATTTGGTGTAGACCACATGAATTTGGAATGTTCATTTACAAAATATAAAAGAAAATAAAAAGACCGAATATTTAAGCATCCTGAAGAGTCTCCGATCACCTCTATCATTCGGTGCCAGTGCATGGTGGACATTTTAAAACGTGGCGCTTTTGATTGAATATATATTGCGGTATATTGATGAAATTTTCTTTATTTGGAACGGAGAAATGGAATCTGCTGTTGCTTTTGTTAACAAACTAAATGACAATGAGTATAATCTCATTTTTACTGAACACATGAGTAAGACCAGGATCGAATTTTTAGATGTACTTGTGGAAATTAAGGGCCACACGGTACAATCTAAACTTTTTCGTAAACAAACTGCGGGTAACAGCATTTTGAACGCTTCCAGCTCTCATCCCCGTAATTTGGTTTACAGCATTCCGTATGGGGAATTGCTGCGTGCTAAACGTAATTGTAGCACCGATGCCAGTTACCTAATTGAGAAAAAAACAATGTGTCAACGTTTCAGAGAGAGAGGGTACAATGAAAGAACTATAGCTGTTGCTAGCAAAAGAGTGGATGCTGTTACTCGTAATCAATTACTGCATCCCTCCAGTAAATCGGCTGAACCAGAGACTCTGCGGTTCATTACGACTTACTCGGGACAAGCCCAAGATGTACGCCAGATTCTGAAAAAACACTGGCATGTACTTCTGACTGATGACAATCTTAACAAGTCCCTTGTCCAGGTAACGTTTAGGAAAAGTCGTACTCTCAGGGATGATCTTAGCCCCAATGTGGTAACTAGCGTACCCAAGATGCTTGAAGGCAGGAATCCTGGCTTTCGCCGTTGTAAAAACTGTATGGCATGTAGGAACAGTGTGGACTGTTCCAGCTTTTCTATAGTTAGCTATAATCGAGAAGTACTTATTAAGAAAGCTGTCACCTGTAACACAATGTATTGTGTATATGCCCTGATTTGTCCGTGCGAAAAAGCCTATATAGGCAGCACGATTCATTGTGCCAAAAAAGAGTTCTCGAGCATTTGCGTGCAATTCGTCATAACAACAGACAGTATCCGGTTGCACGCCACTTTTTGACCACCATTTCCAGAATGAGAGATTGCTTAGAATGGTGGTACTAGACACTGTGTATAAGAGTGTGAGAGGGGGTAACCGTGAACTCTCACTGCGGCAACTGGAGTCAAGGTATATTATTGAATTGGAGACCATGATACCGAAAGGCTTAAACTCCAGTGAAGAATTGGCTATTCATTTACAGACATAATCTGTTATTGGCTGTGCTTATTTTGTTTCCTTGCTCTTTTTACTTTATTTATATTTCTTTCACATTTTTATTTGTAGGTTTGGGGCAATGTGTACTGAAACCAGACATTCGAATGAATAAATGCTGTTGCAGATCTTCATGTTAGAACTGTTAGCCCACTGGGGCATGATGGTGATATGGTAAACTTTTTCCTGTATATACATTATGTATTTTTTGGTATACTTATGGATTGGCAAGTATATTTTTTGCCTGTTTGAATTTCTGTGTGAATTTCTGTATGTGTTTTACATGCTTCAGCTACCTTATGAAATGAGTGGCTTTCATTTACATGTGTGTAATAATGGAACAGTATATGTTACTTTAGAAAATTGGCGAGGTTGAGCAATATTGAATCATGTTATATGCCATACCTTATTTGGGTTTTGCTATTGTCATTCTTGGTTGTTGCATGGTTTTGCTTTATTGACACTTGTCTGCAAGGTACTTTTATAATTTATAAGACCACGGAGCTTTATTGTACCTTTGATTGGTTTTGTTACCTTTATAGCATCAAGTGCAATAGGTTTTTGTATTATATTATACTTTGCCAAGATGGCTGCCGTTTTTGCACTGGTTTTATGTTCACATGTACCCCTCTTTTATGTTCACACTTTATTTATAATGGTTGCTGTGACAATGTCCTCTTGAAACGTGATCAAGGCGAAAGCTGAAACGCGTTGTTTTGAGCCATCCATTAAATTCTATTTTGCAACTTCCAGGAGTGTCCGAGTTACTCTCTGTGACAGCAGATTGACTTTGGCATATATATATATATATTCACTGAAAAAACCATAGGTTTTAGGGACAGTTATAGTTAGTTGGACATTGCACTCTTACAAAACCCGTGAAATTCCCCCGTTATAGTTAGTTCAGCTAACTATAACTCGCGCCCGCGCAATGCACTGCTGATGACGTCACATATTACATCACTCATGACATGGTCAGTGACATCAATGATGACATCACTGATGACATCTCAAATGACATCACTGATGACATCATCCAGTGACTGTGTGTTTCTGTAAAGTTTAAATATGTTTTATATATATGCCAAGGTGTATTGAATAATGAGTGGGTGTATAAGTGTCTGGATGGATGATTTAGTAGGTGCGTGATTGACTCTATAAGTGAGTGATTAAATGTATCTTACTAAATGCATGGGTTAGTGACTAAACTGTGTGAATGTCTTTATCCGTCTGTCTGTTGGTGTGTAAGTGGCTGCATGGGTTTGTAAATAGCTACATGAGTGTCTATATGAGTTATTGATTGGTTGTCTGAGTATCTGTATGGGTGCCGGAGTGTTTGTGTGGATGGGGTGTGTGTGACTGCACATAGATGTATCAGTGGGTGATTCACTGGGTGCATGGTTTCAAGAGTGCGTCTGTGATGGACTGCTTGGGTGGGTGAGTGTGTGTATGGGTGTGTTAGTGAGTGAATGTATATCTCAGTGGTACATGTGCGAATAACTACATATGTAAAAGGAAGTATATATGTGTGTTAGAGTATTTAAAAGGCTATACGTGAGAGTGTGTGATTGTGAGAGTGGCTGTATGGATGCGTGTGTGCTTGTATCAGTTATTGTATAAGAGCGTAAGAATGTGCTAGTATTTGTATGAGTTATTGAGCTGGTGTGTGTATAACTCTATAGGTGAGTAAATGGGTGTGTGATTAATTTTTTGCATGACTGACTAGGTGTGTGAGTACCTCTATGGATGAGTGGCGGTGTGTCAGTGTTTATATAGGTGTATGAGTGCATATGATAGTCCTGTACTGAGTGACTGTAAGTATGAGTGACTGTACGGGTGAGTGAGTGGATGTGTGTGTAGACCTAAGAATCAGTGAGTTGGTATGTAGTTATTGGTATTGGAGTGTCTATGGTTTTGAGAATGGCAGTCTGTAATTTAGAGTGGGTGTATCAAAAGTTATATTAGGGTGTGAGAAGATGCATGAAATTATCACATGGATGATGTCATCAGTGATGTCATTTGAGATGTCATCAGTGATGTCATCAGTGATGTCACTGACCATGTCATGAGTGATGTAATATGTGACGTCATCAGCAGTGCATTGCGGGGGCGCTAGTTATAGTTAGCTGAACTAACTATAACGGGGGAATTTCACGGGTTTTGTACGAGTGCAATGTCCAACTAACTATAACTGTCCCTAAAACCTATGGTTTTTTCAGTGAATTTGTAAGGTTTTTTAAATGCTAATTTCTAACTATAACGTGCCTGAAACCTATGGTTTTTTCAGTGAATTTCAAAGGTTTTTTAAATGCTAATTTCTAACTATAACGTGCCTGAAACCTGTGGTTTTTTAAGTGAATTTCAAAGGTTTTTTTAAATGCTAATTCCTAACTATAACATGTCTGAAACCTATGGTTTTTTTCAGTGAATTTCAAAGGTTTTGTAAATGACAATTTTTAAATGTATTAATTGTTATATTTATTTTTTGATACTGATTTACTACATTTTTTTAAACTATTTATTTTTAGATATTTTATTTTTTAAATTACATTGTAATTACATTATACATTACATTACAAAATATACTTTCTCAGAATGAATTACTTTAGTTTAAATACTTTGCAAATAGGCAATAGACTTTTGAGTACAGTAGTTACAGTTGTTGCAATGGGCAACACAATTTCAAACACAATGCAACATTGAGCTCAATGTGAATTTCTAGTTAAATGCAATTAGTTACTTTATGGATTACTTTTTCTAACCACAGGACTGGATCCTAGATTCAGTCCTGAGACATCTCCTGTAAACAGTTCAGTAAAAGCGTTTTGGTTACAGTAGTGATTTTTAAGGAATATTATGGTATTTTAAAAGTTGACACTTAGAAACTTTTTCACATAGAATCACCAATGTTATCCTATGGGAGGAAATTCACTTTGCAGGTAAGTAGTGTTATCGTTACTTTTTCTTACTCAGTGGTGGATCCTGGATCCAGCACTGGTGCATCTCCTGTAAACAGTTGAAAGAATGCGTTTAAGTCATACAGGCGATTTTTAAGGAATATTTGTAGTTTGTGAAAATCGACACTTTGAAACTTTTCTGCTGAAAACCAGACAATGGATTCCTATGGAAGGAAATACAAGTTACTGGTAAGTACGGTTAAAATTACTTTTCAGGATCAGTACTGGGCTGAAAGATGCAGCACTGAGGTCTCTCCTGATAACAGGTGAGTAAATCGGAATTCGTAGTTCTGCTGATTTTAGAGGAATATTTATATGTTTCAAAAATTGACACAGAAACTTTTTCTTCAAAAAGCAGGCAATGATATCCTATGGAAGGAAATTCACGTTACTGGTAAGTACGGTTAAAATTACTTTTCAGGATCAGTACTGGGCTGAAAGATGCAGCACTGAGGTCTCTCCTGATAACAGGTGAGTAAATCGGAATTCGTAGTTCGGCTGATTTTAGAGGAATATTTGCACAATGGTGAAGGAAGGGGGTGGGGCCTGAGGTGACATGTCTGCAAACACGACCTGTGGCGCGTTTTAAGTTGGAGAATTAATTCCTCCTCAATCCCGAGGGTCCCTAGGGGCCAACTAGCCCACCAGGTACCTCCAGTATGCGCCAGAGAGCTGCGTTGTAGAGAGGTGTTCAGAGGCCATGCCCCTTTTTACAACACTCTGCAACGCAGCTCCATGGCGCCTACTAGAGGTACCTAAGGCCTCTATTGGCCTCGGGGACCCCATCCCCCGGGGCCGGCCTTTTTTTAAAATTATTTTTGCGGAGGGGGGCCGCGTGGCCCCCCTCCCGGGCCACTACTTGCCCCGGGGACCCCATCCCCCGGGGCTGGCCCTATCCATTGGGGTCCGTGGGGGGACCCCAACTCCCCCACGGACCCTGCCGGCTCCCCGCGTCCTGCGGGAGCCGGTATTGCTTTTCCACATGGGGAGCTGCTAACATGCAGCTCCCCATGTGGAAAAGCAATGTGCTTTGGATATTGGAAGAGAGAGCAGGTTTCCTGCTCTCTCTTCCAATATCCAAAGCAGTTTGCTATGACAGGACGGGAGCCGCGAGGCTCCCGTCCTGTCATAGCAAACTACATAGTTTGTCATAGCAAACTACAGTGTCCCGGGGGTAGGCACCCCGGGACACTGCAGGAGCCGGCCCTGGGGGGTGGTGGTCCCCTGGGCCACCACAGGCTCCAGGAGGGGGGCCGCGCGGCCCCCCTCCCCACTTCTGCAAAGCCCCGGGGAGGTGGTGGTCCCCGGGGCTTCGGGGGTCCGAAACGGACCCCCATTTTAAAATTTTTAGTGCCCCGGGGAGGTGGCGGTCCCCGGGGTGTGTGGGGGGGGCTGGAGCCCCCCCACACAGGTATTTTAAATTTAAAAAAAGAAGCTCCGGGGCTGTGGGAGGGCACAGTGCCCTCCCGCACCATTTTTATTAGAAAGCCCCGGGGGTGGCGGTCCCCGGGGCTTGGGGGGCCTTAGAGGCCCCCCATTAACTATAAACCCACCCCTCGCATGCCCTCGGGACTTTGCCCACCCGGGGGCAAAATAGCATCGGGGTCAGGGTGTTTCTACCCTGCCCCCTTTGTGCGTTTGCGCACTTGTGATTTTTTTTTTTATCGGCGGCGAGTGCATCCCGCCGATAAAAAAAAAAAAAATGCTTTTTTCGGCCCAGGGGGTCCTTGTGGGACCCCCTGAGCAGACCTAGGGGGTCAGGGTGTTTCTACCCTGCCCCCTTTGTGCGTTTTGTGCACTTGTTTCTGTGCCTCGGTTCTACCGAGGGACAAAATGGCTTCCAACACTTCCTGGTTTGGAGTGTTGACAGCCAATTAGCATGCAGCTCGTGATCGGGAGGGTACGCGGACCCTACGCGGCCATAGATATATATGTGATTTTACTTTTGATTTTCTCCACAACTACTGAACGGATTTACACCATTTAACAAAAAGGGTTCTTTCTGAACCAAGAACTACCTCTTTGCCAAATTTGGTGTAATTCCGTTCAGCAGTTCGGGCTGTAGCCGTGGCTAAAGTTTCCTATGGGAAAATGAATGGGGAAAACACGTTTTGGGATCCCCCTTTTTTCTCGGCCCCCGCTTGACGAATCACCCCGAAACTGTCAGGGTAGGAGCAGACCGGAGCGGGCCATAAAGTTTGAAAATTTCGCGAAGATTCGTCAACCGACGCAAGAGTTATTTCAAATAGAATGTTGCGGATTTCCTATGGAAAATAGGTCCTAACTATAACTATCTACTGGCGACCGCCAGTAGATAATATATATATATATATATATATATATATATATATATATTCACCAGTCCCATTAGCACCATACAAACAGGCGCCGACACCGTGGATATTCAACACTGAGTTTATTTACAGAGAGACCCTGACGCATTTCGATGGTCAAGCCGCCTTGCTATATATACAATACTTGATACTTAGAGGCGGCGGGCAAAATTGTAATCCCAAAATGACAGTGGAGCCAGCCTCAGCTCCACTGTCGTGATTGCGATATTACTTTCTGCCTGCCCATGAAAAGGCAGATGGAAATGGATTTTTGGGACCCCCTTCCCCCCTGACCCCCCGCTATGGTGCCCCCCTAAACATCCCTGCAACATATGGCAGGCACCACATGGTGCCTGCCGCATGGTGCAGGGGTGTTTGAAAACATCTATTCTTTTAACGCGGGTTGTGCAGCAGCCCTTTTCTGGCAGCTGCACAAGCCGCAATGGAGAAATGGATGTTTACAACCGCCTCATTGGCGGTCGCATCCAAATTCATCAGATGGAACCGCCGACTACTAGACAGTCGATTTCCATTCTGACACAATGCCCGTCGGACACTCATCCAACCAGCATTGTAATTAGTGTCTATGTCAGTATGTATGTAAAGTAGCAGATTAGTGTTAAAAAGACATAGGGGCACATGCATCATTGTTTTTTGCGGTCGCAAAGGGGCAGATTAATAGAATCTGCCCCTTTGCGACCGCAATTTTTGCATTTGGGATGCATCATCCCAAATGCAAAAATCGCTATTTAAGTAATCGCAAAATTTGCGATTACTTAAATTGCGATTGCTTTAGGAATCGCAAATTGTGATTCCCTAAATGCAATGCAAAAAAAAAAAATTTGCGATTTTGCTTTTAAGAAACGTAAATTACCATCAACTTAAAGTTGATGGTAATTTGCGAAAACTTTGAAAAATTCACCAAAGTGCATTTTTAAAAGTTCTATGTTGCACACAAACATGCCCTTGGGGCATGTGTGTGTGCAACATGTTTTTTAATTGCACTGGGTGCATCAGGGTGTCCTTTTGGCACCCTTGAAATTGCATGCGCAATTTCCATTGATTCCTATGGGCCGCTAGGCCCATAGGAATGAATGGGAAGCCATTCCTTATTTGCGATTTGCAATTTGCGAGTCGCAAATAAGGAATGTGTAGGAATCGCACATTTTTTTGCGATTTCTACATGCATAAGGAATTGCGATTCCTAAATTGCGATTTCTTAAAAATCGCAATTTAGGAATCGCAATTCCTAAGTTTGGTGCATGTGGCCCTTAGCATCTACTTCCTTATAATCTTAGGTACAGTTAAATGTAGTAAATACAATTAGTAGGAGGAATGAAAAGGTATTATTTGTATGAAAAGTATGTGAAAACATTTGAAGAAGAAGGGACTACAAGCTTCTAACTTTCTTGGATGGAATGATAATATGTTTTACTCTCCGTAAAGAAATTACAATAACCACATCCAGAAGAGGATTAGCCACTTACTACATAATTCATTAGGAGTGGGACTAGGCTGTCTTCAAATCAGAGTTTTCAGGGTGAAAACTGTATGTAATAGAACTTTGGAGAAAAATGATTTGCTGTTGTATACATTACTGCATAGTGACATGTTCAAGTTGACATGTACGTGGAAGAAGCTTGGTGGAGTGTCATGTGGGGACAAGGGTTCTTATGATAATGTGCGTAGAGGGTGCAAGTTGATTGTTAAACTAGGTTTGCAAAATATAGTTTATGTATATTATGGTGAAATGGTGTCTCAGTAAGCAGGTCTGTTCATTTAATAAGGTGATAATTGATTTGTCTTGGATAAGATGCAGTTTGTACTTGTTCTGGGGTACTGGTGTGTCTGTGAAGACGGCAATTCAGAGAGAGAGGTTTACAATGAAGATCCTCTTGAACTACTAAAGGGTGTTCTACTGTGTAATAATGAAGTATTTGTAGACAGCGGAACATACACTAAAGTTTATTATGTTAAGCCTTTTCTGTATACCGTAACCCCTTTTACTAAAAGTTCACTTGAAGAGGTTAGTCCCTCATTAGATATATTGACCATTCCCTAAAGACATCTCTGCCTTCTCTGAACAAAGCTTAGTATTTATTATTCAGTATCAGCTCAGACATACCATGTACTGGTAAGTGCAGCCACTTCTACACACAGCTCTCACCTTAAACGAAGCACTGCATCAAAAGGCTACTCACTATAGGGTCGATTCCTATCTCGGCCGGTAGGGCTCCGAATCGGATTCGGCTTTACCGGATCCGATTCGGACGCCCTGTTTCCGACCGAGTCGGACGTGCGTCCGGGCGAAAGAGTACGATGCGAACGTACGCAAAATCGCCGACCGACTCGTTCATGGGACCCAACCGCTCCGACCGACTCACACGGACACGACTCGCACCGCGCAATGGAGACGTTCCCCGGCCGGGTAAGTACGATGCGCGCCGCGAGCAGTCCGACCGACTCGCACCATCCGGCTCGAAAGTGCAGTCGGAGCCGCACTTTGGGGGTCCGTGTCGGCCGCCTAGCCGCCTAGCCGCGCGAGTCACACACTGGGGGGACCCATGGGTCCCCCCTACCTATGCGTGTACGGCGTGACCTGCTTCGACACGTACCCGCTATAGGGGGCACCCTTGTTCGCCTCGCACCCATTGAGTCAATGGGAGCCCGCGTACGCGTTGTACGACCGGCTCCCATTGACTTCAATGGGAGTCCAACCGAATCGAGTCCGATAGCATGCGAACGCATCGTACTCGTTCGGTCGGACTGCTAGGGTCCGATTCGGTCGGAAATCTCTCCGGGTCCGGCTCGGTCGGAGAGATTTCCTGCCCGAATCGGAATCGGCCCCTAAGTGTACACTTCTCCTAGTACCAGGCCCGGCACTTTTGCATACAACTGTCCCCCTAAGCAAAGCTTACAGCTCAGTGACTACTTCCCTATTACAAATTATAGGTGATAAAAGGTTCAAGCCTCTTTAATATACAGGTTTCTCCCAGAACAGGTCTGAATGTGTGCTGTCTAGTGTCAGGCTATACATACTGTGTACTGGTAGGTGAAACCACTTGCACACATATCTCTATCTTTAATTAAAGCTCTGCATTGAAAGGACAATGCCCAAGAGCACACATCTGCTAATACCAGGCACACCTACTTCTGCATGCATCTCTTCCCCTAAATAAAGCTCACAACTGCCTAGTCCTCTAGTAGACATGTTAGGTGTGAAAAGGACTGAGCCTCTTTTACATTCATGTTTCTCTCATAGCAGAACTGAGCATGGAGACTTCAGTCCCCTACCACACATACCATGTACTGGTAGGTAAATTTACCTGTACACACAGTTGCATCCCTAAACAATAGTGTGCATCAAAAGGCCACTTTCCCAGTGAACTCATCACTTAATTCCAAGGCCAGCCACTTCTGCATACAACTGCCCTCCTAAGGAAAGCTTAGAATAAAGTGACTAGTCCCCTGCTAGAATCATTAGATGTTGAAAGGACCGATCCTCTTTCATATAGCAGTTTCTGCCTGAACAGAGCTGAGTATGAATAGTCCACTCCCTGGCCATACATACCATGTATTGATAGGTAAAGCAACTTACACACTCAGCTGTTTCGCTAAAGAAAACTCTGCAACAAAAGGCCAGTTCTCCAATACACACATCACCTAATACTAGACCCAGCCACTTCTACATATAGGTCTCTCCCTAAGGAAATCTTTGTGCTCAGTGACTACTCCCCTACTAGACTCAATAGGTGTTAAAAGGACTGACCCTATTTAACATAGAAGTGTATCCATGAAGAGAGCTGAGTATGAACACTCCAGTCCAAGCCCCTACCTACCACGTACTGGTAGATGAAACCACTTGTATACACAGCTCTCTCTTTAAACAAAGCTTGTCGTGATAAGGGCAGTCTCCAAGAGCACACACCACTAATACCAGTCACACCCACTTCCATACACATCTGTCCCCCTAAACAAAGCTCAAAACTAAGTGACTAGTCACCTACTAGACTCATTATGTGTTAAGCCTCTTTTGCATTCAGGTTTCTTTCACAGCAGAAATTATCATGAAGACACCAGTCCTGTACCACACATACCATGTACTGGTAGGTGAAAACACTTCGACACACAGCTCTCACTTTAAACAAAGCTCTGAATCAAAAGGGCAGCCCCCATATATGCACACTTCTCCTAGTAACAGGCCCAAAAAGTTCTGCATATAACTGTGCTCCTAACCAAAGGTTAACCGATCATTAACTACTCCCCTACTAGACATATTTGGTGGCAAAAAGGCTGAGCCTCTTTACCATAGACATTGCTCTCATACTATAACTGAGTATGAATACTCCAGTCACCTACTACACATATCATGTACTGGTAGGTGAAGTAACTTGTAGACACAGTTGCCTCACTAAACAAAGGCCTGTATCAAAAGGCCAATATGACAGTGAAATCCTCACTTCATTTCAGGTGCAGGCACTTCTGCATACTAGTTTCTCCATTACTAGAAACATATGGTGTTAAAGGACCTGAGCCTCTATATTATGTTTTTCCCTTATCAAACCTGATTATGAATAGTCCAGTCCCAGACCATACATTAGATGTACTGGTATGTGAAGTTAGTTGTACACACAGTTATCTCCATAAAGAAAGCTCTGCATCAAAATGCCAGTACTGTAGTGCACACATTACCTAATGCATGATCCACCCACTTCTGCACAGAGCTCTTCTCCTAAGGACAACTCATATGCTGGTAAGCGAAGCCACTTTCTATATACTTGTGTGTCTGTAAATAAAATTATGTATAAAGAATTGAGTCCCCCAGTAAACACATCACCTAATACTACACATGGTCAGTTAAGCAAAGTCCAGAGTACAAACTGTGTAAAGATGGATTTTAATAATAAAATGCCATATTTATAATTAATTATTTATTTTGTGATAATATTTTAATTTTGGAAACATCATTTTTTGATATTTTTCTATTGTGTCATCCTTGTTTTGTAGGTGTTTTAAATCTTTCACAATACCTACTAGGCAGCAGAAGTAAAAGACAAGACGTGGCTAATACAGGAAAGGAAGGGACATTACAACTGAAAACAGTGTAGAAAGGAAGGCAACAGAAAAAACAATATTGGCAAGAGTACTCAAAAATTTCTTAGAAACGTAATTAATAAAAACAGACTTTCAAATGAGGATTTAAGGAAGAAAGAAGGGTGTGCTACAAAAAAGTAGGTGTGAATAAAAAATGTAAAGAGGAGTGCATTGTACTCAAGAAATGTGACTACTCTAATGCACGTAGGAGGAAATTCAAGGAGCTTATACAAAGGTTTTTCCGCAAAAGAGTCATAAATAATATTTTTAAATCGATGAAGCCAGAGAAGAGTGAGTAGAATTCATCAAAAAGCCTTGTAGAGAAGGCATTTACAGTCAAAAGGAAGTCATTTATTCTGATCCTGAATCAAAAGAGAACCAGAAATACAGATGAAGTAATCAAGGATGAAATTTTACAACGTCCACCAGCTCCAATGTATGAGTGGCAGTGCAGCAGTTTCTGTTATGATATGATATGATAAAGACATAGCACGCAAACCACTCCTGGAGGAGTATCTCAGCGCTGCACTGCTAAGAGAGGGGAGAGATAAGGCAAGAATCAATTGACATGCTTACAGTATTTCTGGCAACGTTTCATAAGAAAGTTTAAAACAGAAAATCTGGATTTTGCAAAGTCTTGATCCATGTAGAGCAAGAACACTTTCTAAACTAGAAGGGCATTCATTTGCTTGCCTAGCTAAAGACTTATGTGATGTTACTTTCCATCTTTTTCAGATTCTGTCTGTCCCTCACTCAAAAATGCGCAATCTAGTTAGAAGGTTGTATTTTGTAAAACGTCTAGCTGTTCACTTAGAAGGTTTGAATAAAGCTCTTTTACATATTATTGTGTTTGAAATTATTAGTATATCCGATGATATTCTACTATTTTACTGTGCACCAGAGAGTCAGACAGAAGTACATGAAATACTAGTAGCTCTGAACTTAGAGAGTGAGAGTACTGGTATTAAATTAGAGAACTTCAGGAAGGAAATAAGCCAATTTGAAGCTACATCTGCTGAGATTTCAGACAAGATATCTGTATGTTGCCGACATACATACCACAAAGCACAAACAAGAAAAAAAGATATCTGTGCAAAACTTAAAGAGGATGACCTTATTCAGTGGTTTAAACTTGCTCTTGAAGAGAACATTTTGATTTATGTGTTAATCAAGTAGTGTGTAAATACTGCATCACTAAACGTGATGCTAATAAAATGCCTGCTAGGGGTATTCACAATAACCTAGAAATGTTTTCAGTTCCCACAGAACTGAAAAAGCTAAATGTGTATGAGAGCATTTTGATTCAAACTGTGCACCCTTTTAAGGCCATAGTCAGAATGCAGACAAAACATGTACAATTACCTCAAATGGAGTTAATGAAAGGTCTTAAAGGAAAGGTTGTGTATCAAACACTAGATTTTAAAGAAAGCATTGAGGGGCATATTTACAAGCCCCTTGCGCCACTTTTGCGCCGCCGTTGCGTCACGCATGTGACGCAGCGGCGACGCAAACCATGCGCCGCGTTGCGCAAAATTTACAACGTGACGCATCTAGGGAGATGCGTCACGTAGTAAACCCCTGCGCCACTTGAAACCTGCGTCAGGTTTCATGTGGGCGTACCGGCGCAGGGGGCGTTCCGGCGAAGGAACGCCTCGGAAAAGTGACGCAGTGAAATCTACAAGATTTCACGCAGTCACTTTTCCGGCGCTGATGCGTCAAATCCTTACGCCTGCTTCAAGCAGGCGTAAGGATTGACGCACCATGTTAGGGATAGGGAAGGTTGGAACAGTGCTGGAGTTGCGTCGCGCTTGCGACACAGCTTCAGCACTGCGCCAACCTTCCGCTGGCAGATGCGTCACGCATCTGCTTATCCTATGCGCCACGATGCACCGCATTGTAAATGCGGCGCATCGGACGTGGCGCAAGGGTAAACTTGCGTGACGCATTTTCCTGGCGCATCCCTGCTGATATGCAGGGATGCGCCAGGGAACGTAAATATGCCCCTGAAACTCTTGAGATAAATCGAGAAGTTGAGATACCATTAGTAGTTTTAGTAAATGGTTTCCCAATGAAGAATAAAAAGATTTGTCAGGAATTGGTTAGTGTAGAGAAAGTAATAAAAGCCATACAATATCTCAAAAGAGAAAACATATTCTATAAAGATGTAAATGTAGATCAGCATGTGACTTTACTGGGGACACCCACTTCAAAGTTCACTGAGAGTGGGCAATTTGAAAAAGTAGATTTTTGCAAAAGCTGAAGAGATATATGAGCATTTCAGTATTCCTCCTCGTCATTCTAGGGATGTAATAGGTGATGCTTTTGGAACTATATCAAATTAAACAAGCCAAAAGTGAGCTTTCCAGTGTGTGGTATAAGAGCTTAGAAGATCGCTGCTTTCCACATCTCATTACAACTGGAGAAGGAGGCCATTATGATGATCGCTCAATTCAGATACCTGTTTCAGAGTACAGATCAACCAAACTGTATACATAATATCTGTTTCACCTTCTGTTTGAAAATGAACTGTCAGTTTTGTCATATGCTGTGGCACATATTGTGAAAACAGGAGCACGTTTTTAAAATATGAGACCAAGAGAGTGTGTTGAAAAAGTTAATGGAAAAGATTAGAATCTTGGGTGTAACTTCATGAATCTAATGGCATACTAGAGTGGTACTAATGAGCACTGGTTTTGTAGGCATGGTGTTCTGAGGTGCATGTTGTGATACGCAGTGCACCTGCCTGGTTCCTAACACTAAGTTGTGTAGCGTATGCATGGGCTGATTTGCATTGGTTTCTTAGAGAAGCTAACTTCAACATTCCAGGCATTATTTTTGAAAAGGCAGGTGAATTATACCCAATGGAGTCTGTAAATGTATGCAGGCACTTTAATTGTCCATTTCAAGTCATACTTCACTTTATCTGCAATAAAAGAAATCCTACTCTTGGTGAGGTGGCTCACTACTTTTGTAAGAATTAATACCAAGCTGGGGGTGCCCCACACATTCACATGTTGCTGTGGGTAAAAGGTGCACCAAAATTATGAGATTGTGCTGGTGAGTTGGTAATATCATTCATTGACCAGTATATAACATGAGATTCACAATCAGAGTCTCAACAAAACTCTTAGGCAGCAAGTGTTGAGATTTCAGTTACACAGATGTGGAAAGTACTATTGCCACAAATACAGAATCAAAGGTAAATACTGCACCAAGTGTTGATTTAGTTTCCCACGTACTGTTATCTCTAAAGGAAGAGTAAATAGTTTTATGGCTGCAGTCAGATATACAGTCACTGGCAAATCTCCTAAGAACACATACAAAATAAAGAGAAGTGAGGCTTTGAAACACATCAATGAATACAACCCTGTAATTTTGTCTATGTGTAATACACATATGGATATTCAGTTTGTGGGAGACAATTCCATTGCTCTTGCACACTATGTTACCTTTTACATTACAAAGTCAGAAAAGACAGAAATTAAAGAGGTGTGAGAAGAGATTTCTGCAGAAAACTCTTCAACAAATTCTTTCAGTTTGAAGATGCTTTCTCACAAAGACGGTAGTTCTTATGAGGTATGTGACAGATTAAGGTCTTCTAATTTATATAAAAAATAAAAATTAGTCATCTGGATTAATTTGGGCCTTGCTTCTACTCGTAACAGGGTACTGAAGTGTTTTAATAAGATTGAACACCTTGCATACTCAGATCCTGATAGTACAGTAATTGTGAAAACATATATACTGGACACTTACTACCCAAATCAAAGTGTCCATTTAGAAAATCGCTGTCTTCAGGAAGTAGTCCAGCTCTATACATACAGAAACAAGGTGGAAGAAAACATTGAAAGTGGCAGATTCTCTGTGACTGGGTGTAATGGTTGCTTAGTTAGTCACAATGGACAATGGACACTGTTGCTGCCTTAGCTCAGGCTTCTATAGTGCCAAGACGCCCTCGGGCATGAGTTGCACTTTATAAATCATATTTACATTACATTACACAATAAGGCACGTTTCAGCAACCACTGCAAACTGCCTTGCCAAAGTGTGATAAGAGAGAGTTCTTTTATTTGACTATTCTCTAACTGTTTAAACCTTGGCACCATGAAGAAGAACTGTTAGGTGATTATGACTGCTATGAAGATGCTTTGAATATAGTTAAAGACCAGATTGAATGTTCAGTGTTTCCTACTTATTTGAAAATGTTGAATGATGAGGTTCAACAACAGTAGACTGTAGCAGCCGAAATTGCAAAGTAGCCAGAGTTCACGATTTCATAATCAAGATCCACTTGACCAGCCCATTATTGATAATGAGGCGGCCATTGCAATGAATGAGGTGCTGAATTTTATGGACCAGGTTAGGATTCAAACTATAGACTTAGATGAGTTGGTAAGTCAACTAAATGAAGAGCAGCTACAGATAGTTCAAGAGATAACTGCATCACTGGATAATGGAATTCAGCACAACAATTGTGAAAGTACAAGCACCATATTCAAGCCCACACTTCTGTATGTTGAAAGACAAGCAGGGACTGGGAATAGTTTCTTGATAAAAGTGCTTACTACATAATTCCACACAAAAAATCGATTGCAAACTTTCCTGTATCATAACAGCACCCACGTGACTTCACTGCACAAAATAAAAAAGGTATTACTTTGCATCGACTTCTGATATTGCCAGTGGAGCATGAAAACAAACTGGAGTACCAAAAGTTATCTGGTGATGCTTGTCATGAAGTATCAAGAGTTTTTAGGTACAGATTCAACTAGATACACTAGAGAAGGAGATCCTGCACCTGGAGGGGAAGGCCTTGGACGGTAGCGAATCAGCTGTGTGGGTTAGACAGCAGATCCAGCTCTAGCAAAGGGAGATGGAAGACATAGAAGAAGAAGCAGCCCAAAAACACGCCAGAGCGACCCAGAGGCGACTATATGAGGTTGAGGCTAGTAAGTTGTTAGCATGGCTTGACAAAAGAGAGAAAGAGCGAAGCTGGGTTGTAGAGATAAGGAATCCACAGCAGGAGACTAAAACGACAGGGACTGACATAGCCTCAGCGTTCGCAGATTACTATGAGGCCCTACACACATCGACATCCGCCAGAACGGGGGAAGACTGCGCTGAGCTGTTAAGAGATCGCCCAGTCCCACGACTTTCAACAGAAGACAGGGATGCACTAGACAAGGAACTCATGACGGAAGACATAATAGGGGCTATGGGGGACCTACAGTCGGGTAAAGCGGCCGGCCCCAACAACATACCCATAGAATTTTATAATGGGTGGCCTGGAAAGTGGCCCCGCACATGCTGGCCATGTATAAGGAAGCCGTCAGCGAGCGAGAGCTGCAGGCAGACCAAAGACTGGCCACGATCGTGGTGCTGCCAAAACAGGGTAAGCCGCCGGAAGACTGTGGGTCATACCGCCCGATATCATTGTTAAACGTGGAGGTTAAGCTACTGGCAAAGGTGTTGGCAAACAGGCTTGGGGCAGTTATTTCTTCAGTCATACACCCAGACCAGTCTGGGTTTATTCCCCATAGGAGCACCAGGCTCTATGGGGTGTTGCACGCTACTGGGAATGGCTCGTGTGGAGACACGGCGCTACTGTCGCTTGACGCATGCATGGCGTTTGACAATATAGAATGGCCATACCTGCTGGCAGTACTGGAGAGGTTCGGATTTGGGCCTAGGTTTTGTGCATGGGTACGGTTGCTATATACGGGCCCACTGGCAAGAATTCAAGTGAATGGGGCTACCTCGAGGATAATACAGCTGAATAAGGGCACAAGGCAAGGTTGCCCGCTTTCGCCTATGTTATTTGCGCTGGCATTGAAGCCACTGGCGGTATGGGTTAGGATGGACCCATTCATCCGAGGAATAAATGGGGGCGGGGGCTGGGACGACAAAATCTCTTTGTATGCTGATGACATACTATTATATGTCACTAACCCTGCATCCTCGATTGGTCGAGTCATACATATATTCTACCTGTTTGGAACCTATTCTGGGTACAGAATAAATTGGAACAAGTCCCTACTATACGTATTGTCTGGCGCAACACCGTGCCTACCCTCTAGTGCTCGTGCCTTAGTAATAAAAGACAAATTTAAATACCTGGGTATAATCATTTCTAAAGGAAACCACCGCTTCCTTGAAAAGAACTTGCTCCTTCAACTCGACAGAGTGCGCAGGCATATTTTCCACTGGAGGAAGCTCCCTTTGTCCCTAATGGGGCGTGCAGCCCTGTTCAAAATGATGGCGCTGCCTCAGTTCCTTTATGTTCTACAGGACACCCCATGCACAATACCTCCTAGTTTTTTGAACAAGTAGATTCCGAACTGAGACTGCTGCCATGGGACGGGGGTCAGGCCAGAATTGCCCTCCATAAGTTGCAACGCAGTGTTTGCGAGGGAGGACTGGCAGTCCCTGATATTAAAAAGTATTACTGGGTGGCACAACTCACAGCAATTAACGAGTGGGTGTTCGCTGGAAGAGAGGAGCCTGCCTATAAAATGGATCATCACTGCCTGGGAGAAGGTGGCTACCTAGCGGTGCTGTATGGGCGAGGTGGGTATGGTACAATGCCTCCATACATTAGGGTGACAATACAAGTTTGGAGGGCGGCCACTGCATTTCTGGGGTGGAGTGGCAGGTTAACTGAACAGAGTCCATTATGTGTCGGCGACCCCCTTGAGGAGGTGGGTCAATTAAACGGACTTCAAAAATGGCAGACCATTGGGATAGACTACCTGGAAGATATCTGGAGAGGGGGGAAATTGATAAGCTTTGAGGACCTTAAAATTGAGTACCAGATATCCGATAAGGAGTTTCTGTGCTACTTGCAGCTACAACATGCGCTGACACGACATGTAGCAGAAGGGGAGCAGTTATCAGAATATTATCCAATGGAAGACAGGCTGCTCATGGATCCCATGCAGGAAAAGGCTATTTCATTGGTTTATAAAAAAAATGATGAATAATTCCCCTGACCCCTTGGTGGCTCTTAGGGAGGCCTGGACAAGAGATTTTGAGACGCTGGACGACGACGACTAGATAGAGGCGATAGAGAGTCAGAGGGAGGTGGCAATAAGGGCAAGATTCCGACTAATACAGTTACGAATACTACACAGATCGTACACTTCTAAGGTACTCTTGCACCGGATTGGGCGCAGTGACACTGACCAGTGCACATGGGAATGTGGGGAGGTAGGCACTTTTTTTCATATATTGTGGTCATGTCCCAAGATACAACAGTTATGGAAAGATTTAGTGCGTGTCAGGACGGATGTGGTCGCGCTAGAGGTTCCATGTGAGGCCAAATGGCATATTCTTTGTGTGGCAGGGGAGGCAGCTTGGCCTAAATATTCCAAACGATGGCCTACAACAGCAAGCATAGTGGCAAAATGCAATATAGTAAGGGAATGGGGGGCGAGCCAGCCTCTGAGTGTGACGAAATGGCAGGATCTAGATTGGTGCTGCAACGCAAAGAGAGTGGTGTTCCTGGGGAGGGGGTGCCCAAAAAAATGGGATAAAATATGGGGAGGTTGGGCACCGTATAGAGGACTGTGACCGGTGGCTAACTAGCCGTGTGCAGGAGTAGCGGGAGCAAATATGTACGTTAACATACTGCAATGTACTTGCCCTTGCCTTGATGTGATGACTTTTCCTAAAATTGTAAAATTATGTTTAACAAAACAAGGAAAAGAAAATGGAACAATGTACAGTGTAACGATGTAAATGTATGGAATGTGCTTGTTGACTAACATGCTGCCAGGTTTGTTCATTTAATAAACAGATTTTTTTTTTTTTTTTAAAGAGTGTTTAAGTAATTGAGGGTGTTGAATATAGATGAGTTAAGCATGGAGTCAAACTTAATGCTTGCCTTTGTTCAACTGAGAATGCAAGAAGTTTTTAGGACTGACTGATATTTTGGTTGGTAGTAAACACATTATAGTGTATGGGGATTTACTTCAGCTGACCCCTGTGAAAGGTCAGGCAGTGTTCAATAAACTGCTCCATGAGCAAACTAGAAATTCATGAGGCAGCATTGGACGTGTTAATTTTTGGTTGAATTTTCAATACAGAGAAGTCACATATGTGGAGTATGGTGATATTTTTGAAAAACATAAGAATTAGAAAAGTGACAAAGAAAGCTAAATTGGCGCCTCAGAGTTGCACTTTAACTGTTCTGTTTCCAAAGCATAACTCACCATAACTCTCCAGCAGCTGTAATGTCTTATTCCAATTTTGGAGGAGTGTACACAGTTCATTACAGAAATACTTATATTAGAGATTGAGGACATTATTACCCTTCCGTGCAAAGACAAGATGGAACATCAAGTTATAAGTTTACCACTATGCCAGTCAGTGGTTAATATGTTGGCGAACCAGAGAAATTATTGTCTCGAAAGCAGATTTAGAGAAAAACCAAAGCCACTGTAGAAATTGTAGAATCATTTTCCGTCGGAATTTGAATGTTGAAGAAGATTTAGTGAATGGTGCTTTGGGAACTCTGCTAAACTTAATGACATATCCCAATAATGTGAGTTTGAGTACATTCTCATTCAATTTGACCATATACATGAGCCAAAACAAATAGGTAGGTGTATTGCTGGGTTTCTTTTACTGAAAGATTTGTATGTACCTAGAGAGAAGTTTCCTGTATGCAGTTACCATTCACAATTCTCAAGGATTAAGTCAAGATGCAGCACTTTTAAATGTAGGTCAAAAAGTATTCAAGGAGTCACTTTCAGGACTGTACCTAGTAGATTTTGATGAGAGCAAAGTAAGTGCAGACAACTCATGTGTCAGGGAATACAATGATTTGGGAAGTCTGTATGTTTCTCATCTGGGTCAATACCCAATCAATGAAAAACAATGCATCTGTGTCAAACGTAAACTCAGTAAACTCAGTGAGGAAAGAGCTCAACCAAAACAGAGAGTTTAACATCAAAGTTATATGAAAATGTGAAAGTTTAAAATGTAGCAAAAATGATTATATATCGGCTCTCCGATGTATATGGAGGTAACTGCTATTGAAATTTAGCTCTTAATGTCCTTTTTGGGCTATCACAAAGTGCTAGAAGGAATTAAGGAATACAGAGATAAGATATCATGTAGAGCACTCTTTACTTTACTAACGGCTGTACAAACCCAAAAAGATGCTGGTAACTTCACGACAAGTATATGCAATTGTATTGACACGTGTACTGGTGTCATGAAATTTACTGTCAAAACTCGAGAAGCCTCACAAGAATTTCTAATGGTGATGTCAGACATTTCAGAAAAAGAGTGTCTACCCGTAAATTAAATATTTGGAATAAGGTAATCATGGCAGCATGACTGTGAGAATTGTCAATATGCCACAACTACTCACATGCAGTCAGAGCGATTTGAGTATGTAACCATACCTGATTGCAAAATTGTACCATTTCACAAATTAATAAAGAAAGCTGTGCAAAATAGTGTAAGTCCAGACTGTAGAACAGAACATTTAATCAACTCTAAAGGTTGTGATCTTGAAGATGCAAAGGTGTAGAGCATTTGGCACTTAAATTAAAACGGAAATTTCCAACTTCAAAGCAGGCCAGATTTTAGTAGGAGGCAAAATAAACACTACAGTTGCCATAATTTCCCATCAGGTAGACAGTATTAGATGAGGTCACAACATAGTTTATATGAAAACTGAATCTGGATGGACAGAGTGTAATGATACTTGTCTTACATTCAAAGCAAACTTAGTTTGGAAATTGGCAAGCTCACATCCCATTTTCCATCAAGCCAAGTTCTAGAAGAAGTAGTGATGACTGTAATAGAGAAATGTATTCAAAATGTAGAGGGCATCTTCTGGATATAAGTCGTCATATAGCCTACCAAGGGTGATGACCACTTTAAACCTTGGATTCTTCACAAGAGTTTTGGACATATTGTGGTCTTATTATTAGTGACATATGCTGTTAAGAAATGCAGTGTGAAAATGGGATGTGACTGGTAGTGGTGTGCAGTTTCTGTTCTTTATAAATGATAGTCTGGCAGATGAAAAGGAAAAGAACTCCCAGACCAGTGACTGCTTCTTTGGGGGTGCCTGGTCAGTCTCCTGATCTTCCTCTTCATCCTCTGTCTGCTCGTGCTGCTCTTTAGAATTGATGATAGTCTTTTTTTTTAAAAGCAAAAAAAAATCTTCACAAAAGAACAGACAGTAGCAGTAAACTGCAATGAGGTTACTAACACACCCAGAGAATTGAGCTAGGGTGGGGACTTTCTGTTGAAGAAGGTGGATACTTCTTGTAATCAATGAGAAGTGTCCTTTGGGTGTGTTCTAGGAGTCGCAGCGGCTTTGCGGTGGCATTGTGATGGATTCGCGAATCCCAAAAAGCATCTAAATAAGGAGTCTCCAACCTTTTCTGTAGTGAGAGCTACTTCTGATCAATGAAAATCTTTGTGAGCTACTGAAGGCCAAGCCACTCACCCAATGTTACCAGACACCCCCGCGCTCCATTTAATTGATTAAGCCCAATGTCCATAGAGCCAAAGACTATGGTTTGAACAAAAGACTTTGGCTAAGGGCATTCTGACAGGACTGCCATGTGTGTCAGTGAGAGCATGATCTTTGAGGTTGTATGAACATATTTTCCTATGAATGGGATATATGTGTATGGGTGAATGAGTCTGTCATATAGCAAAAGAGATACCTTTCACCATATGTAGCATTGTTACATATATAACACAAACATACAACCATTTGTTTAATGGGAGAAATTAAATTGCAGAAAAATGTGGTGCAAAAATCTGTCATAATATGGAACATTTTTCTGCACTTTAAATTTCTCCCACTTAAAAAATGACTGTATTTTTCAATGGAAAATATATCACTGTGTCTACCAGCCACTGGTAGCAAGATGCCTGCTGTGTGGAAATGCCCTGTGGACATGGTGCCATATTTACAACAGAAAAATACAGCCATTTGTTTAAATAGTAGGAATTTAAAGTGAAGAAACATGTTCATAATAAAATATTTAGATTTAATTGGCTTAATTGAAAGTGGAGAAGAACATTGACTCAATGTTTCATAGAAATATTTTATCCACTTTAAATTTATCTCATTTGAAAAAATGATAGTATTCTTCAGTTATTAATATGGGGTGTCTACTGGCCACTGGAAGCAAGAGTTCTACTGTTTGTGATTCAACACTTTGAAAATGGACACAAAGTAGAATGAAGAGTTAACTTAATCATTAAGTTAACACTTCATTTTATTTTTCTTCCATTTAAAAGCATTCAGAAACATCGTTTTGTTCTTGTGCTCCAATATTGAGTTGTAACAGACTTGTATTTAAGAATTAAATACTTCGGTGCTTCTGTTCTTCACCTCTGTGCCCTGGGTCATATATCTGACACCAGCATGCTCATTATCAGGCCCTAATATCTGCAGTCTGAAGATAAAAATGTAAAATAAACACAAACTTCCCTTACCTTTAAAAGGTAAGTGTGACCCTGTCCTGATTGAAAAATAGACTCAAAGCTGTGAGCACTCTGAAGGTTTCTGTGAGCATCTGGTAGCTTGTGATCAACAGGTTGGAGACACCTGATCTAAATAAACTATAAAAAGGAAATATAACACATGCCAATGTACTTTAATGTGGCTTACAATAAACCTATGCCCCCAGATGATGATCTACTTAGAGATCACATCTTTAAAAAAAAAAAAGAAACAGGTGGATTTGTGGCTCCATCGCGGTGCCTGGAACAGGAAGTTTAAGAGCATGGGGGACGAGTGGGCCTTTTTTGTGGGGCCCAAATGTAGCCCGAAAAATATACAGCTTGCTACCTTTCCTTTATTTTTTGAAATGTAACTTTGTTTTAATATTATTAATGCAGTAAAATGTACCTGAAAAATTGTTCAGTAACATAAAATTGGGAAGAACATGTTCTAGATTTATAAATTACTTAGTAAACACCAATCTAATTGGAAGAAAAACCCATTAAAATTCACTGAGAAAACCAATTGTTAAAGTGATGTGAAAGTTAGGTGTGATAGAAAGATCTGAATTTGTTTTTTTTAAAAACCTTGGAAATTCACTGAACAAAGCAAAGGTTAAAGTAACATTATGATTTGGTGCAAATTTCATTGAAAACTTCTACCTATAACTTGTGCCCCTGCCATGCACTGTTTATGACCTCACATATTACATTGCTCATTACATGTTCTTTGACATCATTGAGACATCTCAAATGACATCATTGATGGCATCACTAATGGCACCATCCAATGAGTATGTTAGTTTGATTTATAGTTTACATAGTGGCGGGTAAGTAACATATTACTTCTCTACCTAATTTTACAGCCTGTGTCCAGCTAAGGAGTGTATTTGCAAAACACATGTGCTCCTAATGTATCATGGGTGTTTAGAGGGAGTGAAATGTATAATTCAATAATTTACACAATGCAATGTTTATTATTATCGATTATTATAGAAATGTTTAATAAAGTTTTAGTAAAGAAACGTCTATGACTTTTTTTTACATTGTTTTTATTACAATTAAAGAGTGAACAATGTAATAATAATAGTCAGAGAGCTATTTAAAAAAAAATCTAGTCCCCATGCTACAAAGTTTAAATGTAACCTTAGAAGTCGATGCTAGCAGTGCTAGGTGCTAAAATTGTGCAAGTTCCCAGCAGGCCTGAGATCTAGAACAATTTTACCTGATCCAATGGCAGCGGCAAGCACAGGAGGAGCGGTGTGCTTTTACATGGGCTCCAGTCTCCCAGTGCTGAGAGCCTGTGACCTCTTGAAGTCTATCCCCATTGACATGTAGCACCTTTTCAGGCTTCAAATGGCCCACATCGGTGTTGGACATCCTCTCTTGGTTCCTACGGAAATTGGTAAGTGTTCTTAACTACATCCTTAACCAAGGATCCAGGCTGATGACCTTGACTTGACGGTTGCCCCCTCCCGGCACACTGGGGCCACTGAATTCTGTTCCCATTCAAGCAATGGCCTTATCTACATGGTGGTTCTCTCCTGGCCTGTCGTTGACTTTGGCCTGTACATGGGCAGAAGACTTATCTTGACGATGGAGCCCTGCTAGTCCCACAGGTGTCCCCGACTTCAGCACAGACACGAGCAATGGTCCTAGTTTTACAATGCCACCTCTCACTCAGTTTCACTGTAGTCCGTTACTGGCACCCTGGGGTCACTGATCTCAGCTCTCACAAGAATGGTTGCCCTACCTTCTGGATCTCAGACTTTACTCTGATCCATGCTGGGCATCGATCCATGCTGGGCATCACTCCATTTAGGCGCTGTCCTCCTCCTCACAGGATCCGCTGGTCTTGCAGGCAGGCAGATGGCTGGTGCTTCATGCTTATGGTGTGTGATCTTGATTCCAGGGTGATGGTCCCTAGCAGATCTTGATCCCTAGTAATGGTTCCAACAACTAGAAGTCTCTGTGAATTTCTCTTCAGTTGAACCCAGCTTTACCACAGTGCTGTTGAACTTCTTGTGGGACTCGTTCTTCCAACTTTATAGTACAAATCCAGACACAGATGCAATTTAGAATGTGGTTCCTTGATATTTCAGTTGTGGGTATCGATTTCTTTGAAGGGCTCTCTCCTCTTTTATTTCCTTTGCCAAATGGACAGTTTGCCACAGCAGGATTGGCTCCAATTTGATTGCACCAAAGGATTATTGAGAGCAACCCTGTAACACCAATGGGGACAGAGTATTTTATCCAAGAGTCAAAAAACAGCTACCCTTGATCAACGTACTCACTTTTAAAAAGTCACACAATCATTCGTAACTTTATACAAAGGTGTATTCTGTATTATTTGAACACTGAGAAAACATTCCATGTAGTGATTAAAATTTCATTATAAAAATATTTATTACAATCAATGTGTCAATACATTCTTCTATACACATCAGTCAGGAACCCCCCCAAAATACCACAAATACCATAAAAACATTCATCTTACTGTTGGACCTGTCATCCTTAGGGTGGTCTTTCCCCAACTGCTTCCCTCAAATTTTTGGTGCATCTTTTTGTTGGCCTTATGACTATGAGCACTTTACCACTGCTAGTGTTAAAGTGCATGTACTTCTCCTCTATACATGTTGACATTGGTGTATACCTAATTGGCATATTAAGTTTACCTGTAAGCCCGTTGAAAAGTGGTATACCATGTGCCCAAGGCCTTTTATCTAGATGCTACAAGTGGGCCTGCAGCACTGGTTGTGTCACCCACAAAAGTATCCTTTAAATACTGTCTCAGGCATGCCAATGAAGGGCCTGTGTGTGCAGTTTACTGCCACTTCGGGTTGGATTTTAAAACCACTTCCCAAGCCTTAAACTCCCCTTTTATTACACATAAGTCACCCCTAAGAAAGGCCCTAAGTAACCCTAACGGCAGGGTGCTGTGTAACTAAAAAGCAGGACATGCATTTTAAGTTTTACATGTCCTGGCAATGACAAACAGCTACATTCGCGTTTCACTGCAGTGAGGGCTACTCCTTCCATAGGCTAGCATTGAGGATTCCTTAAAACACATTTTAAGCTGTAATTCCCGATTGCGAAGGAGTAGCTACTTCATGTTTAATATCTTTTGAATAGTGGTGATAAATCGTCTTTAATGGTAAAGTTGTATTTGACATTACCATTTTAGAAATACCACTTTTAAAAAGTGGACATTTCTCGGCTCATAACTTTGCTCTGTGTGCCTGCTGCCTGTCTCCAATACATGTCTGGGCTGGATGACAGTTACACTTTGTGTATTCCCTCTAGACAGTGACAAACACAGGAAGTGCTGGGTGTGACAAAGGACTCATCTGCATTCTGATAGCCTTCCTGGGCAGAAAGGGGAAGAGGTAGCTCACACTTACATCTGAATAGGCTTTGCCCCGTTCTCACACAGAGGACTGATCACCCCAAACAGATAGCCTGGCAGACAAGGCAGGATTGAAAGAGATCCTTGTGCACCTCAGAGAACTCCTTTGAAGTCACCCCTTACATTAAAGGCACTTTTGATTCTTAGTACCAGGGCTCTGGCCCTATCAAATCAGTATACTACTGGACCTGGAAAGAACTCTGCTGGAGTAAAGACTGCTGTGCTGAAAGGATTGTAATTTTGCTATGACTGACTGCTCTTAGGAACTGCTTCTCTGCTCTGCCTGCTGATCTCTGCCCTGCTGAGGACAAGGACTGTACCCTGTCACTTGAACCTAAAATGAATCCAAGGGTTTGCTGTCTTTCCACCTGTTTTCTGAAGTCTCAGGGACACAAAATACTTCCTGCAATCCTGCTGGTGCTGCCAGACTCTGCCATTTGTGAGTCCTACCCTTGCCTGAGGTGCCCCCTCCAGTCCTGGGCCTCAGAAGTGGGTTCTGCAGCTGATTTCTGCAAAACACAATGCATTTTCCCTGACTGCGTGAGAATTTCCACTGCATCGCCGTTCGACGCCAACGTAGAGGCTGCTCGACGACGAAGAATCTACAGCCTGCACAGCTCGAAGAGGACGCTCGGCACGGCTCAACGATGACACAGTAGATCTCGACATTGACAAAAGCTCAATTTAAGGTATTTCTTCAGCGAGACCTGTCTAGGTTCTGTAGCCGGCCTGCCATTGATTGCGGTCTGCCTGAACTTTGAATTTGCATCGGTACCTCGCGACCTCAAATAACCTTTTGAAAGCAAGTGACTTCTAATCACTATTTTGGGTTTAATCTGTAAAAATTCATATTGACTTCAACTCATTGGATTTTTGTTGTTTTGTTCGTTTTTTACTCAGATAAATATTCTCTATTTTTTAAACCGGTGTGGAATCTTTTTGTGGTGTTTTGATTTCGTTAGTGTAATTTAAGTGTTACACAAATACTTTACACATTGCCTCTTAGGTTAAGCCTGACTGCTCTGTACCAAGCTACCAGAGATTGAGCACAGGTTAATTTAGGGTTTGCATCTGACTTACTCTGACTTAGGTGGTGGTCCCTACTTGGACAGGGTGCAAACCTCCGCCAACTAGAGACCCCATTTCTAACACATACACTAAGAGGAAGAATTACGAAAATCAAGCCGAAAAATGTAATTATCCATTATTACACGTCACTGTGAAAATATGAATTGATCTTTCATGTACAATTTTTCAGTGCTAATGGATTATGCTAAATAAATTTGTTGACGCATTTCAATGGGATATAAATGTACAACCACCTTCCTCAGGACTTACTGTATTATTATTCTCCCAAGCTCGAAAGATTGATTCTGTATTTGTATATTAAATGCAGAATCTACAAAACAGAAAAAGCATTACCATCAGAGACAATATTCAATTACACATTACAAAACAGTCCTCTCTTAAAAAAAGTTAAAAAAACACAGAAATATAAAATTTGCTAAAACCTCAATTTTTAACCCCTCCTATCATGTACAATTTTTTTGCAGTCACGATGTTATAAAATATGCTTACCCCATCCATCTGCCATACCTAAATAAACCACATCCACTGCTCATACTCAATAGGTTTTTGGTCCTTAAAGTTTCCTTAGTTTCAGTTATATATCAAATATCATTGTATACTCATACTCTCAACTTTATCACCCCTTCTTTAATCTGAATGAGAGATTGGGGCCAAATATACCCCTGTATTACATGGCACGTATATTGCATATCATTCTATATTCTCATTTGCATTCACAATTATATCCCCTGTTTTCATGTTTCACATAGCGTGCCCTTCCTCCAATGTGAGAATGTAATAGTAACTCAACACTCACATATATTTCATTACAAAACAGGTTCATAATCTTACATACAAAAAGATCTGCTTTTGCATATTTCTCCATGCTCATCTCAAATAATAACTACTCAAGTAGTGCATTTATGTTCAAAGCCGCTATAGATGAACCAAAGTGTTATAATCAGTTGATCCTTTTTCTCACCTGAAGATGGACAAATAGAAACCACCATCTTCTGAATCAAAAAAGATTTAACAAAACAACAAATCCTTTCAGTAAAACCTATTACTCCTAAAATCATACTTCTATTTACTTTTGTGAAATACTCACTTCAAACCGTCAACACAGTATAAACTGCATACTATTCCTGCAGAGTGAGATTGCTTCCTGTGGAGCCTTAATAAATCCCCTTTTCCACTTCTCCCAAGCTCTTTCTAAGTTGTGGAGGTCTCAATCTAACTGAAAAACAGAATGTTATAACTTCTTAATCAAAATTTGTTTCCGCTTCATTATTACCTATCAAGCAACTCCTCAAACATTGCATCATCCCTTACCCTCACTGAATGTGTCACCATCACCACTGAAACCTCATTTTGAAACAGGAAACTATTTTAGCATTTGCGAGGGCCTGCTACTTATCCTTCCTCTCATTACTGACCCACATCTGTCGCTGGTTTCATTTAAACACACCAAGGGAATAACTGGGGATCAAACCTGGCTGTCAGCCTCCTATGAAAAATGCCTCTTAAAGGTTCAAAGGCCTAAGCCTTCTCCTCTTTTATGATTCCCTGATCTTACAGTGCCAAGGTATCAGACCCACCAGGACAAGAACCCAGGCCGAATTGACCAGTAACTCTTCCTGGAATGAAAGAGACCTTTGATGTGCACAGAGGATGCAGTGAAACGTTATAAGCGCTGGGATGCCTCCGGGTAGCTATGCGCTTTACAAGTGCTGTTTCATTCATTCTTTCATCATAGGCGACACTCCCATGACACAGGTAAAAAGGCCTATTCACACTACTGATCACTACTAAACACAAAACGGGTATGCTGCCACCACCGTGTTCCTGGTAAGGGCAGTAGCTCTCGATTAATATGAGGCTTGCATTTGGTGTGCCCCTCCCCGTCTACAAAGACCACATTACCATGAGACAGGCCTAAGTCATGGCACACATGCATAATCTGTGTTCGTCCATGATCAAAAATCAGTACCAGGGAGATTGTGTGAAATGCACAGTTGTCCTCACTTTTGCGCACCATTGTCTCCCTGAGGTCCTCTTTCTTCTAGAAACCTTTCTTATGACAATCGTTGCCCCTATTTGACGCATAGGGGCTATGACAGGGTCTTTCATGTAGGCTATACCCTTGGATCCAGAGAAGTAGCCATTTTGCTATGACACTCCTTCCCTTTCTCTGTTATTCATGAAACGCGCGACCCGCAGGGTCACTTACTTGTGCTGACAGGAACATTGGCGGACCAGACTATTCTCCTAGTGAGCGCATATGATCCACCCTCATCCCTCAGTGCCTGCCTCTGAGACCACTCCAAACTCTTCTGGGCCTTCCATGGGCACTGATTGGAAGCGATTTTAATGCGATGCCTGACCCAGAACTAGACACCACTGGGTCCCCTACCATTTCTAGGTGAACCGGTGCATGCCACTTTTTGGATTGGGTCCCTACGCTCGGCCTCTGTGATGCCTGGAAGACATGGCATCCAAGGAACCATCAGTTAACACATACATGGTTGCTTTCCACACTCACTCGCAAATAGATCTGGTTTTCTTGCCTGCTCTGGAATGTTTCACTATTTTGCAAGTCCAAATTCTTCCCCATGGAATATCGGACCATTCCCCTCTTTACCTCCATCTTGGCCCTTTTAAAACTGGCCAGCCAGCTATGTGGCACCTTAATGCCTGGTAATTTCAGGATGGGACTTTCGTTCAAGCTCTTAGTGCTGAACTCCAGGCCTATTTTCGCAGCAACCAGAGCTTGGTTGCAAAGGTTAATACCCTTTGTACTGCCAGCAAGGCAGCCCTAATGGGATTTGCCAAGCTTCACATCAAGGCACAGGAGCGTGCTTGATCCTGTCGCATCACCCAACTGGAAGCATGCACCCTCCGCATAGAACGTCACCTCGTGTCTGACCCCCAGGACGACATTTCTCGCCAGCTGCATTTTCTTTGTGAAGAAATACGTCTCCAGTCCCTCGAAGCCGCCAAGCACCTTTGGTGGGCTACAACAGCTAGGATGTTTGGATGGGGAGACAAAAAGGGAAGTTGCTGCCTTGCTGGCCTCCTGTCAGCAGGTGGACAGGATTATACCTGAAATTACTGACGAGTATGGCCATCTGTGTCACACCCTTCTGGAGATTTTGCAAGCATTTGCACGCTACTATCAAGGTTTATACACGCCCCCCTCAGGGAGTGATACAAGTTCCCTGCCCAATTCCTTGATGCTGCTCCCCTTCCACACCTATTCCTGGCTGAGACCTGCATGCTAGACGAGCCGTTCACAGACGCGTTGCTGGTTATGGCTTTGGGGAAAACTCCTGAACCCGACGGTTTTCCTACTGAATTTTACACTACAGTCTGTGAGATACTAATCCCTCACCTCCTGTCACTTTACAAAGAGGTTTGCCACAATGGCGCCTTTCCTCCAGAGTTAGATTCTGCATCTATTGTGGTGATCCCCAAAACACAACCCCCATCCAAGTCACACACTGACTCTGGCCCAATATCCCTCATTAACGGGGAGGTCACAATCTTTGCCACCATGCTGGTCACTCACTTCAAGCAAGTCCCTTCTACGCTGATTTATCCGGATCAATGTGGCTTCATGCCGACTCACAGCATGAGGCACTGCCTCCGGCGCCTTCATGTGGCCCTGGCTCACTGTTATTGATTGCCACAGGATCTTTTCTTTGTTTTTCATTGACTTTGAAAAGGCCTTCGATACAGTAGACTGGGGTTACCTCCACATAGTGCTGACCCGTGCTGGAGTCAGACCTCAATTTTCTGGAATGATTCGAGCCCTGTACTCCAACCCTACTGCGTGGGTCCAAATTAATGGCATCCTTTCCACAGCCTTTCCCATCGGATGGGGGACCAGACAGGGCTACCCCTCCCGCCAACTCCTTTTTGCACTTTCAATTGAGCCACTAGCCCAACTTATTCGTACAGATACCCAGTTAAGAGGTTGGATGTGGTGCAACGGTCAGGATGACCGTATAGCTTTATATGCAATTGATGTCAATCTTTATCTACCGGACCCTGATCTCTCCACCTTCTGCACCGCTTTGAGGATGCCTCCGGTCTTAAAATGAATCCCTCCATGTCAATATTGGTCCCCCTGGCTCCATCTATAGACTGATTTGATTGGCAAACAAATATTCCTCTCCGTTGGCTCAGAGGTGTCTGGGTTGCCCTACACCCTGAACCCACTTGGACCCTCAGTCACCAACCCCTGGTTCAGAAGGCTAAGACAGACCTTACAAAATGGCAATCCCTTCCCATAAACATAATGGGCTGTATAGCTTTATATACAATTATGGTTTTGACGCAGTTTCTATCAGTTTTTTAAAACTTACTGCTTCATTTGCCGCAAACATGGTTCCTGGCTTTGGAAAGGATGGCCGTGTCTGAACTGGGGTGGTGGAGTGAGCTAAAGAATGATGATGGATTAAACCCAGATCAGTTGACTGGGGGTGAGTGTTTGATTAGCTCAAGCGCTCCGCCCATCATCCCCTTTGGTATCGCTTTGTTCGCCCTAGGTTGGCAGGGTATGCCCAGACGTGGGTCCCTTGCTCACTTTGCCACTGGATTCAAGCTAGCCTGGCTGATGACGGCTGAAATGCCAGAAACCGGTCCCAAGATGCTTGTTTCCGGTCCAGGGAAGACATGGCTTGGCAGTTCGGGCTGGACTGTTCCCATGAGACACAGGGTCAGACTGATTTGCATATGGCCGTGTCTGAACTGTGGTGGTGGAGTGAGCTAAAGAATGATGATGGATTAAACCCAGATCAGTTGACTGGGGGTGAGTGTTTGATTAGCTCAAGCGCTCCGTCCATCATCCCCTTTGGTATCGCTTTGTTCACCCTAGGTTGGCAGGGTATGCCCAGACGTGGGTCCCTTGCTCACTTTGCCACTGGATTCAAGCTAGCCTGGCTGATGACGGCTGAAATGCCAGAAACCGGTCCCAAGATGCTTGTTTCCGGTCCAGGGAAGACACTGGCTTGGCAGTTCGGGCTTGGACTGTTCCCATGAGGCACAGGGTCAGACTGATTTGCATATGGCCGTGTCTGAACTGGGGTGGTGGAGTGAGCCTCAGAATGATGATGGATTAAACCCAGATCAGTTGACTGGGGGTGAGTGTTTGATTAGCTCAAGCGCTCCGTCCATCATCCCCTTTGGTATCGCTTTGTTCGCCCTAGGTTGGCAGGGTATGCCCAGACGTGGGTCCCTTGCTCACTTTGCCACTGGATTCAAGCTAGCCTGGCTGATGACGGCTGAAATGCCAGAAACCGGTCCCAAGATGCTTGTTTCCGGTCCAGGGAAGACATGGCTCGGCAGTTCGGGCTGGACTGTTCCCATGAGGCACAGGGTCAGACTGATTTGCATATGGCCGTGTCTGAACTGGGGTGGTGGAGTGAGCTAAAGAATGATGATGGATTAAACCCAGATCAGTTGACTGGGGGTGAGTGTTTGATTAGCTCAAGCGCTCCGTCCATCATCCCCTTTGGTATCACATCCTTCTTTTGGCATGGGTCTCGACCCCATCTTGCATATGTTCACTGTCAGCGAGGTCCTTATGATGGTGGCTTGGGGATGACCAATCTTTATCTTTATTATTTAGCATCTCATCTCTCAGTCATTCATGATATGTTTAATGGGGGTGGTCGGATCCTGCTTATCGACTTGAGCTATTTTTTGGGGGCTTCCGTCACCTGCAGGCCATACTCTATAGCTCTCTAATTCCTAACTCTCTGCCCCCAGGTGTCCAGGATGAGTCTCTCGGACATGTACAATGGGACGCCAAGCTTACACAGAAAACACCTCTCTGGCATGGCACTTGGCTGAGGGGGGTGGCATTACTGGAAGGTTTTATGAGCTGGAACCTTATTGGCATCACACAACTAAGCGACATCTGGTCAGGGATGCACATATGCTCCGGCCAGGACCTCCAGACCACTTATGCCATTACCCATACACAATTCTCTAAATATCTCCAACTCTGGCACACACTTCATTCTCATATCCTGACACTCTGAGAGTTTAGTCAACTTGAGGACAAGCTTCTTATGGGTAACCTGGGCCGTGACGGAATCTTTCAGATTTATCGTACAGTGATGATCAATGCTCACTATTTTCACCAGACTATGACTAATCCAAACATACTATCTCTACTAGGCCTACCTCTCCCTGTCTGAATGCATCAGGTGAGCCTCCTCCCAGATACCTCCTGCCACCGTTGTGGGCTGGACCCTGCCGATTTTTATCATATGGTGTGGTCCTACTCTCTGATTCACACCTACCGGTCTGCAGTGGTCAATGACCTTACCGAAATCCTAGGACCTGAGATTCCTCTTTCCCCTTTACTGATGCTGCTTGGTGTCTTCGAGGGCTCCGGAGGCACAAGAGCAGAGCACTCATTTCTAGGCACAGTCCTTCTGGTCACCAAACGAGATATTGCTGCTCGCTGGAGGTCTTCTAGTCCTACCACCCTTTCATTATGGCGCTGAGGTGTGGACTCGTGTGCAATACAAGAACAACCAGTATATGAACCAAGGGGCTGCCCCATAAGTATGGACACGTTTGAGGGAATTGACTAGGCCAATTTGTTTAGGACTAAAACTAATATTGTGATGTGGATGTTCCTTCTTTTAAATGTACAGCATTGTTTGATTGTTGTAGCGTTGACCAAACGCTACGTCACTCTCTGTAATACAATAGCAGTGTGTCATTTTGTTATATCTTACCATCTTTCATCGTTTAAAATTCATAAAATCTGGTTATCAAAAAAATAGATATCAATGTTGCTGGGGGCACTCAGGGCAGGAGTGCACATCCATCACTATGTAGGGGACTTTTCCATCCCAACATAGAGTTGTCTATGATGTTATTCAGAAACCTGAGGTTAAAAACATCGAGAAAATTCACTTATACCCATCTATAATTTAATTGTATTTATGGTCCCCACAATCATCTGCCCCTGCTTTCAAGGAGTATTCCTGGAGCCATACATAACATGAACTCTTATCCCAGTCCAAATTTAAAAAAATGATACATGGCATCCTAGCACCCACCCCAACCACCCTCTGTGGCTTCTCTTCCCCTCGCTTCAGAAGCTGCGCTCCCTGCTTTCTTGACCTGTTTTGTTTTCAACTATAGCTACCTCATAGCAGTGAATTACCAGATTTACAATCGGATGTAAACAATAAATATTTCCTATGAAAGCCATACATAAAATTAAAAATTAAGGGGCAGATTTACAATTCCTGGCGCATCCCTGCAAATCAGCAGGGATGCGCCAGGAAACTTGCGACATGCATCACCATCCTTGCGCCACCACTGATGCGCCGCATTTACAATGCGGCGCATAATGTGCGCAAGGAAATGCAGATGCGTGTCGCATCTGCCGCCGTAACGTTGGCTGCAGTGCTGGAGTTGTGTCGCCGGCGCGACGCAACTCCAGCACTGTGCCGACCCGGCCTATCTTGCACATGGTGCGTCACACCTTACGCCTGCTTCAAGCAGGTGCAAAGGTTTAGATGCACCGGGGTCGGAAAAAGTGACTGAGTGAAATCTAGTAGATTTCACTCAGCCACTTTGCGAGCGTTCCTGCGCCGGAACGCCCCCCTGCTCCGGAACGCCCACATGAAACCTGGCGCAGGTTTCATGTGGCGCAGGCTTTACAACGTGACGCATCTCCTAGATGCGTCACGTTGTAAATACCCGCAGCATGGCGCTGGCTTTACGCCGCCGGTGCGTCACAGAAGTGACGCAACGGCGGCGCAAAGTGTCGCAAGGGGCTTGTAAATCTGCCCCTAAGTGTATCCATCCTCCTATAACCCACTGCTCCTGATATTAGAGTAACAATACACAGTATGACTGGGATTTGTGCAAAGTCAGCTGGAAAATGAAAGGAGGCCAGTGAAGGGAGGCTCCCTTGGTGAAATAAATTAATCATTTCCAACCCAAAGCTTATAGATCAGTTCACCGGCAAAACTACCTTAGTTAAAGTGTTTTAGTAACTGAAGGGAACTTGAAATGTATTTGACAGTATTGATTATCATTCTTTTGGTTTTTCTTTTGATTCTTATTTGTGTAAAAACTACAAACGATGCCTGGACGAGGAGCATTACCGAGAAATTTCCACCTGGACCGAGACCCCTCCCGCTGATTGGAAACCTGCATCTTCTCAACCTGAAGAGACCGCATAAAACCTTCCTAGAGGTAACATGATTTATTTTTCCGCTCTCATCTTTAAAATGCAGTGCAACATATGAGTTGAGTACATTCCATGTACTGAAAGATTTAGCAGATGTGTCAAAAATATCTGCCCCTTTAAAAAGGCACCAGGTAGTTCAAAAGATTATTTTGGCCTGGAAAGAGGTATTAAGTTACGCAGGAATATCGTTTCATGTGCCCATACTCCTCAGTCATTCGTCGTATTTCTACATTTCAGGAATAATTATTCTGTCGCTTTAATCATATCTATTTTTCTCTATATTGTGCTCGAAGTCCCTATTTGCTCACAACCCCTACTGTTTACATTTATTTCACTATTTCAAGAAAGTAATTTGCTGATTTTTAATCATCTCGGTTTCCTTCTTTATATTGATTCTATCAACTTCTATTTCATGCAACTTATTTACTCCTGCACGGTTTGACTTTTTTATGCCAGCTGAATTTTCATGCATGTATTACTCTATAAATTAAGCAATGCCACACTACCCTTTATTTTATTGTGTTTCTATTGTAATTTATTCCCCCGTTTCCCCTTTGAATATCATAGTTTTTTTCCCCTGTAGCATGTCACCAAAGTTCTCGTTATAGCGCCTAGGCGTCTGGTTTAGCCTTGATCGTGCTACATTCCATGTCATAAAAAATACAAATAAACTACTATATTGCTGTCATTTTTTTTAAATGCCACTGGATAAACTTTAGCCAGCTCTAGCAGATATGAATGCTAACTGTGTTTGGAAGGCACTGAAAGATTTTTAGAATACAAACCATGGCTAATAAACATCTACTGTGGAAAAAAATACTTCACATATAAAAAAACTGAAAATGGGTGTGCTGCACTTGTTGTATACATTCCAAACTTTAGTCGTTATTTGTTCTGCTTCGTATGAAAAAGAAAATAGATAACAATGACGAATGTAAACCTATGGTCATAGGAAGGCTTGCAACATTATTCATACTGCTACTACTACTAATGCTACTACTACTACTATTGCTAATAATAATAATAGTGAGTATTTATCTCCGGGATATTATAAAATAAATGATTCCTTGGTGGGTCAATCACTTGTGATGTTTATCCAGCTGAATCGAATCAGTGTATCTATCTCAGAGGAATGAAAGGTTGAGCTGGCTGTGTCAGAGTATCAGCCTGGGACCTGACATTGGCAGGCTGATGTCTGCAACAACTGAGCTAATTCACAGATACAGGACAGGATGATTAATCATTAGAGAATGTTAAACAGTGTACAAGGACTATACTTAGAGATATCTCAATGAATTTCACGGAACACATCACACAAAACTACTGTTCTAAATGGTACAGGAAGCCATAAATACACAAATATAGCATATGTATTTGTATAATAACTAAATAAAGGAAAATATTGATTTGATCAAAAGGTATTCATGTTAGAAAATAAGAAAGTCTTTGTTGGGGGGGCGCTAGAGGGCGCCAAGCAAGATGGCCGCACCTCCGTGAGGCTCCTGCTGCTCGGGACAAGATCCGCCAGCTATCCGCTTCGTATCCAGCCCCACATGCCTGAAAAAACACTGACGTGACAGCTATTACCTTGTGCTGCCTTCTACAATCGCTATTTCGCCGCAAATTGCCCGAGAACTCCAGCAACAGCCTCCTGCCTTGCTGCGCCAGGCCACAACAAAATGGCGGCCACGATGGTCACGGCTGCCTAAACAGTTCTCCAGCGCGCTGCAGCCTCCCAAATCCTGATGCACTACTAGCCCAAAGGACTGCGCAACTCCTGTCACCTCGAGGGCCGGTACGCGGTGACTGCACAGCCGACTGCAGCGTATCGAGGTCCCCGTGGCCAGCGCTCTGCTCTGCTCCCGCCACGGCCCGGAAGAACTGACCTGTTGCTGCCCGGTGAGATGCCCGCGACCCACATTGCTGCCGCGACGCCTCTCTTACCTCAGGGATCCCGGACAGCAGACCCACCTGCGGAGAGACGCGGTGAGCGCCGACGATACTCCCGGGTCTGGGGACAGACGCTTTCACCTGGATCTGGCGGGGCCCTATCAGGGCCCTGCGAGGCCACGCCGCACGATCGAGCACCCCGGACCTGTAGAACTGCCCATCGGGGAGGAACGCATTACCGCTGGAACCCTGGTGAGTCTGCCACGCTGCCCCGCAGAGCCCGCCTGCCACCCTGTGCCCCTCCAACATTCCCCACGGGAGAAGCGAGACCTGGCAGACTCCTCTGAAGTAAACTGAGAGCTCTAGGCCGCTACTGGCCTCTGACCCCCTTCATTGACTGCACCATTTGTCTGCCCCAAACAGCCCTTCTCTCAATCTACGTGGCTCCTGTTATACACACTGCAAAATTTACGAACTGCTGGGCACAGACCCCATTGGTCTTTATTTGTGGACGCTTCTGAACCACGTGAAACGCTGGAGGTAATATCCGCCTATAACACTGCGCACCGCCTGAGTAGAGTCCACACTGCTGAATTGCTTCCCTGCCTGCCCGCAACTCAGCCGCCAACACTGTGCGCTCTTTCCACCGATCTGCCCAGCCGTGCCTGCCTGGAAACCAAATTAAGCAGAGAGGCGGCCTGACCCTGCGGGCCTCGGAAACCGCAGGCCCCTCCGACCTACACAAGGCTACGTCGCTGGACTCCGTTGGGACAGGGAAAAGCGCTAAACGCGGCCACCAACGCCCCCCCCTCTGGAGCCACCCACGGCTACCTCTTCAACCCGGTCCGGCGCTTCTGCCCCCCCACGAGGAGTCAACATCCCGACATGGGCCGCACAGACGCTAAACAGCCTAAACTGAACTTTGAAGCCAAGAAGTCTTCACGATCCCAGACAGAGATGGAGGGCGAACAATCCACAGCCCCTGATCAACCAACGTCTACAGATGACCTGAAAGCCCTCCTTATCGCCATACAATCAAGCCTCACCTCCATCGAAACTAAAATGGACACCATGAACGTGCGCATCGACACCCTAGCACACAAAAGTGACCAACATGGAGAGAGGCTCAAGGAAACTGAACAACGCATTTCCGACTTAGACGATGCCTCCGCCACCACCATCAGTAAAACATTGGACATGGAGAAAGTGTTGAAACTTATAGCTGCAAAAAATGAGGACTTGGAATCGCACTCGAGGCGCAACAATTTGCGAATCTTAGGTGTACCAGAATTTACCGCCACTGGCAAGATGGAGGACTATGTGGAACGTATGCTGGTGGCCGCCTTTGGCAGGGAGGCATTCTCCTCGGTGTTTATCGTAGAAAGGGCGCACCGCTCACTGGCTCCCCGCCCAGTGCCGGGAGCCCCTCCCCGTCCCATAGTCGTGAGGATTCTCAACTACCGAGACCGGGATGTTTCTCTTCGTCTCGCCAGAGAACGCAAAAAGGTAATCTTTGACGGCACAGGAGTCTCCCTATACCCTGATGTGAGAAGTTGGCCTGGCATATGCTGTCCACTAATTGTAGTGGGCACCTTGCACCAGTCCAAATCGACTCTTATGGTAGGTAGGTTAAAGACAACCTTATTGAAAGCTATCCTAGTGGTAGCTGTGGAGAGCAGCCTTCAGGCTAAGTCTTGAAGGAATGTAAAGCAGCTTGTTTTACCAGTCTATAATCTCTTGAGTGACCAAATGAAAGAGCACCACACCAGGTATATATTCAAAATATATGTATTTATTACTAAACACACCCCTCTAGTCTCTTTATGAGGCTAGAGTTCGAAGTACATAGGTTATAAGATCTTAAATCACAGTAATAGCACAAATACACGTTTGGGCCCTAGGGGCGTACCAAACCATATACCAATAAAGTGGTATGCGAACCACGACTGAACTAGACACTAGGCCTAGAGCCTCTAGAAGTGCTTGGACCACAAGGAACCACCCAAGGTAGTGACACAGGGGACCCACGGGAGACGCGTGCAGTGTAAATACACAACCGCGATACGCCGTTAACTTCTATGGAGAAAGTCGGGATCGGGAAAATAGAGGAAAGGGACACTTTAAAGAGGACTAGGACAAAACCCTTTGAGATCTAGGACTTTGAAGAGTCTCTACCCACGGGAGCACCGGAGTACTCGTGTTACCTCACCCAGGGAAGCCGGGTGCATAGGTGCCTTTCGGGGTCGGGTTTCGTCGTCGTTTCTTATGGCGATCTGCTGCAAAGTGCTGCTGGCGACCAGGAGAAAAGTGTCCGGGTGGATCCAAGAGTGGATCGGAGTTCTGAAGAACCTGAAAGCAGAGGGGACAGAGTCTGGGTCACTAGCCAGTGACCAGGAGGGCGATGGACAGATGCCCACCGATGTCGAGTGCTTCAAGTTCGTTGACGGTCGTCTTGACTCTTCAGCCACGAGGTCCGGGAGGCGTTGTCGGCGACCAGGAGCAGGATTCGGGCTGTTGCTCGATGTCTGTCGAGTGCAGAGGTGTCGGCGACCAGATTGGACCCAACAGGCCTTGGCAACGGCAAGTCTCGAGTAAGATGTAGATCGTCGATGATGCAGACCAGCAAGGTCTGGGGAACTCACCCAGCAAGGGTAAGTGAGGGCAGGCCTGGAGCAACCAGACTGCCAAGTAAAGAAAAGATTGGCCTTCGGTAAGGGCTACTAGCCAACGGGCTAGCGACCGCGAAGGAGCCTCGTGACGCCGCACGTGGAGCTGGCTTACAGGACACTCGTGGAGTGGGGGCCAGTGATCTTCGGTGCAGGTGGTGCTGGAGGCTAGGGCTACTCGGAGCCCAAAGCACGACTTCTTGGGAGACCCAGAAGATGGTGCACTTGCAAGTGTGCTCGGTGTCCAGGGGTCACGGTCTCAAGTCACCCACGATAGCCACGGGCCTCAGCTTTGCTGGGGACTCAGGGTAGCCTCGGGGAAGTCTGAGAATCCACCTCTGGTGATGCGATGACTTCGGCGTCCGACGGGAGCTTCAGTAATGCGAACCGGACAGATGCTTCTTTGGTGCCTGCCAAGCAGGGGAGTCACTCCTTGACCCCAAGGGAGATTCTTCAGTCCTCTAATCGTGAGTAGAGCGTCGAAGGTCCAGGATTCTGTTTCAGAGTTTCGTCCAGGTATAATCTAATCTTGCTGTGGCAAGGGTTCCCCATTTTAACCAGTAAAACAGGGAGGGACTAACTCTATGACCCCACCTATGGGAGGGTCAAGGGAGGGGGTGGCTACACCCACTTCCCTTTGTCCAGTTTCGCGCCAGAGCAGGGGCAGGTAGCCCCTGAGCTGGTTTGAACTGGCATATGCACAGAGGAGCCTTTTGCTCCCCCAGTGCAGGACTTCAAAGCACTCTAAGAGTGCACCCACCCAGCCCCAATACACATTATCCTGTCTGGGGAGGTGGTCACACCTCCCTGCAACAGGAAACCTATTGTCCAGGCCTCCCCTGCCGGAGTTTCGTCCAGCAGCAGGAGGCCAGACTTGTGTCTGTGGCAGCAGCATCCATTTTGTGATGCCAGGGCTTCAGAAAGAAGTTACCGGGTAAGCCAGAGTTAACATGTCTTTCCCTCTAGAAGGGTGGAATGCTACCCCCGCCGCCAGGATTGGCGGGGGGTAGTATTCCAAGATGTTTGACACCAAACACGACATGTTTAGGTGCAGCCATTCCAAAGTTAGCATTTTACCGCGAGGATATAATGCGCTTAAGAGTATATGGTCAGGCTGCACTACAAACAGCATCAGAGATGGTCTCCGAACGCTGCAGAGGGGCCCTGCTCATGCAGGGGCACCCTCTCACATAGGAACCATGCACTCTGCCTTTAGGATTGATAAGGCCTGCCTTAGGAGTGACTTATAGGTTTATATGTGTGTATGTATTTAGTGATATAGGTAACCTATATCACAGTAAGGGGTGCATGCACCACCTTACCCAGGCTGCAGTAGCAGACCTGTGGTGTCAGTTTGGATGGCCTTCCAGGGGTGGCATAATACATGCTGCAGCCCCTGGCAGGCCTCTGAGGTACCTATGCCCTTGGTACATAGTATACCATATACTAGGGACTTATAAGGGCACTCCAGATTCCAATCAGAGATGTGCCTAAGGCACATGGAAACCTTTTACAGAGAAAGCAGATAGACTGGGGCCCTGAATAGCAGGATCCCAGTCCAACTAAGTCATAAACCAGCAAAACACCATAAAAAAAGTGGGGGCAACCATATAGTCAGATTCCACCTTCCTACATAACCCCCCCCAAACGAAAGGAGATAAGGCTAACCTTGGCCAGTTGAGCCTATATTGACTAAGTGGCCATATAAGGAAGCACCTGCACTAGCATGGTTGCCCCCTATGTTATGGTCCACTAAGCAATCCCTCACCCTAAGGGTATGAGAGGGTCTCCACCATGGGGAATCACTACCTCTGGTGTGCTTAGGTAAAGTACAAGGCTGGTGAGGTGTCTGAGTAGGGAAGTGAGGCCCTAGGAATGTTGGCCTCAGCTTCCTCAGATCACTGGTCACCATGTATGCCTGTCTTTCCATGACTGAGTTGCACTTTGCTCTAAGGGTCAACCTTTGGCTGCCTACAGCTGGGGGTTGGGTCCCTTTGGATGGAACACTGGAGGGACATGGCAGGTTTGGAACCTTCTGGTCCCAGGTTTGCCCTTGCCTACCAGAGTCCTTCTGGGGGAGGTCCCTACATAAAGGTATGGGGGATCCCTCAGTGTGTAGAGGAATTTTCACCTGGCTAGGGCTACTAGACTGGGTGCCCCTAATCTGCTGATGGGGGGCTTCCTCTGGACAGGGGGCCCTGGGGGGTCCACTGACCTCCCTGACCTCTGCAGCCCTGGGCTGACTGAGGCAGGGTAGAGAGGGGCAGGTTACCTGCTCCAGACTGGGTACCACCTTGGAAGGGTCCTCTGCCATCAGGGGTGTGGCCAGGCCAGGCCTGACTACCTCTGTGGCAGTTCCTTCACTAGGGGTAGGGTCAGTTCCCTGAGGAGGCTGACCCTTACCTATTGTCTGGGGGAAGAAGACTTTTCTTCAACCCTTGTGCTCTCTTTTGGGGGAGAGTGGGCCATTCTTTCAGGCTCCATCTCTCCAAATTCTTGGGCTGGGGCTGTGGCCATCACAGCCCCACTAACCTTTACAGGGACGCCCAACATCCTAAGATGGGTTTGGTGTTCAACTTCAGCCCAGGCTGAAATTTCCAAATCATTGCCCATCAGGCAATCTACAGGTAAGGTGGGGGACACTGCCACTCTCTTTGGGCCTGTGACCCCCTCCCAGCTGAGATTGACTATGGCCATGGGGTGATCTGTTCTGACACCATCAATGTTGGTCACCTGGTACTTAAACTCAGGTAAAAACTGGTGAGGGGGGACTAGTTTCCCTGCCACCATGGTGACACTAGCCCCTGTGTCCCTAAATGCCACAGCTTTCTGACCATTAATCATTGGCTCCAGTCTGTACCTGCCCAATGCTATGGGACCCATGGTAAAGGTGGCAAATCCTATACCACCATCAGAGTCAGAGGAGTCTGTTGAGGGGTCCCTGTCTAAACTAGGGCCCACCTCTGTTCCTCTTGCAAAAGCACCTAACTTTTTGGGTGCACTACTCCCAACTGGAGGATTACTACTGGTAGTACCAGGAGGGGTGGTAGTAGTTGTGGGAGGAACATTTTCTTTATTGCCAATCCTGGGGCAACTGGGATCAGTTTTCCAGTGCCCAGGCTTTTTACAGACATGGCAATAGGGTTTCTTTTCAGGAGAGGAAGGAGTTTGGGACCCACCCCCAGAAGAGGAATTTTGGGGCCCTGTAGGGGACTTATCCTTAGATTTATCCCCACCTTTCTCTTGGGACTTAGTAGAATCTTTCTTCTGGTCACCACCCTGATTTCTAGTTTTTACTCTGGTTCTGACCCATTTGTCTGCCTTCTTTCCCAATTCTTGGGGAGAGGTCAGATCAGAGTCCACCAGATACTGGTGCAAAAGCTGGTTTTGACAATTATTAAGGATCTGCTCCCTCATAATCAAATTGTACAATCCTAAAAAGTCATGCACTTTGTTGCCATGTATCCAACCTTCCAGAGCCTTTGTAGCACAATCTACAAAATCAACCCAGTCTTGAGTCTGAGCTTTTTGGGTGTCTCTGAACTTCAACCTATACTGTTCAGTGGTTAGGCCAAACCCATCTATCAGAGCACTCTTCAAGACTGTGTAATTGTCAGCATCCTCTTCTCTTACAGTGAGGAGCTTGTCTCTACCTTTGTCTGCAAAGGAGAGCCACAAGATTGCTGCCCACTGCCTCTGGGGGACCTTCTGAACTTTACAGGCCCTCTCCAGTGCAGTTATCCATTTGTGGATGTCATCCCCACTCTGGTAGGGAGGGACAATCTTGTTTAGGTTTCTATGGTCATAAGACCTTTCCCTATCTCTAGGGATATTGCTGCCACCATGGGACTCTAGTCCCAACTTTCTTCTCTCTCTAAGGAGATCTAGGGATTCTCTATCTAAAGCCAATTGCTTCTTCCTGATCTCTAGTTGAGTTTCCTCATACTGGACCAGTCTCTTTCTTCTCTCATGAGAGGATTCCCTCCTGTGAGAAGAAACAGAGCTCCCTATTGAGGTGCCAGAGTGGTTAGACTCCTGAGAAGGAGACCTAGACTTTCTGAGCACACTCATAATCCTTCCTGGGGGGACAAAGGTGTGGTTCTCTAGATCCTCATCTTCATCTTCCCCAGAAGGGATTGGGTTCTCCAGGTCAGGGTCATTGTCACCCTCCTGGTCAGTTTCAGAGGGGGGCTGGGGGTAGTGGTACCCCTGGCCCCTTCCTCATCTGCTGGCCCACCCTCTGCTCCTACCCCTTCAGTCTCTGAGGACTTACTAAGATCATAAGCCACCAACAACTCCTGGAGGTGTTGGGTGGTGGGACTTTGGCCTGTCCTTAATTTCCTCACGTTACACAAAGCTCTCAATTCCAAGAATGGGAGTGTGTCATACTTGGAGGGTGGAAGCTCAATGGCTTCCTGCAAGGCATCTTTGGATCCTGCTTTTAAAGACATTACTAGTGTGGTGTGGTGTATGCACTACCTACTCTAGTGTGGCCTACTAAACTCTCTTGAGTTGTAGAAAGGGTTGTGCTATCCCTTAACACACAACTCTAAGTTCAGTAGAACTTACTGTTATTCTAAGCTTAAATTATATGTACCTTAGGTACCTTTAGTGGTTTTCAGTTGATCAATTCAATTGAGATTATCTGGTAAAACAATAGCAAGCTGGAATCCCACACGCTGCACACCAATGTGAGAAGTTGGCCTGGCATATGCTGTCCACTAATTATAGTGGGCACCTTGCACCAGTCCAAATCGACTCTTATGGTAGGTAGGTTAAAGACAACCTTATTGAAAGCTATCCTAGTGGTAGCTGTGGAGAGCAGCCTTCAGGCTAAGTCTTGAAGGAATGTAAAGCAGCTTGTTTTACCAGTCTATAATCTCTTGAGTGACCAAATGAAAGAGCACCACACCAGGTATATATTCAAAATATATGTATTTATTACTAAACACACCCCTCTAGTCTCTTTATGAGGCTAGAGTTCGAAATACATAGGTTATAAGATCTTAAATCACAGTAATAGCACAAATACACGTTTGGGCCCTAGGGGCGTACCAAACCATATACCAATAAAGTGGTATGCGAACCACGACTGAACTAGACACTAGGCCTAGAGCCTCTAGAAGTGCTTGGACCACAAGGAACCACCCAAGGTAGTGACACAGGGGACCCACGGGAGACGCGTGCAGTGTAAATACACAACCGCGATACGCCGTTAACTTCTATGGAGAAAGTCGGGATCGGGAAAATAGAGGAAAGGGACACTTTAAAGAGGACTAGGACAAAACCCTTTGAGATCTAGGACTTTGAAGAGTCTCTACCCACGGGAGCACCGGAGTACTCGTGTTACCTCACCCAGGGAAGCCGGGTGCATAGGTGCCTTTCGGGGTCGGGTTTCGTCGTCGTTTCTTATGGCGATCTGCTGCAAAGTGCTGCTGGCGACCAGGAGAAAAGTGTCCGGGTGGATCCAAGAGTGGATCGGAGTTCTGAAGAACCTGAAAGCAGAGGGGACAGAGTCTGGGTCACTAGCCAGTGACCAGGAGGGCGATGGACAGATGCCCACCGATGTCGAGTGCTTCAAGTTCGTTGACGGTCGTCTTGACTCTTCAGCCACGAGGTCCGGGAGGCGTTGTCGGCGACCAGGAGCAGGATTCGGGCTGTTGCTCGATGTCTGTCGAGTGCAGAGGTGTCGGCGACCAGATTGGACCCAACAGGCCTTGGCAACGGCAAGTCTCGAGTAAGATGTAGATCGTCGATGATGCAGACCAGCAAGGTCTGGGGAACTCACCCAGCAAGGGTAAGTGAGGGCAGGCCTGGAGCAACCAGACTGCCAAGTAAAGAAAAGATTGGCCTTCGGTAAGGGCTACTAGCCAACGGGCTAGCGACCGCGAAGGAGCCTCGTGACGCCGCACGTGGAGCTGGCTTACAGGACACTCGTGGAGTGGGGGCCAGTGATCTTCGGTGCAGGTGGTGCTGGAGGCTAGGGCTACTCGGAGCCCAAAGCACGACTTCTTGGGAGACCCAGAAGATGGTGCACTTGCAAGTGTGCTCGGTGTCCAGGGGTCACGGTCTCAAGTCACCCACGATAGCCACGGGCCTCAGCTTTGCTGGGGACTCAGGGTAGCCTCGGGGAAGTCTGAGAATCCACCTCTGGTGATGCGATGACTTCGGCGTCCGACGGGAGCTTCAGTAATGCGAACCGGACAGATGCTTCTTTGGTGCCTGCCAAGCAGGGGAGTCACTCCTTGACCCCAAGGGAGATTCTTCAGTCCTCTAATCGTGAGTAGAGCGTCGAAGGTCCAGGATTCTGTTTCAGAGTTTCGTCCAGGTATAATCTAATCTTGCTGTGGCAAGGGTTCCCCATTTTAACCAGTAAAACAGGGAGGGACTAACTCTATGACCCCACCTATGGGAGGGTCAAGGGAGGGGTGGCTACACCCACTTCCCTTTGTCCAGTTTCGCGCCAGAGCAGGGGCAGGTAGCCCCTGAGCTGGTTTGAACTGGCATATGCACAGAGGAGCCTTTTGCTCCCCCAGTGCAGGACTTCAAAGCACTCTAAGAGTGCACCCACCCAGCCCCAATACACATTATCCTGTCTGGGGAGGTGGTCACACCTCCCTGCAACAGGAAACCTATTGTCCAGGCCTCCCCTGCCGGAGTTTCGTCCAGCAGCAGGAGGCCAGACTTGTGTCTGTGGCAGCAGCATCCATTTTGTGATGCCAGGGCTTCAGAAAGAAGTTACCGGGTAAGCCAGAGTTAACATGTCTTTCCCTCTAGAAGGGTGGAATGCTACCCCCGCCGCCAGGATTGGCGGGGGGGTAGTATTCCAAGATGTTTGACACCAAACACGACATGTTTAGGTGCAGCCATTCCAAAGTTAGCATTTTACCGCGAGGATATAATGCGCTTAAGAGTATATGGTCAGGCTGCACTACAAACAGCATCAGAGATGGTCTCCGAACGCTGCAGAGGGGCCCTGCTCATGCAGGGGCACCCTCTCACATAGGAACCATGCACTCTGCCTTTAGGATTGATAAGGCCTGCCTTAGGAGTGACTTATAGGTTTATATGTGTGTATGTATTTAGTGATATAGGTAACCTATATCACAGTAAGGGGTGCATGCACCACCTTACCCAGGCTGCAGTAGCAGACCTGTGGTGTCAGTTTGGATGGCCTTCCAGGGGTGGCATAATACATGCTGCAGCCCCTGGCAGGCCTCTGAGGTACCTATGCCCTTGGTACATAGTATACCATATACTAGGGACTTATAAGGGCACTCCAGATTCCAATCAGAGATGTGCCTAAGGCACATGGAAACCTTTTTACAGAGAAAGCAGATAGACTGGGGCCCTGAATAGCAGGATCCCAGTCCAACTAAGTCATAAACCAGCAAAACACCATAAAAAAAGTGGGGGCAACCATATAGTCAGATTCCACCTTCCTACACCTGATTTCACATTGGCTGTTCAAGAAAACTGCAGAAATTTCCTCCCAGTGAAGAAAACACTCCAACAAATGAACATCAAGTATGCCATGCTCTTCCCTGCGCGCCTCAAGATCAATCATCAGGGGAAACAGCACTTCTTTACGAACCCGCAACACGTCTATGACTTCTTAAAAACTCTGCCGGGACTGTCGAAGGACCGATCCTCCCTATCCAGGCGCACCCGAGAAGACGGAGACCCGTCAGACGTGGAATGACAACCCGGGCCGGATCCATGGCACTCATATCTACCCCAACGAGGCACGTTCTGAGATGGCGAACCTCTCCCCTTGATTTCTCCCTACTGACTGCGGGCTCGCACACCCCACATTGAACTGCGACTCATATTCCCCTGCTTGCGGAGACATCCGCCATGGACTGGAAAAGATCTCCGCTAATACCCTCTGAGCACCCTTGCTCACACAAGGAGTTACTGGCTGCCCTCTCTCTCTACCACCGACTCAGGTGAACCCTACACAAACTTGCTTTGAAGTGTTTAATATGTTGGACTCAATCTCCCCTGTTGGGAGCAGGACACAAAGGGAATTTGGGGAGGGGGGGACATCTCACAGCAGGTTTGGGCTGCTGATGTGGGAGGGGGGAGGTCATTGGGAATGTTTTATACCGCTTGTTACCGCACTAATTCACCCATACAAGGGGCGGATGACGCGGCCGCGCAGCGAGACATAGCCGATCATTTGCGACTCGGTTTAGGAGTTAGAGGCTGCGGCGTGAAACCTGCTTTTTTTAAAAATACTCACATTGCGCTGTTTTAAAATTGTTTTATGTTTTGAATTGCCTTTTTGCACTGAATTTGGGAAAGGAGCTGTGTTTAATGCTCCGGGGGGATCTTTAGGCGGGCTTCTTCAAACGTAGGTCAGCAGTTTAGCTGCGACGGCCTCTTTGCTCACCACTCCTCTTAAGGGGCGGATGACGCAGCCGCGCAGCGAGACATAGCCTATACCGATCATTAGCGGCTCGGTTTAAGAGTTAGAGGCTGTGGCGTGAAACCTGCTATTTTTAAAAATACTCACATTGCGCTGTTTTAAAATTGTTTTTATGTTTTGAATTGCCTTTTTGCACTGAATTTGGGAAAGGTGCTGTGTTTAATGCTCCGGGGGGATCTTTAGGCGGGCTTCTTCAAACGTAGGTCAGCAGTCTAGCTGCGACGGCCTCTTCGCTCACCACTCCTCTTAAGGGGCGGATGACGTGGCCACGCAGAGGACGCGTGCAGCGGGCGTGCCACTGGCGCGCCAAAGGCGCGCCTAAGGCAAGCCCGTCTGCGCCCGTCCGCGCCCGACCGGGTCCAGGGGCCAGGACCCCTGGCGCTCCTACTAGAGGTAAGCTCGCCTATACTTCTGACCAATTGATCCTTCTCAGAGAGACTCTACCCCTTAAATGTATTCACACTATGTTGCCATTCAACAGTTGTAATAAATGCCCCCACTGCCCCTTTGAATTTAGATCATCAATCACGACTACTGCCGTCAAAACCCCGTCCCCCCAAATTACTTTTAAAATGTTCCTTTTGAACTGCCGCTCATTACCTAAACACTCCACTGAACTTCGTTTATTGCTGGAGGAATACGACCCTGATGCCTTGTTTCTTACTGAAACATGGCTCTCCAGCACTTCATACACTACAGTAGTTCAAGCCCTGCACCCTGGTTACGTAATTCAGAGACAAGATCGAGAATTAATGAGAGGCGGGGGTCTGGCCATTATCTACAAAGATAAATTCAACTGCCAGACCTCAGCTAGCTTGATCCCGGACTGTGAAAGTTGCTGCTTTGCACTTGGCTTTTCCCCTACATGTACTTTTTCTGGTGTCCTTATTTATCGGCCGCCAGGATCAATTGGCCACTTCAGTAGGGAGCTTCCAGAAATGATAGCCAAATCGGTTAGCTCCTTCTCTAATTTCTCCATTCTAGGTGATCTTAATATTCATTTTGATTTGGCATCCTCCCCCGATGCTGAGGTTGTAATTGACAATTTGGGTGCATTGGCACTGAAGCTAAAAGTGTCCGGCTCCACTCACCAAAAAGGACACCTTCTTGACCCGCTCTTTTCCAATATTGATAGCCTCGTAGTGGAAAAGCACATTCCCCTGCCATGGTCAGACCACTACATGGTCCCCTTTGGACCCTACAGGAGGGTGGTCAGCCATGGGAAAGGGTAAAAACATGGAGTCGGAACTAGTCTAAACTCTCTATGGACTCCTGGGCATTAACCCTTGACAACACCAGACCTGTTCTAGGTAATGACCTTGAATTTGCCAACAACAAAGTTAATCAATGGCTGGAGTCATCTTTAGATACGCTAATTCCTAAAAACTGGACGACCAGTAAAAAAGTCGGGCATTGTGCAGCCTGGTACTCCCCCAAACTTAGAGAATTGAAACAACTATGTAAGCGCCTTGAGAGAAGCTGGAGAAAGGACTTCTCCACTATTGAGAAAACCAAATATAGAGAAGCTATTAAGGCCTATAAGACAGAAATTAGAAATGCCCAATCTGGGTATTACGAAAAGATAATCATCTCAGCCTCCAACGCCCCCCGTGAAATTTTTAAAATAACGAAATCCCTCCTTAAACCTCCTGAGCCTCCTCTGCCTTCAGAGGATACCTTAGGACGCTGTAATAATTTGGCACACTTTTTTTATAAGAAAATTGAAGACATCTATTCTACGTTTCCCCCCCTATCAGTCTCTGCAAACATCCCCCTGGCTGATGATCAATCCCGATTTCTAGACCCTCTTATTGAAACAATCCCTCTCATGGATATGAAATCTTTAAAAATTTACTTCGACCGTCTGAAATCTGGCTCCCCTAGTGATATTGTACCCACCATCTTTCTCAATCAGGTCTTTGACTCTGTCGCTCCAGTTATTCTGGATCTCGTTAATATCTCATTTTCCTCTGGGATCGTTCCTTCCTCATGGAAACGGGCCATGGTCAGAGCTCTTTTGAAGAAGCCTACTCTTGACCCTGAAGTCTTTGCTAACTATCGGCCGATTTCGCTCCTGCCAGGGATTGTCAAAATAAGTGAAAAGTACGTCAACTCCGTTCTCTCCGCGTTTGTGGAGGAGAATGAATGTCTTCACCCCTCCCAAACGGGTTTTAGACCCCAACAAGGCACGGAGACGGCCTTATTAGCGGTGGTTGAAGAATCGAGGAAAATTCTGGATGTCGGAGGGTCCACGGCCATTGTATTGCTCGACCTCAGCGCGGCCTTCGACACGGTCAATCATCAATTACTGATAGCGAGACTTAGAGAAAGTGGGGTTACAGGAATTTTACTCAAATGGCTGGAGTCTTTCCTGGTAGATAGGTAATTCCAGGTCTTTGAGGACAATTTCATTTCTGATAGGATGCCTCTGCGATGTGGGGTGCCTCAGGGCTCCTCCCTGAGCCCCACGCTTTTTAATGTTTATTTGCGCCCTTTGGCCGAGGTGGTCAAGCCCTTTGGGGTTAGGATCATTACGTACGCTGACGACACTCAGCTGATGGTGTCCCTCAATCTTTTGGACAATACTAAGATCAATTTGGCCAACTGCTTGGAAAGGGTCTCAGCGTGGATGGATGGCTCATTCCTAAAGCTGAATGCAGCTAAAACCAAATTGATGTTTCTGGGTAAGCCCACTAACCTTGATACCAGTGCACTCTGGCCTAAATGTCTAGGTGTTATGCCACCCCCCAAAGATCAAATAAAAAGTCTCGGGGTATGGCTGGACCACAACCTGAATTTTAGGGAACAGGCGAGTAGGGTGGCAGGTACCTGTTATGGTATCCTGAAAATGATTAGGAAAATTCTACCCCTTCTGCCCTTTAAAGCTAGGAAACTGCTGGTGCAAGCCTTGATCCTTTCGAGGCTTGACTACGCCAATGTGCTTTATCTAGGCTCCCCTTGCTCTACCATTAAAAAACTGCAAACGGTTCAAAATTGTGCTGCACGACTTCTCATGCAGGCTCCTAATCGGGAATCTGCTAAGCCACATATCATCTCTCTGCACTGGCTGCCGGTGGCCGAAAGAATGCAATTTAAGGCCTTGTGCATCGCCCATAAGTCGCTTTCGGCTAGGGCCCGCCGATTCTTCGATCTATAATCTCCCCTTACCTCCCAAAAAGATCACTGCGCTCTGAGAAGAAACATCTTGCAACCGTCCCCAGAGTAAACCGAGTCCGGAGTGGTGGCCGTCTTTTTTCCTTCATCGCGGCGAAATGCTGGAATCAACTACCAGATCATATTCGGCTTGAGGCCAACCATCTCTCATTCCGCAAACTTCTGAAGACTCTGTTGTTCCCTTGAGCTCCTGATATACCTCGGTTTAGCGCTTTGTCTCTAGCGCTGGGAGGCCGTTGGTAGCCATGCGCTCTATAAGTGTATATTCATTCATTCATACATGCCTGTACCGACTATTCAGATTCGACTACACACACTCTCCGCCACTATCAATATGTACAACAACCATGGAGACCCGACCTAGCCCCCCCAAATATAATTTTCTGACATGGAATGTGCGCGGCCTGGGCGATCCTCGCAAGCGCAGACACATTCTGTCCTACCTGGACCGCCACAATATCCACTGCGCTATGCTTCAAGAAACACACCTCGATTCCACTACATCCGCCAAATTCGCATCCCATTGGGCGACCTGCAGATGCTTCTCATCCTACTCCTCCTACGCCAGGGGCACGGTTATCCTAGTAAAACGCACGCTTCCCTACACTCCCATCGGATCCTACGGAGACCCACAAGGCTGATACAGTATCCTGTGAGGGCGACTATCTGCCCAATCTATAACCCTGGTCTCTTGCTATGGGCCTAACACTGATGATCCGGAATTTTTTCGGGTACTTTGGGGCAAAATACTCGACATTGGATCCACACACTTGGTATGGGGGGGAGATTTTAACATCACCCTAGACCCGACAATAGACAGATCGCACCCGCAGCCCCATCACTATTCTAACACACATTACACCCTCAACCGTATTGTAGGGGATCATGATCAAATTGATGCCTGGCGTACCCTTCACCCACAAACTCGTGAGGGCTCCTGCTTCTCCACAGCTCATTCCTCTTGGTCGCGAATAGATGGATGGATAGTCACCAAGGGGTTGGCGCCCTGGCTGACACACGCCTCTCACCTTTCGCGCACATATTCCGATCACTCGCCTGTCCTCCTTACCCTCACGCCGCCTCATGAGGATTCACCTTATATTTCCTGGCACCTTGCCCCACAGGCCCTCCTGGACCCCATTTTTAAAGAAGAACTAGTACAAGAAATAACTGATTTTTTTCCCCGAAATGATGTCACAGTCCCACAATACTCCACGGTGTGGGAGGCCTTTAAGGTCACCATACGGGGAATCTGCATCGCTAAGAGCGGAGGTGTCCTGAAGGATATCCGTGCCACGCTACGGAAACTAGAGATTGAGCTTAAACAAACAGAATTGCTAATACAAGATACCCCCACCTCGGAACTGAAGGCACGCCTGCGAGATCTCCTTACGAATTACCAGGAGACGGCTGAGCGGGAATGTAAATTTGGGGGAAAATACCACCAAGCGCGCCGCTACGGAGAGGGAGAGAGGCCGGGCAAGGCGCTGGCCTCCGTAATCCGCCCCCCTAGCTTCTCCAATACCGTCCTAGAAATTGAGGGCGACGATGGCCAACTACATAGAAATACCCCAGACATAGTAAATGTCTTCAAACGCTTTTATAAAACTTTATACAAGACGCACAGAACGCAGCCAGTAGACTTCACCCCTTCCTTCGAAGACACTGCCATCCCTTGGCTGGGAGACAATCAAAGAGAATTCCTACTTGCGCACCATGAGGACGAGGAGATCATATCAGCTATAATGCAACTACAATCTGGCACGGCCCCAGGGCCTGATGGCCTCCCGGACTAATTTTATAAAATGTACCGTCATCTTCTTATCCCTGTGCTAAGACATGTCTTCAAGAAGCCCGTGACATGGGCATATTACCCCAAACAATGCGCGAAGCGCTCATTATCTCTCTACCTAAACCGGGTAAACCACCATCGCAATGTGACTCGTACAGGCCCCTATCCCTTATTAACGTCGATGCCAAGATCCTAGCCAAGCTGATCGCGAATCGAATCAGTCCCCTTATGCCCGTATTGGTACTCCCTGACCAGTCGGGGTTCGTACCCAGCCGAGGCACGTCTCACAACTTGCGTACCCTGTTTGCGGTCCTCCATGATATCGACCCTGACATGAACGCAGCTGCCATATTCCTGGACGCCTCCAAGGCATTTGATTCCCAGGAATGGGACTATCTTGCCTTTGTCCTTCAACGCATGCGATTCCCCACTCCTTTCCTGACTTGGATAAATCTGTTATACACCGGCCTGCGAGCCACTGTGATGATCAATGGCGCTCGATCCTCCCCCTTCACGATAGCCAGAGGCACCCGACAGGGGTGCCCCCTCTCGCCCCTTCTCTTCGCCCTGGCTATTGAACCCCTTGCCGCTAAGGTCCGTCAACACTTCCGGGAACATGCCCTCATTTATCCAGAGAGACAAATACTAATCTCCCTTTATGCGGATGACCTCACCCTATACTTACGGAACCCGGACGAAAGTCTTAACCCCATTCTCAGGCTACTCATACTATTTGGTCGCCTCTCTGGAGTCAATATTAATTGGGGGAAGTCCCAGATATATCCCCTCACTGACGCCACACCACGCTTTGTGCCTGACTACCCCCTTACGTGGTGTGACGATACACTTACCTACCTTGGTATTGTCATCTCTCGCGATCGAGAGGAACTGATGAGGGCCAACTATGGCCGTGCACTTGATCTAATCACCGAGAAAATTACCAGATGGATCGCACTACCCCTTTCCCTGGCTGGGAGAGCCGCCCTTATCAAAATGGTAGTCCTTCCCAAGCTGCTTTACCTATTCACTAATATCCCCTATGCCCCCAGCCGACACTTTTTCAAATCGGTTAAAACTCAACTCATACGCCTCATTTGGGGTGGAAAACAGGCAAGACTATGCTGGGACACTCTCACACAGCCCTTTGATGCCGGTGGCTTTGAAGTACCGGATCTGGAATTATACTTCATATGTGCTCAAGCTCACTTTGCGTCATATTGGATAAACCCTCCCCCCTACATGCCTCATCTTGCGATAGAGGACGGATACATGACTCCGACCCCGTGCACTGCCTATTTGAGCACCCCTGCAGTCCCTCGGCGCTTCGCCTCCACCACTGTACAATGCACTACCAGTGCCTGGCACGACCTAGCTAAACTGCTACAATACACCCTGATGTACTCCCCCCTCCTTCCTATCCTCGGTAGGCATGACCTCCCGGTCACACAAGAGGGAGGATGCCGCCGGCTCCTCCGCAAACTAGTCGTCCAGACCTGGGGACAACTCTACATTGGGGGAAAGTTCTGCACCAGCGAAGAATTCTTTGGCTCCACATCTCCTACCCCATTGGAGCGATTCTATTATGTCAGACTGCGTCAGGATGTGAAGGCCCTTACTCCCTGCTTTCCACAGGATTCCCCCACCATGCCTCCCCTACACGCCCTCCTACAACAAACTGCTCCCACACACGTTGTGTCATTACTATATAGTACCGTACAGAGAGACAGACATACGAGCCCCCCTTAGCCAGGAGCAGATGGCTCCCCCCTCACCGATGAACAGTGGTCCTTCTGCTGCAGACAAACTGGAGGCATCTCTGCTAGCAGCAGATTGCGTATCATCCACTATAAATACGTCCATCGTCTTTACTACACGCCTGCGCGCTTACACCGCCTGCGCCTCCGAGACAGTGATCGCTGCGGGAGCGCAGGAGCAGACTTTAGACACGTTGCCTGGGACTGCCCGCCCATTCGCGAGTTCTGGACAGAGGTGCTGGCAGCGCTGGACCACATAACAGGGCTACATATTCCTGACGACCCCCTAACCGCACTCTTAGGATGCACTGAGACACTAGCCGTCAAGGTACAGCGGTACACCTCCTTGGCACTCCTCCTTGCCAAACGACAGATCGCTTGCAGATGGGGAAGAGGGAGAGCATCCTAAATTCAAAGATTGGCTACAAGATCTCATCTACTGCCAAGAACAATTACACGTTTACGCGGAACTTCTGCCCCCCCTCCTCTCGCCCACGTGACATATGGGCCCCCCTCCAAATGTATTTATTGGAACACACCGCCGCCATAGACCTAGATGTTGCTCCATGCACCAATGACGACGAATCACACCCCAGGGAGTTAAACTGATCCATTGAGGTCCCCACCCAGGCCGAGAGACACAGCCCAAAAGGGGCGATAGGTTACCAGGTGACATTACTCCATATCTCACCGCTCAGAATCTGTTAACACACACGGGCATCTTTCCCCTGAAAATGTATACAAGTGGTACCGTTAATTTCCTGTTTGTTAGTTTTGAGGCAAAATGCTTATGATTTTATGCTGATACTAATTCAACTCATCCCACATGAAGCGGCCGGCCCGAAGTGGTTTTAGGCGGCTTGCTGTGTACCCCTTCCCCGTCTATACTGCTTTAAGATACATTACTCTGCGATGCCGGCCCGCCCAGGGATGTAGGCACCATGCTGTGATCCATACTTATTGCTTCTAATAAAGGTTTTGAAAACTAAAAAAAAAAAAAAAAAATTAAAAAAAAGAAAGTCTTTGTTTGAAATTTTAGGTTAATTCATATTCCACTTTTCTAGATGAAGATGTGATTGATTAATGAATGAGCGCCAGTTTTTAGTGGTAACACAATGAACGTGTTATCTATGTCTTTATCGATAGTAAAATTAATTAGCCTTTGCGGTCATTATAGCTCTTGCCACCATTAGGAGCTAAGTTCATATTATACTTTCAGGCATTTTTACATAGGAAATTAACCTGCTGGCTCTGGAAAGTCCCTCTCTTTCCCTTTCAAGGATCCAAGCAGTCGGTACTGACAAAAGGCCAGTGTCAATTTCCTTTGTGTGTGTGTGATGGAAGCAGTCCTTTAAAACGTAAGTGAGGCAGGGAACAGCTTTTCATAACCACCCTAGCAGGGTGGCCCATCCTGCCAACAAGTAATCTCCCTTTGGGTAAACAGTCATTACAATGCGGCCGTTACCAGGCATACCATTACAACGCAGCCGTTAAAACCGCAGGTACCGTTACCAAGCATAATCATTACCACGCAGGATTTTACAACGCATGTACCTTTTCCACACACTCCTTTATAACAAATCTTGTTGTAATGGCATGTATAATAAAGGCATCATTTTTTAATGTAAGTATTAAGCATTTATACATGTGTGTGTGTGTGTTTATATATATACATATAATATAATATAAATATATATATATATATATATATATATATATATATATATATATATATATATACGCTCTCACAATCCGATATATAAAGGGTAATTTATTTAAAGCTCAAGGTTACGCGTTTCGGAAGAAACTTCTTGATCACACAAAGAGCCAAAAGAAAAAGTGCATTACATAGTCTCGGCCGAGACTATGTAATGCACTTTTTCTTTGGCTCTTTGTGTGATCAAGGAGTTTCTTCAGAAACGCGTAACCTTGAGCTTTAAATAAATTACCCTTTATATATCGGATTGTGAGAGCGCGTATTATTGGACTTTGATACGAAAATTGTATGCCAGCTCAGCTCTACCGGCTTTTGCGCGCCACCAAACTACGGGCGGAGCTCCCGGGAGGAGCATCTGGATGTTGGAAATATATATATATATATATATCACACTTGAAAAGACAGATGTCCATGCTCTCAGGAAGTGCCAAAGTGAATTTTATTGCACCAGGTAACGCGTTTCGACAGGCAAGCTGTCTTGCCTGTCGAAACGCGTTACCTGGTGCAATAAACTTCACTTTGGCGCATCCTGAGAGCACGGACATCTGTCTTTTGAAGGGTGGTATTATTGTCGAGTGGCTCCTTCGATTTTCTGAGCCACCTACCTAGGGCCAGGGATCCTTGTTGGAGCGTCTTTTGTGTGTATGTATATATATATATATATATATATATATATATATATATATATATATATATATATATGCAAGTCCACACGATACCCAAAGGGCGGGGCACAGTCCCCGGTCGGCGTGTTTCAAATCAGGGAAGAATCAGGTACAACCAGTGCCTGCAGAGACCTGACGCGTTTCGGGCATACACCCTTCTTCAAAGGCTATCTGCTACCAAATGACTGCCATCATGAAGACATTCCAATTTTTCCCTTTATTTATTGCTCAATCACATTCAGGTGAGTATATATCAATAGTGCATTCTGGGGCCGGGGGCAATGGTGTAATATGTAGTGGAGGGCCACGGGGAACCCCGGGGCTAATTTAATGATATGCGGGGGGCACTAGGCCCCCTGCAGCCCCGGGACAGCCACACTCCCCGGGGCTTTCAGCTTTAAATGTGGGGGGCCTTGTGCCCCCCCGCAGCCCCGGGGAACACCACCTTTTTTATATTAATATGGTGTGGGGGGGCTCCTGCCCCCCACTGCCCTGGGGACCACCTCCTCCCCGGGCATTTTTTAATTAACATACGGGGTACGTAGCGGACCCCCAGCCCAGTGGGCCACCATTTAAACTTGATGGGAGGTGTCAAGTCCCTTTGGTCCTGGAGCCCTAAACGGCCTTGGGGACCACCACCCCCCAGGGCCAGCTCCAGCAATGCCCCGGGGTGCTCACCCCCAGACATTGCAGTTTGCTATGGCAGGGCGGGAACACTGCTCCCGTCCTGTCATAGCAAACTTCTAGTTCGCTTCATGGAAGAAAGAGCAGAATTGCTCTCGCTTCCATGAAGTGAAGCAGATTTGCTATTGGGCAAAGGGAGCTGCATGTTTGCAGCTCTCTTTGTCCAAAAGCAATGCCAGCTCCTGCAGGAGGGGGTGAGCCGGCTGGGACTGCGGGGCATTGGGGCTCCCCCGCTGTCCCCAACGTGAGGCCATGCCCCGGGGGATGGGGTCCCCGGGGCCAAAAATGGCCCAGTAGTGGGGCCACTCGTCCCCCTCCCTTTTCTTATTAAAAGAGAAATGGCCGTGCCCCAGGGGATGGGGTCCCTGGGGCCGCAATTGGCCTGGGGAGGGGGGCCACATGGCTTTAAAAAAATTATAAATTAAAAAATGGCCAAGCCCCAGGGATGGGGTCCCCGGGGCTGAAAATGGCCTCAGGAGGTAAGCCGCGAGGCCCCACCTCCCCTTTTAAAAAAAATGGAAGTGTCCATGCCCCGGGGATGGGGTCCCCAGGGCCAAAACCACCCCCTCCCCTTTAAAAAAAAAAGGCCTAGCCTTGGGGGATGGGGTCTCCGGGGCCGTCATCGACCTCAGGAGGGGAGCCTCGCGCCCACCTCCTTTTTCAATATATATATTTTTTTAAATGGCTCAGGCCCCGGGGGTGCGGTCCCCAGGGCCCAAAAGGCTAAAGGGAAGGGGGACACATAGCCCCCCTTCCTAAAATAAAATAAATAAAAAGAAACCGGCAGCTCGCCGGAGGCCCCACCCCCTCCCTGCACCACTACGCAAACACGCCTCCTGGCGCACTCTGGGTTGGGGGATGAAGTCTCCTCCACTGGTGAGGGTCCTCAGGGGCCAACTAGCCCACCAGGTACCTCCAATAAGCCCCACACAGTGGGATTGCTGAGAGTTGGTCTGAGGCCATGCCCCTTTTTACAACACTCTGCAAACGTGCCTCTTGGTGCACTGGTGGTGGGGCGATGAGGTCCCCTTGGGTCCTGAGGACCTCAGAACTGAAGTGGATTTCATTCCCAAGCAGCAGTTTGCCAGGAGGCGTGTTTGCAGAGTGGTGCAAAAAGGGGGTGTGGCCTCTGACCACTCTCAGCAATCTAGCTGTGTGGGGCTTACTAGAAGTAACAGGAGGGCTAGTTTGCCCCAAGGACCCTCAGGAGGCAAGGGGACTTCATCCCCCAACCAAGAGCACGCCAAGAGGCACGTTTGCAGAGTAGTGGCGAAAGGGGGCAATCCCACTGCGTTGTAAATGTAAAAGTTTTTTACTAATGTTTTTTGGAGTGGAGTGGATGTACGTTGTGTGTAGTGGAATTATGTGGTATGTTGTGCAGTGAAATTATGTGGATAGAAAGTATGTGGTATTTAGTGTTTAGGAATTATGTAGAGTGGGATTATCTGTTATGGAGAGTGATTATGTGGTATGGTAGTCTATGTTGTGGAGTGGTAACCTCAGGTTTAGTCTTCCTTGTTTCCATAGAAGCTAAAAATAAACTCAATAAGACAAGAAAAGAAGTAACCACTGAGGAGCACTTCTGGTCCTAGTGACAGGTATGAACAGGACCACTGGCATTATGCGACTGTTCGACTGCACTGATTTTCGCATAATTATACATTTTCTGCATTTGCCACATAATCCATTATCTGCTGCATAATCTGCAGATTTGAACAAAAAAACCTTGTTTCTAGCTCAAATGGCTCAAACATTAGCAAAAATGCAGCGACAAGTGTTACAGCATGGTGGAAGGCCCTTTGCAAAGCTGGAATGGTCACCTGTTACTTATTGCTAAATGTGGGTGTTAAATTGGTGCTAATGGTGCACAAACCACTCTTGCTTCTTTCTGTGCCTCTCTTCCCTCTTACTGCATTTCTCTTGCTACTTTCTGCACCTTTCTTCCTTTGTATGCAATTCTCTTTCCTCTTTCTGCACTTCTCTTCCGCTTTCTGTACCTCCCTTCTTTCTGCATCTCTTGATTCTTTCTGCACCTTTCTTGCTTCTTTCTTCTGCACTTCTCTTGCCTCTTTCTGCACCCTCTTTCTGCACCTCTCTTGCCTCTTTTTACACCTCTCTTGCCTCTTTCTGCACTTCTCTTGCTTCTTTATGAACCTTGCTTGCTTCTTTCTGCATTTCTCTTGCCTCTTTCTGCACCTCTGTTGCTTTTTTCTGCACTTCTCTTGCTTCTTTCTGCACCTCTTGCTTCTTTCTGCACCCCTGTTGCCTCTTTCTGCACCTCTGTTGTTTTTTTCTGTACTTCTCTTGCTTCTTTCTGTACCTCTTGCTTCTGTCTGCACCCCTGTTGCCACTTTCTGCACTTCAATTGCATCTTTGTGCACCTTTTGCTTCTTTCTGCACCTCTCTTGCTTCTTTTTGCACTTCTCTTGCCTCTTTCTGCACCTCTGTTGTTTTTTTCTGCACTTCTTTCTGCACTTTTCTTGCTTCTTTCTGCATCTCTCTTGCCTCTTTTTGCACCCCTCTTCCTGAACCTCTCTTGCCTTTATCTGTACCCCTGTTCCCTCTTTCTCCACCACTCTTGTCTCTTTCTGCACCTCTCTTGCCTCTTTCTGCACTTCTCTTGCCTCTTTCCGCACCTCTGTTGCTTATTTCTGCACTTCTCTTGCCTCTTTCTGCAACCCTCCTGCCTCTTTCTGCACCCCTCCTGCCTCTTTCTGCACATCTGTTGCTTCGTTCTGCACTTCTCTTGCCTCTTTCTGCACCCTCTTCCCTCTTTATGCACTTCGCTTGCTTCTTTCTGCACTTCTCTTGCCTCTTTCTGTACCTCAGTTGCTTTTTTCTGCACTTCTCTTGCTTCTTTCTGCACCTCTTGCTTCTTTCTGCACCCCTGTTGCCTCTTTCTGCACCTCTGTTGCTTTTTTCTGTACTTATCTTGCTTCTTTCTGCACCTCTTGCTTCTTTGTGCACCCGTGTTGCCTCTTTGTGCACCTCTGTTGCTTCTTTCTGCACTGCTCTTTCCTCTTTCAGCCCCTCTGTTGCTTCTTTCAGCACTTCTCTTGCCTCTTTCTCCACCCCTCTTGCCTCTTTCTGCCCTTCTGTTGCTTCTTTCTACACTTCTCTTGCTTCTTTCTGCACCTTTCTTGCTTCTTTCTGCATCTCTCTTGCCTATTTCTGCACCCCTCTTCCCTCTTTCTGTGCCTCTCTTGCCTCTTTCTGTACCCCTGTTCCCTCTTTCTGCACCTCTCTTGCCTGTTTCTGCACCTCTCTTGCCTCTTTCTGCACTTGTCTTGCCTCTTTCCGCAACTCTGTTGCTTCTTTCTGCACTTCTCTTGCCTCTTTCTGAACCCCTCCTGCCTCTTTCTGCACATCTGTTGCTTCATCTGCACTTCTCTTGCCTCTTTCTGCACCCCTCCTGCCTCTTTCTGCACAACTGTTGCCTCTTTCTGCACTTCTCTTGCTTCTTTCTGCACTTCAATTGCTTCTTTATGCACCTTTTGCTTTTTTCTGCCCCTCTCTTGCCTCTTTTTGCACTTCTCTTGCCTCTTTCTGCACCCCTGTTGTTTTTTTCTGCACTTCTTTCTGCACCTTTCTTGCTTCTTTCTGCATCTCTCTTGCCTCTTTTTGCACCCCTCTTCCCTCTTTCTGTACCTCTCTTGACTTTTTCTGTACCCCTCTTCCCTCTTTCTCCACCTCTCGTCTCTTTCTGCACTTCTCTTGCCTCTTTCTGCACCTCTGTTGCTTCTTTCTGCACTTCTCTTGCCTTTTTCTGCACTCCTCCTGCCTCTTTCTGCACATCTGTTGCTTCATTCTGCACTTCTCTTGCCTCTGTCTGCACCCTCTTCCCTCTTTCTGCACCTCGCTTGCTTCTTTCTGCACCTCTCTTGCCTCTTTCTGCACTTCTCTTGCCACTTTCTGTACCTCTGTTGCTTTTTTCTGTACTTCTCTTGCTTCTTTCTGCACCTCTTGCTTCTTTCTGCACCTCTGTTGTTTTTTTCTGCACTTCTCTCAGCACCTCTTGCTTCATTCTGCACCCCTGTTGCCTCTTTCTGTATTTCTGTTACTTCTTTCTACACTTCTCTTGCTTCTTTCTGCACCTTTCCTGCTTCTTTCTGCATCTCTCTTGCCTCTTTCTGCACCCCTCATCCCTCTTTCTGTACCTCTCTTGCCTGTTTCTGCACACCTGTTCCCTCTTTCTGCACCTCTCTTGCCTGTTTCTGCACCTCTCTTGCCTCTTTCTACACTTCTCTTGCCTCTTTCTGCACCTCTGTTGCTTCTTTCTGCACTGCTCTTGCCTCTTTCAGCCCCTCTGTTGCTTCTTTCAGCACTTCTCTCGCCTCTTTCTCCACCCTTCTTGCCTCTTTCTGCACTTCTGTTGCTTCTTTCTACACTTCTCTTGCTCCTTTCTGCACCTTTCTTGCTTCTTTCGGCATCTCTCTTGCCTATTTCTGCACCCCTCTTCCCTCTTTCAGTACCTCTCTTGCCTCTTTCTGCACCCCTGTTCCCACTTTCCACACCTCTGTTGCTTCTTTCTGCACTTCTCTTGCCTCTTTCTGCACCTCTCCTGCCTCTTTCTGCACTTCTCTTGCCTCTTTCTGCACCCTCTTCCCTCTTTCTGCACCTCGCTTGCTTCTTTCTGCACCTCTCTTGCCTCTTTCTACACTTCTCTTGCCTCTTTCTGTACCTCTGTTGCTTTTTTCTGCACTTCTCTTGCTTCTTTCTGCACCTCTTGCTTCTTTCTGCACCCCTGTTGCCTCTTTCTGCACCTCTGTTGCTTTTTTCTGTACTTATCTTGCTTCTTTCTGCACCTCTTGCTTCTTTGTGCACCCGTGTTGCCTCTTTCTGCACCTCTGTTGCTTCTTTCTGCACTGCTCTTGCCTCTTTCAGCCCCTCTGTTGCTTCTTTCAGCACTTCTCTTGCCTCTTTCTCCAACCCTCTTGCCTCTTTCTGCCCTTCTGTTGCTTCTTTCTACACTTCTCTTGCTTCTTTCTGCACCTTTCTTGCTTCTTTCTGCATCTCTCTTGCCTATTTCTGCACCCCTCTTCCCTCTTTCTGTGCCTCTCTTGCCTCTTTCTGTACCCCTGTTCCCTCTTTCTGCACCTCTCTTGCCTGTTTCTGCACCTCTCTTGCCTCTTTCTGCACTTGTCTTGCCTCTTTCCGCAACTCTGTTGCTTCTTTCTGCACTTCTCTTGCCTCTTTCTGAACCCCTCCTGCCTCTTTCTGCACATCTGTTGTTCTTTCTGTACTTCTCTTGCCTCTTTCTGCACCCCTCCTGCCTCTTTCTGCACATCTGTTGCCTCTTTCTGCACTTCTCTTGCTTCTTTCTGCACTTCAATTGCTTCTTTGTGCACCTTTTGCTTCTTTCTGCCCCTCTCTTGCCTCTTTTTGCACTTCTCTTGCCTCTTTCTGCACCCCTGTTGTTTTTTTCTGCACTTCTTTCTGCACCTTTCTTGCTTCTTTCTGCATCTCTCTTGCCTCTTTTGATGAGGGTAGCATTTTGGTGGCCACACCCTTCTGCTTACCGACTCCAGAGAGCCTGACCCCTGTTCTGCTCGTTCACTTGGAAAGAAGAAACCACGATGTAAAATACAGTGACTTTTTATTTAAGCAGTTCAAAAGCATAGAAACAGTTCGATTAAAATGTTGCCCATCAACACATGAGTAGGATGAAAAATAAATGCATGGACAATGTCATAGATTAGTTGTTCAAGAAGAAGCAAATGGATGTCTAAATATCATTCTATGAATAACTGGCTAAAGAGCAACCCTGACTTTAAAGAGGATAGATAGGCTAGTGCCTAGAAGGCTAATCTCTTTTTAAGAAAGCAACACCATTCAAGACTGTGCAGTTTAACCTAAAATAAATGCAATGGCTTGGGTTAGAATGAGCTGAGTTAAATAGACTGACAAAGCCAAAAGGCTAATATTTAGTTGAGCTGACAAAGCCAAAAGGCTAAATAATCAGATAGGCTGATAAAGCCAATAGGCAAAATAATCAGATAAGAGTATTACCACCTCGGAAGTTGACGTTCTAGGCCCAGTCACACGGACGATCGATCGGGAACCCTCTATATGCAGTCATGCACTGATGCGCAGAGAGTTCAGAGCTGCACCCTGGGTGAAGCTCTTTTATATGGTTAAATGCAGAACTTACACCCACGTCTGACACGAGATCTGACGCAGGCCACTTAACCGCCCGCTTACAGTAACTGGAAAGTTTTATATAAAACCGAGAAGTGGTATCATGATGAAACAGAGCTTTTAGCAGATGGTCAGTGTTCTTGACCGCAAAAAGTAAACAAAGGATAACTTTTACCGTAAAAAATGCTCAGAATTAATATTTAATATATTAATTCTTGGTCACGTTGCCGCCTTCTCAATTTCAGTTAAGCAAGCGCAGAAAGTTTCATAACTAAAAATACCACAAATCTTGCATGTGACACAGCCAGATGTACCAACAGATTTTCACGTGGGTGGGGGCCACTCTTATTCTCGTAACTGTGGAAATTTACAAGAGGGGGCTGATGTTGTCTCTCGGTGGATGGAACAGATCTCTGCTAGCAGATCAGTGAGGCCTACGAGATCTGTTTTATTATTATTATAAAATGAGAGCAGGAGTCCCTGGCTTTTTGGGCCTATACATTTGTATCTAGGAAGGCATGCTTGGTCCTATGTAAGATATGGTTATCTATGGAGCTGGGCTTGGGCCTATGTGAGATGCACTCCCAGGATGAAGGAAAGTGGACAACTTAAGACATTCTATCTGAGCCTGCCTGGTAGGGCCTATCTTAGGAGTATCATGTTTAGTGGGCAGTGCAAAATCAGAAATGGGTTTCTTGTTAGATGGTAAGATGGGGCCTTCGGGACCCTCCTTCATATCCCTGCTCTTGTTCATTTTTTAACACATCTCGGATAGAATACTTTGAAGGACCCTCAGGGGTCGGGTGCATGCTGAGTGGGTCATTAACGTAGGGGCACGCAGCCGGGGGTTGCAATTCTGATGGTAGGGTAACATATTCTCCATCATCATGGCTCAGTAACTGGTCATACTCGTGAGCGTTATGCTCCTCCCTCAAAGTGTACCTATGCGGTGGGACTGGGGGAGCTGAGGGTGTGTTGGGAGAAGCCTCAGGGGCAGCTAGTTCTATGAGTTGTACGTGGACCTGCCCATCCCCATCCCCAGGAACACGGTGCATGTCCTGATAGTCTGCATTGTGGTAAATTCCTGTTTTAACGTAATTTATCCCAACTGCTTTGATGCTACATCTGCTGACACACCTGATTATTACCTGTGCACCGCAACACATTAACATGATGACACAACAAATAGGTAACATCATTTTCAAGATAGCAGATAGCCATGAAGGCATCCAGTCCAAGTTGAACCAGCTCGTAATAGGGTCTGCATCAGCACCGCCCTCATCACGCATCTTTTTTCCCAAATTGTCCAAGTCCTCAATGGCCTTAGCGAGAGACCCGTTAGCGGCATCATTAGACGGTATAAAAGTACAGCAGCTCGATCCGATGGAAGCGCATACCCCTCCCTGCATAGCTGTGAGTTGATCTAGAACGTATCTATGCTCTAGAACCATAAGTCTTATTGGTCGTAATTCTTCCTGTATTGCGTTGAACCCATCTCGGGTGTTGTTGATCAGAGTCATTAGTTCATAGCGTGTGACCTGCAGCCACCGGGCATTAGCAGATGTTTGCCAGATGGGCCACAGGCCCCCAAAGAATTCCTGGGCGCCATTGAACAGGCGAAACTCGTCAGGAACTTCCTTAAAGGCGTCGTTAGCAAAATATTGAGCACTCCTTCGGTGCCGGTGAAGCAGGGTGAAATCACCTGTCATGGGGTGTTCGAGCACTTGAGAAATGTTGGATGCCGGGACAACGAGATGCAGTTCATGCATAGTGACCATGGTGCATAGGCCCTTCCATTGAGGAGGCAACTGGGTGTAGAGGCGTTCTCCACATGCCCAAAAGATGTCCATGAGGCCGGCGGTGCCGTCTTGGAGGTCCACATTAAAAACTGTTGTGTTACAGTCAGTGTTGCTGCCCACAGGGCGGGTACCGTTACCTAGGAAGCAAAGGAGAGGATTTTTTAGTTTATATACTCTCTTCCATTGGTAGGTGGTGTCCTTACTAAAGGTGTACCTTCTACTTTCTTGTGCCCAGACCCCTCCGCACTCATCATCGATATCCCAATCGGTGTCCCCCTCCCAGTCTGTCGTTATAAAGGGTGCTCCTAAGGAAGCCGCTCTACAGGTCAGGTTGTGTGGACTGTGCCACTTATTGTTATAATAGATATTGGTCCGTAAACGCAACACAGGCCTGTATACACAGAGGCTCTGGTCTATTAGTGGATGACATGTTGCCATCGGTGTTGTAAAGTTGAAGTAGCGTAAATAGGCAAAACTACGCTCCCAATGTTGTGTTAAGGAGTCAGATATTTTCATCCTATACAGCTCTTCCATGCCTTTGTCAAATTGTTCTTTGTCAGTCACAATTCTGAACGTGACATACTTATAATCCCATGCCGTAGTGTTTACAAATGCAGTATCGATAGTTGCTGACAGAAGCTGAATCTGGCCATATATACGGCAAAGGAACAGATGGAGGAGACACTTGGCTATTGGGGGTGGTACTTCTTTAGGGAAAATCATTTGGTCTGCGCCTACTGCATGAGGGATATGTGAGCACACGAAACATGCTTCCTTTGTTGCCTTTTTCCCTATTTTGGACATATGCCGGTACCACATGTTGTCTAACAGGGCATCATGGGCTCCATGATCCGGATCGAATTTGTCCGGACGTGTGGAATGGAAATCGGGCCTGGAATGAAGGTGTGCAATGTGAACCATTGTGTCCTGAAGAGCGGTGGGCCAATCTTGTGTAACCTCAGGTCTTGGTCTACGGGTCCTCCAGAACCTTCGTCTACCTCGTTTAAATCTACGGTTAGTGCGGGGAGGGGAACGGCTGGGCAACTGGGGACCTATTGTGAGATCCAGAACGCCATCCCCTGGGGTAGTAGCACTGCTTGGGATCAGATCAGTAACTGTGGATGTGGGGTGTGTGCTAGTGTGTGCTGTATCAGCGGTACAAGGTGGGAGTGGTGGACTTTCGATCTTGTCTCTATCTGGTGGCACAACTGACTGTCCTGAAGATGGTGTGATAGCATCCGGAAGATAACACTGATCAATAGTTGCAAGGTAAAACATGTACCAATTGAGAACTGACAAAGTCACTGTAGCAAAAACACAAAATAGTAAGACAAGTGAAATACATAACTTTGCATCTCCATTAGCATTCTTGACTGTAAGTACGCGATGCTCATCGTCTTCTTCATCACAGGAGGATGGAAGGCCGCTGTCTTCATGGAGTGGCACTGATGGTATGTCCCGTCCCTCCTTTAGTCCATTGGCTGAGGTGGTGGTGCGGGGTCTAGGCGGACGTGGCTGCGATGGATCCATGCTTTTCTTTCAGCTATTCGCACTGCAGTTGGTGATGAGTCTATCACCTGGAAGGGACCTTCGAACTTAGGATCCTTCCAACGCCTGACGTTTTTCCGGACGAAGACCAGTGTCCCGGGACGGATTGGTGGGAGCTCAGGATCGGTGGGGCCCTTGTCTCTCCTCTTGGATACCTGGGTAGAAAGGAACTGCGCTGCGCTTGTTAGTTGGCACAGATATTGGTAAAGTTCTGCCCTAACTATCTCTGGTGATGATTCACTATCTGTTTTAGGGCGTGTGGAAGGAACTGTGACATTTATGGATCGTCCAGTGACAAGCTGATGGGGCGTGAGGTGGTGATCCAAACTTGGGGAGTTTCTTAGTGCAAAGAGTGCTATGGGTAGGCAATAAAGCGATTTCTTTCCTATTGTTGCGCTTATTTTGTTTTTGAGCAAACCGTTGAGGCGCTCGCAAATGCCGTTGCTTTGTGGGTGGTAAGCTGATGTCAGTTTGTGTTTAATGCCTAGCATTGTGGTCAGGGAGGAAAAGATGGCGTTAGAAAAATGACTTCCGTTGTCGGTCCGGATTGCGTCTAGGACGCCCCAGCGAGTAATGACATCACGGAGTAGGAATGTGGCAGCTGCTTTGGCATCGCAGTGGACGCAAGGTCCAGCTTCGATCCAGCGTGAAAATGGACACACTACTACAATGAGATAGCGGTAATTTTGGCAGCGGTCGATCATGTCGACATAGTCAATGTGTAGCTCTTTGAAGGGGCCAGACGGTCTAGGAATAGTGGAAGCAACTGTTTTGAGAGTCGGGTTTGGGGAATATTGTTGGCAAATGAGACATTTATTAACATACAATTGTATCTGTTCATAGGCATTGGGGGTGAACCAGTCTGTTTGCAAGGTGGTGGACATGTTATCTCGGGTGACATGTGTGGGAAGGTGGAGTTGGTCTAATGCCACTTGTAATAAGGCCTGTGGCATCACAGGTTTCCCTGTTACTGTCTGTCTGTATATGAAATCGGCGGAGTCCTGTTGTACTCCCTCTTCTTCCATAACTCTTTCTCTTGATCTGGTGCACTTTCTTGCATTTCTCTAAGGTGTAACTGTGCAGTGTGATCATATTGCTGAGTTGTGTCAATGTCAAATTGTGTTGTGAATTGGGATGGTGTTTTTGGAATTCCTTCATTGCTATTGTCATGCTCTGTGGGAGGCAGTGTTTGGGAAAGTAAAATGGGGGCAAATGGTACCTATGGTGTTGCGTGAAGTGGGGGGCCTGTTGCTGGGGGGCCTCTGGCTGCAGCCTTAGCTGCCCAATCTGCCAGGGCGTTACCTCTGGAGACAAAATCTTGGCCATTAGTGTGCGCTGCGCATTTGACTACGGCTACTTCAGCTGGTAGTGTAAGGGCCTCAATAAGTTCCTCTAGTAACGTTTTGTGAATGACAGGTGTACCATCTGATTTGAGGAAGCCGCGCCTTCTCCAGCGGAGGATGCTGGAGTGTGTAGTCATAGTAACATATGCAGAATCGGAGTAAATTGTAATGCGGTCATCAGCTCCAATGTTTAAGGCAGCTATGAGGGCTACCAGTTCAGCTGCCTGTGCAGAATAATGTGATGGTAATGTAAGTTGCTGTACAATGTCTAGGGAATCAGAGGAATCATTCTGCTGTGCTTTAACTACTGCTGCTCCTGTGTACCTGACTCCTGTGTCTTGATCAATGGTAGAGGAGCCATCAACAAAATATACAGTACTGTTTGGCAAGGGATCCTCTTTTGCTGCTCCAGACTCATCTGGTGAATATGTGGCACAGTCATGGGTGTCATCATCAGAGGTGGCTATTGGATGGGCAAAAACTGTGGTAGGATTTACTGTATGGCATTTTACAATCTTCAGAGAAGGTAGTGACAGTATGACTTCGTAACCTGACACTCTTTGTGTTGTTAAAGTCGTCTTGGCTTTTTGTATTATTGCAAAGACGGCATGTTCGGTGTACATAGTCAGTGGGGAACCCATTACAATGGGGGTAGTTTTCTCAACAGCAAATGCTGCGGCAGCAAGGGCCTGCTCGCAGGGGTAATGACCTTTCATGACAGCGTCCAGCATGCCGCTGAAGTAGGCAATGGGCTTATGGCCCATGGGGTATTTCTGAGTGAGTACTGCCGTCATGACTAAACCATCACAGTGAGTGAATAGGTAGAATTCTTTTGTGTAATCAGGTGATCCTAACACTGGTGCATTTGTTATCTCATCTTTGAGCTGGGTGTAGGCTGTTCGCATTTCAGGTGTCCACTCAATTTTATTGTGTCTGTCTTTGCCCATTTTTACAGCTTTCAGTAATGGAGCAGTTATTGTTGCGAAATCAAAGACCCACTGGCGGACATAATTAACCAGGCCGAGGAATTTTTGCATGTCTTTAACTGTTTGGGGTTCAGGAGTGCCTTTTATTGCCTCAACTCGACCTGGAGTGACTCGTCTGCCTGATACAGACAGTAGCTGTCCTAGATAATGTACCTCTTTCTGACAGTACTGTAACTTCTGTTTGTCAACTTTATATCCTCTTTGTGCTAGAGTGGTAAGTAAGAAGATGGTGTCTTTCCTGCATTGTTGTTCTGTGGGGCTGCAAAGCAGTATGTCATCGACATATTGCAGTAAGGTGCTATCACATTGAATATTAGACAAGTCCTCTTTGACAACCCTGTTGAAGACGCTAGGGGACTCACAGTACCCTTGAGCGAGCCTTGTGTATGTTAATTGCACATTTCTGAATGAGAAAGCCAATAGGTATTGGCTGTCTGGGTGTAGGGGAATGCTGAAAAAGCATTTTTCAGGTCGATGACAGAAAAGTACTGTGCATCGGGGGGACATTCGTGAGGATCACAGAGGGGTCTGGGACAATAGGGAATTCTGGTACAACTATGTTGTTAACGGCGCGCAGATCATGTACTAGACGCCATTGATTTGTCTTCCCCTTCCGTACAGGAAAAAGGGCTGTGTTACAAGGAGAGATACAAGGATATATTACTCCTTGATCTACCAATGCCTGTATGGTAGGGGCAATGCCCTCTTCCGCTGCCTTGGACAAGGGATACTGTTTTATTCTGGGCAGGATAGCGCCTTGTTTAAGAGTTATCTTGAAGGGCGCAGCAGAGCTAATAAGGCCTACATCGTTTGGGCCTGTTGTCCAAAGATGTGCAGAAACTTGAGCCAGATCTGCCTCTCGGGCAGAGTCATAGCTAGGGGTGACTGTTGGTGTCCTAATCTCCACTGTTACTGAGATAGGCACATTGTTTTGATAGATAATCTCTGTCTTGGAGTGGTCTTCAGGGGATCCAAACAACTGGGCATCTGAAATGTCTCTTACCAACCCTTTAGGCTCAATGAAAATGACACAAGCCCAAGTATGAGCGTTGTCATCGCATGCCAGAAATGCGCCGTAGGTTGGTGTTACCTCAAGGGCGCAGATGTCAAATGTCAAGTGTTTGTCTAATACCTGTGAGTCTGGTACTTGGGGTCTGAAAAGGAACTCTTTTGGTAACTGAACAGTGCGGCCTTGTAATTCGGGAGTGGTGGCGACAATAGTGTGGACAGCTGCAGAGAAGGCGTGCTCATCCACTGGGCGTGCTCTGACCTGACTATCTAAGGAAGACTGTGCAGTGACTGCCATTATCCTAGTTAGTGGGGTACCTGGTATGGAGCAAATCATTGTTCCGTTGTCATCACAGTGGATGGTCATGTTTAGTTTGGCCATGAGGTCACGTCCTAAAAGATTGACTGGGGACCTGGGTGAATAGAGCAGAGGCTGCTCCACTACATGGCCTCCTATCTCCATTGATACTGGCTTGGTGAAGGGGACCCTTGCTATTGCCCCAGAAAATCCCTGTGTGTCTGCTGTTTTGTTAGAAATGGGCAGAGGGCCACCTGTAATGCAGGAATATGTGGCACCTGTGTCAACAAGAAAACTATATGTTTTGTTATTTATCACAACACTTGCAATAGGGTCCTCTTCAGTATTGCTTGTGCATGACAACATTGGGCACACAAGAGTTGTCTGTGGGCTGTCCTAGCCAGTGTATCCTCCAGCCTGATATTGCTGGATGGTGCCCTGGGTAAAGGGGTTGCTGGAGGCAACAATCGTTCCTCCTAGAGGGACATTGTTTTGTGTTTGGGGGACCACCTGATAAGCAGGTAGTTGCTGTGGCTGTAGCTGTTGCATTGGAACCTGTGTTTGTTGGACTGCTGGCTGAACCTGGGCCATTATGGGCGCTTGGAGCTGCACTTGTTGTTGCTGTGCTGGTTGTGCATAAGAGTATAGTATTTGGGGCTGTTGAAGGTGTTGTTGCATGCGCTGCTGTTGTTGGAAGGGTGCTTGTGCTTGGTAGCCAGGACGCATATATTGCTGACCCATATCACGCTTTTTACTGTTGCAATCTCTCTGTATGTGGCCTGGTTTCTGGCAATAGTAGCAGATGATCGGTGGTGTCCCTTGTCCTGGCTGTTGTGGAAACCTTTGTTGTCCCATCCCTCGCCCTCTTCCTGGTCCACCCGTGTTCCAGTTCATATTTGGTCTGTTATTGTAATAGGGCTGTGTGTTGGTGCTGTAAGCAGGTGGTGCTGGCATGTATTGTACCATTGGCTGTGGTTGCGGCTGGACATACTGTATGGCATGTTGTGGTTGAGCTTGTATGTACTGTACTGCAGGTGGTGCTTGAGCTTGCTGTGGGGCAGGTTGGGCGTTGCCTGTAAGAGCATTCATGGCAGCATGGGGGAAAGATGTTACTGCTGTCATTTGAGTGACCGGTGCTGCAAGCATGACTGTGTCAACATTGTCTTTTTTCTTATTAAGTTTCTGCTGTACCAACTTGGCAGCGGCATTCTCTATTGCCAGCTGTCTAATCTTCTCTTGTTCCTGTCTCTTTTTGCAGTAATGTATAATGTGGTCTTGTATTTCAGCCCATGGCTTGCATTCCATTGCTACAATGCCATCTAATTTTTCCTGCACTTCAGTTGGTAAACCTTTCTTTATTGTGTGATAAAATAATCTCCCATACCCTCCAGCTGCGTCCCATCGTTGCCCTAACTCCTGGTGCCATTTTTCTTTCATTCTGGAAAGATAGTTGGCAGGGTCTTCATTTGGTTGCATTGTCTGTGACAACAGAGCCCCAATGTCAGGAACATCAGGGAATTTCCTGCGCAACGCAGTCCATGCTAGTGTTCTAATCTCATTAAAGGAAACACCATCATGTTTGGTGTTTGTTTTTGTAAGATTGGCATGGACACGTGTGAAGAGATCTTCTGCGTCTTCTCCCATGAGGGAGATCAGCAGGCTTTTTACATCTCCTATAGCTATGTTGTTACCTGTGGTGCAATTTTCAAAAGCTGCAATCCATTTTCCCGCACCCTCAGTGAGGGGTGGGAGTTGCTTTTTGACATTTTCTTTGTCTAGTGTAGACCATGGGATATAGATGGGGGGATCAGTGACATTTTTGTACAGCAGTGGCATTTGGCGCGTGACCCCAGGGCGTTGCGCTGTGGGTCCTGTATAGTCATGCTGGCGAGCATATTTTTGCGAGACTTTCAGGCTCTCCCTCATGTAGTCATAGTCCCAATCCTCATCTCCTAGTCCTTTGAGGATACATTCAACTGCTGTTGCCATGTACTTAGGTTCAAAAGAGCCTTCTCTCGGCCAAGGGAGCATTTGCGGCGCTAAGGGCTCTGACCAGCCTGCCAAGTCGTCTGAAAAGGGGTTAACTGCGTAATCTGAACCTTCCCCTAATGTCACTATCTCATTGGGAGTGAGATCATTGCTTGTTTGTGGTGGACATGGTCTGCTGAGACTTATGTTGTGTCTATTTTTCATCCTAATGGTGCGCAAGGAAGCAGAGCCCGAGACGTCATATAGTATGTCGTCTGGGCGTCCATGTGTCCCCAAGACTTTAAGTTTCTGTGCTTCGGTGGTCCTGACCTTTCTTCTTACCACTCTGGCTTGTTCCTGTGGGAGTCCACAATATATTGGGATCTCACCAAACATTGGATTGTGGCCTTCTAGCACCAGTGGGGGTGTCTTTTCCCGTCCTAATGCTGTTGGGGATTGGTGGGCTTGGTGTGTGTTGGTGAGTGTTTGTGTTATTCCAGAGGCGACAGCGTCACAGCGGTAGGGGTGCTCATTAAGGAGATATTGCCTATTCCCTTCCCCATTTCTACTGATAACTGTCTGTGGGTGGTGTTGCACGAGGCGGTGCAGCGTGGGTGAGGGTGGTGTTGGTGTGTTGACCTTCGACATCATGTCCGTAATGCTTTTGTTCATGTTCTCTAATTTAAATGACAAGCGTCTCATTTTGTTTAACTGGTCTGCGTGGCTAGGTGATTGATGCCTGGGTGACTGTTCTTCATCAAGGTACTGTGGTGAGATACTCTCCAGGCTGGTGCTTTTGCTCAACTCTGCATTTTGCCTATAATTCTGGTATGGAGTGAGAAGACTTGTGAGGGGGGCATGCTGTTCCTCAGTCCTGCACAGCAACGGTGGGACGGGGAACTCAATGAGCTGTCGCTGGTCTGTCATAAGGGCAGATCCTGGTACCTCACCAGAGGGTGCAGTAGCCATGAAAGGCATGCTAGTTTGTTGTTGGAGGTGCGAACTAGGGAACAGGTGTGTGCCAGTGTCAAGGAAGGGGTTGGGGCCAGGGGCTTGTTGAGTGTCAGTGTCACGGAAGGTGTTAGAGTCAGAGGCTTGTTGAGTGCCGATGTCACGGATGACAATGACAGGTGAGCGCAAGTGCCGAGATGATGCTTGAGAGTCAGAGTCCAAGTGACGAGATGATGCTTGAGAGACAGAGTCAGAGTCTTCCTCATCCTCTTCACCTGGGCGTGGGTGTGCAGTGTTGACTGTTGGTGTAAATTTTAGTGATAGTTGTGCATCTATGAAGCCTGGGATACCCGATACTGCTGTCTCCCTTACTGTACCGTTGGGGAGAGGCATGTGTACGCTGCGCATGTCTGTCAGATTGGGGTATACATCAACGGGGGGCATGGGTGGGGTCGGTGGTCTGTTCACGGGGTGGTACGGGTGACTGGGTGATGTGTGGGAAGTCTGAAATTCCTCAATCTGTGTGATGTGTAAATCTGGGCCGAGGTGCGGTGAGGAAGATGCCTCATTTGGTAGTGGTTGGAAGCCAGCAGCCGGGGAATCATTCGTAGTAACTGGTAGCTCAGGTTGTTCCTTGTTAGTGAGCTCGGTATACATACCGCTGAAGTGGTAAGGTGGTGGGGGCGGAGCATTGGGTATAACTGGGTGCGTGGGGTCAGAGTGTGTTTGCGCTTTGTCTTTGAAAATGCGCCAGAGATCTAAAGTGGCCTTTCTCTTCTGTAACTTAGTGCCAGAGTATTTGGTGTCTAGAAAGGTGGCGGCATGCTCTAGTATGATTGGATCAAAGCTTCCCTCTGAGGGCCAAGGATGAGTCATTTTTGCCGTACGCTTATGTAGCTCGCGGCAGTGCTTTAGTATATGGTGCTCCTGGCCTCCGAATGTTTTTAAAACATGTTGGAGTGGAGTGGCCATGTTGGTGTGTCTAACACGGGGCGCTCTAGGCAAAGCCTGAATTACAGGAGCGCGTTTTCTCAGGTGCTAGGGACAATGTCTCTGATGAGTTCTTGCTCTACTGCCTGAATGACAATATCATACACCCCGTCCTGCAAGACTCGCTCTTGTGCTTCAGTATAAAGAGGGAAGCGAAGCTGGCCGCCAAAGCAAGCTTCAGCAATATAACTTTGGAGAGGGTGCCTTGGCCATGTGCTAGATAATATGGCAGTGAATAGCGCTCCAGGGGGATGTATGATAAAAAAGATGTGAAAGTGGGTAGACGTTTTGTACACTGTAGAGCTCACTATGCCATTCATGAGTGTTATTTTAAAGCACAATGCTTTGAGGGTGAATGTCGCTTGTTTGGAAAGGAATGTAATTAGGTGGCAGAAGAGTGTTCAGTGGCAGGAGAGTGTTCAGTGGCAGGAGAGTGTTCAGTGGCAGGAGAGTGTTCAGTGGCAGGAGTGTTCAGTGGCAGGAGGGGGGGGGATGGCGTCCTTTATCAATTCCTCTCCTATGGCGCTACTGATAATGTGATATAATGCTTTCCTTAAGTCCAGTTCCTGTGGTCCGGTGTATATTCCGTCAGGGGAGAAGTCAGGGAATTGGAGCTGGTTACGAGAGAGACCAGCAATTACTTGGCTTTGTAGCGGGTTGCGTGGATAAGTTGTAACTAGTGTGGTAGGTATGTCCAAACCTGGCGCTATTTGGCGAATGCGTATGTAAATGCAATCCGATGTTTTATGAACTGTGGTACCTATAATCCTGTTCATGGGGACCAGTAATTGTTGAGGGACTGGAGTGTTCCCTAAAATGTCAGTGCTTGCAATGTTTTTGTTCTTTGGCTTTAGTGACAGTGGGATGCGGAAGGTGCGGAAAGGACGGTGCTAGTGAAAGCGTTATCTGCTGTGCCTGGGTATTGTCAACCCCTAAAACTTGAAATATAGTGAGAAGGACAGTGCTTGCTAAGGGTGTAACGTGACAAAAGGAGGATGGGTGCCCAGTAGAAAGACCCACAACGTTATTATTAACTAGATATACAAAAATAAGAGAAGCTGTACTGTCAGGAGACGGGGCACTCATTCCCTACAGTGACTGAAAATGCGGGGGTGGGCTTGCCGGGGGAGGCACTATGAGGATGTCTTGTGCAGAGTCCTCTAGATCCACTGAATAGTCCTGCAGGAGTGCCACGAGGAATGGGGACTCGTTAGCAGGAGACAGTGGTTGATGGAGAGCAATAGTAAGTGCTGATGCTGATACCGTGGGGGAAGCAGGGACGGTAAGGTTAGGGAGTGTTGCCTCTTCAGAGGATGCCGTGGACTGCGCAGAGTCAGTATTGGACTCGCCGTCTATGGCAACGATAGTGGGAGAATTAGCAAAAGAAACAGAAGACCCTAAAGAGGGTGGGGAGCGCGAAGATGAATTAGAGGAATGGGCAGGCCACAAAAGATCCGGGCGGGTGGTGTCTGGTGGTGGTGGTGGTTGGGAAGAAGCGGTGCCTGAGGGAGGTAAGTCTATGAGAGACAAGAGTGAAAGGCGGAGTTCGGTAGTGGGTGTAAAGTCAACCTCTAAGATGTCCCAAGTAGCTGCAAGGATGTCGCTTTGATGGCGCGTGAGGGGGATAAAGCGATCAAGACTGGTGTGGTATACCGCCGTGGCAGTGCCACGTACTGAATGAATAAGGAGATTAATAATTTGCGGGGGTTAGGGGACATAACGGGGGGTTGTTTAAGGGGACGGACAAGAGGAATGGAGATACACCTCCACCCCCTTGGCTACCAATTGGCGTAGGCAAGTGGTAGGCAAAAAAGGTGTGAGAGACAGAAAAAAGGAGGCGCAATATATGTGCAAAGTGTAGTGAAGAAAAGTGCAACTACTTAGCGGGATTGCGGCTATATTTTAAAGGCAAGGCAATCCAGACAACAGCTACCTAGCGCAGTTGCCGCTAATTGATGAAAGGTGGGGGGCAACTGAGTCAACAATAATAACTAGCAGCCTGCCACTCGGCTAAGTGAGTGTGGAGCTGGCAGTTCAGCAACAGATGTGGATTGCGGGGAGAAAACTGTGGTGGGACAGCAGGGCTAATAAATGTTTAAGAAAACGAAGCACAAGAAACAGACACAATGGACAACAAATAAACAATAATTAAATAAATGAAATGCATTTCAAAAAATAATAATGATAAAAATAACAATGTTTGATGAGAAACCACATTGGGAAGACAAAGAAAGGAGGGGCGAGGTGACTACAGTGAATCTGCGAGGCTTAGTTCCTTGTTCTGCGAAGGCAGAGAGCAGAAGAAGGCGGGGGGATGTCAGACTGGGCCACAGACTTCGAAGTGGTTAGTTCCTGTTTTTGGAGTGGCGCAGCTAACAAAGGAGAAAGGCGCCGTTGAGAGAGTGATATGAATTGAAGAGATAAAAAGAGAAAAGCACACAAGCCATGTAAAACTGAATCAGAGAGGGACGGAGTATAGAGTGAGAAGAATGAGTGTGTGAATACACATGAAAGAACCCTGACGAAAGAGGGGCGCATTGACGCCTAAAAGAAATAGAATAGTGCTGTAGGGTGTAAAGGAGGAAATAAAAATGACAATTTATGAAGAAGGTGTGAGGAAAAGAACACGAAGAGCAACTGAAAGAGAAGGAAGGGAAGGAGAGAAAGGACGAAAAAATAAAATATTCAATGAAAGAGTACAGAAGATGAAACATAAAAGGTGAAAAATTAATAATACAAAATGTAAATACGAGTACAAAATGGCGGCAAGAGAATACAAAATGGCGCCGGGACACACCCTAAGTAAAAAAAAAATGCGACAACACTACAGACATGCGTGCCACTTGTGCACCGTGTCAAGAGCGCAACAGCCCACAGCTGTGCAATATAAACTGTTCGGTAAGAAAGGGCATTGAGAAAAAATGTGCGTCAAATATTAAATGCGCGTCAAATCAAATATTAAAACATGAGAAAGCTGCAAACGCATGTGTGCACCATGCCAGAATTCGGCCACGTACAATTGGCCAGGACTCAAACCTCAAGCATCACTGAGCATGTCAAACTTTAAAAAGGCACATGTGGCAAAATATGTAAACATGAAAACCTGCAAACGCATGTGTGCACCATGCCAGAATTCGACCAACCATGTACAAACAGGTGGTCAGGACTCAAACCTCAAGCATCACGGAGCATATCCAAGCGAGAAGACAAAGATAAGAACTGAAAAAGAAAACGGCAATGAAAGTGAAAGGACAAGAAAATGCAAATAGAAAAAAAAACCACGACGAAATTAATGACAGCAGAGGGGACAGCACCAAAGACCCTCGGGAAGATGTGACCAGCCACAAAGAGGACGTCGTGGCATGTCAGTCAACCACAGGTGGGCAAAGGAGCACACACAAGGGAGACCCCGGATGGCAAATGCAGGCCGACCCACCGCCTCACACACACCACAACCTGAGGCAAATGCAAGGAAAAAAAGTAAAAATATCCCTGACTTACCCCGGTGGACGTGGGGAGAGGAGAGCCTGAGAGACAGCCAGACAGGTGTAACCCCAGCATGCGTCCCTAGACCGCACCGTAGGTGACCCGCCTAACGAGACCTGGATATTCGTGGTCGCCAGCTGATGAGGGTAGTATTTTGGTGGCCACACCCTTCTGCTTACCGACTCCAGAGAGCCTGACCCCTGTTCTGCTCGTTCACTTGGAAAGAAGAAACCACGATGTAAAATACAGTGACTTTTTATTTAAGCAGTTCAAAAGCATAGAAACAGTTCGATTAAAATGTTGCCCATCAACACATGAGTAGGATGAAAAATAAATGCATGGACAATGTCATAGATTAGTTGTTCAAGAAGAAGCAAATGGATGTCTAAATATCATTCTATGAATAACTGGCTAAAGAGCAACCCTGACTTTAAAGAGGATAGATAGGCTAGTGCCTAGAAGGCTAATCTCTTTTTAAGAAAGCAACACCATTCAAGACTGCGCAGTTTAACCTAAAATAAATGCAATGGCTTGGGTTAGAATGAGCTGAGTTAAATAGACTGACAAAGCCAAAAGGCTAATATTTAGTTGAGCTGACAAAGCCAAAAGGCAAAATAATCAGATAGGCTGATAAAGCCAATAGGCAAAATAATCAGATAAGAGTATTACCACCTCGGAAGTTGAAGTTCTAGGCCCAGTCACACGGACGATCGATCGGGAACCCTCTATATGCAGTCATGCACTGATGCGCAGAGAGTTCAGAGCTGCACCCTGGGCGAAGCTCTTTTATATGGTTAAATGCAGAACTTACACCCACGTCTGACACGAGATCTGACGCAGGCCACTTAACCGCCCGCTTACAGTAACTGGAAAGTTTTATATAAAACCGAGAAGTGGTATCATGATGAAACAGAGCTTTTAGCAGATGGTCAGTGTTCTTGACCGCAAAAAGTAAACAAAGGATAACTTTTACCGTAAAAAATGCTCAGAATTAATATTTAATATATTAATTCTTGGTCACGATGCCGCCTTCTCAGTTTCAGTTAAGCAAGCGCGGAAAGTTTCATAACTAAAAATATCGCAAATCTTGCATGTGACACAGCCAGATGTACCAACAGATTGTCACGTGGGTGGGGGCCACTCTTATTCTCGTAACTGTGGAAATTTACAAGAGGGGCTGATGTTGTCTCTCGGTGGATGGAACAGATCTCTGCTAGCAGATCAGTGAGGCCTACGAGATCTGTTTTATTATTATTATAAAATGAGAGCAGGAGTCCCTGGCTTTTTGGGCCTATACATTTGTATCTAGGAAGGCATGCTTGGTCCTATGTAAGATATGGTTACCTATGGAGCTGGGCTTGGGCCTATGTGAGATGCACTCCCAGGATGAAGGAAAGTGGACAACTTAAGACATTCTATCTGAGCCTGCCTGGTAGGGCCTATCTTAGGAGTATCATGTTTAGTGGGCAGTGCAAAATCAGAAATGGGTTTCTTGTTAGATGGTAAGATGGGGCCTTCGGGACCCTCCTTCACTTTTTGCACCCCTCTTCCCTCTTTCTGTACCTCTCTTGCCTTTTTCTGTACCCCTCTTCCCTCTTTCTCCACCTCTCTTGTCTCTTTCTGCACTTCTCTTGCCTCTTTCTGCACCTCTGTTACTTCTTTCTGCACTTCTCTTGCCTTTTTCTGCACCCCTCCTGCCTCTTTCTGCACATCTGTTGCTTCGTTCTGCACTTCTCTTGCCTCTGTCTGCACCCTCTTCCCTCTTTCTGCACCGCGCTTGCTTCTTTCTGCACCTCTCTTGCCTCTTTCTGCACTTCTCTTGCCTCTTTCTGTACCTCTGTTGCTTTTTTCTGTACTTCTCTTGCTTCATTCTGCACCTCTTGCTTCTTTCTGCACCTCTGTTGTTTTTTTCTGCACTTCTCTCAGCACCTCTTGCTTCATTCTGCACCCCTGTTGCCTCTTTCTGTATTTCTGTTACTTCTTTCTACACCTCTCTTGCTTCTTTCTGCACCTTTCCTGCTTCTTTCTGCATCTCTCTTGCCTCTTTCTGCACCCCCTTCCCTCTTTCTGTACCTCTCTTGCCTGTTTCTGCACACCTGTTGCTTCTTTCTGCACTGCTCTTGCCTCTTTCAGCCCCTCTGTTGCTTCTTTCAGCACTTCTCTCGCCTCTTTCTACACCCCTCTTGCCTTTTTCTGCACTTCTGTTGCTTCTATCTACACTTCTCTTGCTCCTTTCTGCTCCTTTCTTGCTTCTTTCTGCATCTCTCTTGCCTATTTCTGCACCCCTCTTCCAGTACCTCTCTTGCCTCTTTCTGCACTCCTGTTCCCACTTTCTGCACCTCTCTTGCCTGTTTCTGCACCTCTCTTGCCTCTTTCTGCACTTGTCTTGCCTCTTTCCGCAACTCTGTTGCTTCTTTCTGCACTTCTCATGCCTCTTTCTGAACCCCTCCTGCCTCTTTCTGCACATCTGTTGCTTCTTTCTGCACTTCTCTTGCCTCTTTCTGCACCCCTCCTGCCTCTTTCTGCACATATGTTGCCTCTTTCTGCACTTCTCTTGCTTCTAACTGCACCTCAATTGCTTCTTTGTGCACCTTTTGCTTCTTTCTGCACCTCTCTTGCCTCTTTTTGCACTTCTCTTGCCTCATTCTGCACCTCTGTTGTTTTTTTCTGCACTTCTTTCTGCACCTTTCTTGCTTCTTTCTGCATCTCTCTTGCCTCTTTTTGCACCCCTCTTCCCTCTTTCTGTACCTCTCTTGCCTTTTTCTGTACCCCTGTTCCATCTTTCTCCACCTCTCTTGTCTCTTTCTGCACCTCTCTTGCCTCTTTCTGCACTTCTCTTGCCTCTTTCCGCACCTCTGTTGCTTCTTTCTGCACGTCTCTTGCCTCTTTCTGCACCCCTCCTGCCTTTTTCTGCACATCTGTTGCTTTGTTCTGCACTTCTCTTGTCTCTTTCTGCACGCTCTTCCCTCTTTCTGCACCTCGCTTGCTTTTTTCAGTACCTCTTGCTTCTTTCTGCAACCATGTTGCCTCTTTCTGCTCCTCTGTTGCTTGTTTCTGTACTTATCTTGCTTCTTTATGCACCTCTTGCTTCTTTGTGCACCCGTGTTGCCTCTTTCTGCACTTCTCTTGCTTCTTTGTGCACCTCGCTTGCTTCTTTCTGCACCTCTGTTGGCTCTTTCTGCATTTCTCTTGCCTCTTTCTGCACCTCTGTTGCTTCTTTCTGCACTGCTCTTGCCTCTTTCAGCCCCTCTGTTGCTTCTTTCAGCACTTCTCTTGCCTCTTTCTCCACCACTCTTGCCTCTTTCTGCACTTCTGTTGCTTCTTTCTACACTTCTCTTGCTTCTTTCTGCACCTTTCTTGCTTCTTTCTGCATTTCTCTTGCCTATTTCTGCACCCCTCTTCCCTCTTTCTGTACCTCTCTTGCCTCTTTCTGCACCCCTGTTCCCTCTTTCTGCACCTCTCTTGCCTGTTTCTGCACCTCTCTTGCCTCTTTCTGCACTTGTCTTTCCTCTTTCTGCAACTCTGTTGCTTCTTTCTGAACTTCTCTTGCCTCTTTCTGAACCCCTCCTGCCTCTTTCTGCACATCTGTTGCTTCTTTATGCACTTCTCTTGCCTCTTTCTGCACCCCTCCTGCCTCTTTCTGCACATCTGTTGTCTCTTTCTGCACTTCTCTTGCTTCTTTCTGCACTTCAATTGCTTTTTTGTGCACCTTTTGCTTCTTTCTGCACCTCTCGTGCCCCTTTTTGCACTTCTCTTGCCTCTTTCTGCACCTATGTTGTTTTTTTCTGCACTTCAATTCTGCACCTTTCTTGCTTCTTTCTGCATCTCTCTTGCCTCTTTTTGCACCCCTCTTCCCTCTTTCTGTACCTCTCTTGCCTTTTTCTCTACCCCTGTTCCCTCTTTCTCCACCTCTTTTGTCTCTTTCTGCACCTCTCTTGCCTCTTTCTGCAGTTCTCTTGCCTCTTTCCGCACCTCTGTTGCTTCTTTCTGCACTTCTCTTGCCTCTTTCTGCACCCCTCCTGCCTCTTTCTGCACATCTGTTGATTTGTTCTGCACTTCTCTTGCCTCTTTCTGCACCCTCTTTCTGCACCTCGCTTGCTTCTTTCTGCACCTATCTTGCCTCTTTCTGCACTTCTCTTGCCTCTTTCTGTACCTCTGTTGCTTTTTTATGCACTTCTCTTGCTTCTTTCTGCACCTCTTGCTTCTTTCTGCACCCCTGTTGCCTCTTTCTGCACCTCTGTTGCTTTTTTCTGTACTTCTCTTGCTTCTTTCTGCACCTCTTGCTTCTTTGTGCACCCGTGTTGCCTCTTTCTGCACTTCTCTTGCTTCTTTGTGCACCTCACTTGCTTCTTTCTGCACCTCTCTTACCTCTTTCTGCATTTCTCTTGCCTCTTTCTGCACCTCTGTTGTTTTTTTCTGCACTTCTCTCTGCACCTCTTGCTTATTTCTGCACCCCTGTTGCCTCTTTCTGTACTTCTGTTACTTCTTTCTACACTTCTCTTGCTTCTTTCTGTACCTTTCCTGCTTCTTTCTGCATCTCTCTTGCCTCTTTCTGCACCCCTCTTCCCACTTTCTGTACCTCTCTTGCCTGTTTCTGCACACCTGTTCCATCTTTCTGCACCTCTCTTGCCTCTTTCTACACTTCTCTTGGCTCTTTCTGTACCTCTGTTGCTTCTTTCTGCACTGCTCTTGCCTCTTTCAGCCCCTCTGTTGCTTCTTTCAGCACTTCTCTTGCCTCTTTCTCGACCACTCTTGCCTCTTTCTGCACTTCTGTTGCTTCTTTCTACACTTCTCTTGCTTCTTTCTGCACCTTTCTTGCTTCTTTCTGCATCTCTCTTGCCTATTTCTACACCCTCTTTCTGTACCTCTCTTGCCTCTTTCTGCACCCCTGTTCCCTCTTTCTGCACCTCTCTTGCCTGTTTCTGCACCTCTCTTGCCTCCTTCTGCACTTGTCTTGCCTCTTTCCACAACTCTGTTACTTCTTTCTGCACTTCTCTTGCCTCTTTCTGAACCCCTCCTGCCTCTTTGTGCACATCTGTTGCTTCTTTCTGCACTTCTCTTGCCTCTTTCTGCACCCCTCCTGCCTCTTTCTGCACATCTGTTGCCTCTTTCTGCACTTCTCTTGCTTCTTTCTGTACTTCTCTTGCTTCTTTTTGCACCTGTCTTGCTTCCTTCTGAACCCCTCTTGTCTCTTTCTGCACCCCTCTTCCCTCTTTCTGCACCTCTCGTGCCTCTTTCTGCACCCCTCTTCCCTCTTTCTGCATATCTCTTGACTCTTTCTGCACCTCTCTTGTTTCTTTTTGCAACTCTCTTGTCTCTTTCATTACTTCTCTTGCTTCTTTCTGCACCTCTGTTGCTTTTTTCAGCACTTCTCTTGCCCCTTTCTGCATTTCTATTTCCTGTCGCCTGTTTCTGCACCTCTCTTGCCTCTTTATGCACCTCTGTTGCTTCTTTCTGTGCCCCTCTTGCCTCTTTCTGCACCCCTCTTCCCTCTTTCTGCACCCCTCTTGCCTCTTTCTGCACCCCTGTTCCCTCTTTCTGCACCTCTCTACCTGTTTCTGCACCTCTCTTGCGTCTTTCTGCACTTGTCGTGCCTGTTTCTGCACCTCTGTTGCTTCTTTCTGCACTTCTCTTGCCTCTTTCTGCTTTTCTGTTGCTTCTTTCTGCCCTTCTCTTGCCTCTTTCTACATTTCTGTTGCTTTTTTCTGCACTTCTCTTGCCTCTTTCTGCAACCTTCTTGCCTCTTTCTGCACCTCTGTTGCTTCTTTCTGCACCTCACTTGCCTCTTTCTGTACTTCTCTTGTTTTTTTTTGCACCTCTCATTTCTTTCTTCAACTCTCTTGTCTCTTTCGTCACTTTTCTTGCTTCTTTCTGCAGCTATGTTGTTTCTTTCAGCACTTCTCTTGCCTCTTTCGGCACTTCTTTTGCCTGTTATGCACCTCTCTTGCCTCATTTTGTACCTCTGTTGCTTCTTTCTGCACCCCTCTTGAATCTTTCTACACCTCTCTTGCCTCTTTCTGCACTTCTCTTGCTTTTTTGTGAACCTTGCTTGCTTCTTTCTGCACTTTCCTTGCCTCTTTCTGCACCTCTGTTGCTTTTTTCTGCACTTCTCTTGCTTCTTTCTGCACCTCTTGCTTCCTTCTGCAATCCTGTTGTCTCTTTCTGCACCTCTGTTGTTTTTTTCTGTACTTCTCTTGCTTCTTTCTGCACCTCTTGCTTCTGTCTGCACCCCTGTTGCCTCTTTATGTACTTCAATTGCTTCTGTGTGCACCTTTTGCTTCATTCTGTACCTCTCTTGCCTCTTTTTGCACTTCTCTTGCCTCTTTATGCACCTCTGTTGTTTTTTTCTGCACTTCTTTCTGCACCATTCTTGCTTCTTTCTGCATCTCTCTTGCCTCTTTTTGCACCCCTCTTCCCTCTTTCTGTACCTCTCTTGCCTTTTTCTGTGCCCCTGTTCCCTCTTTCTCCACCTCTCTTGTCTCTTTCTGCACCTCTCTTGCCTCTTTCTGTACTTCTCTTGCCTCTTTCCACACCTCTGTTGCTTCTTTCTGCACTTCTCTTGCCTCTTTCTGCACCCTCCTGCCTCTTGCTGCACATCTGTTGCTTCATTCTGCACTTCTCTTGCCTCTTTCTGCACCTCTGTTCCTTCATTCTGCACTTCTCTTGCTTCTTTCTGCACCTCTCTTGTTTCTTTTGCAACTCTCTTGTCTCTTTCATCACTTCTCTTGCTTCTTTCTGCACCTCTGTTGCTTCTTTCAGCACTTCTCTTGCCTCTTTCTGCATTTCTCTTGCCTGTTGCCTGTTTCTGTACCTCTCTTGCCTCATTATGCACCTCTGTTGCTTCTTTCTGTGCCCCTCTTACCTCTTTCTGCACCCCTCTTCCCTCTTTCTGCACCCCTCTTGCTGCACCCCGTTCCCTCTTTCTGCACCTCTCTACCTGTTTCTGCACCTCTCTTGTGCCTTTCTGCACTTGTCTTGCCTGTTTCTGCACCTCTGTTGCTTCTTTCTGCACTTCTCTTGCCTCTTTCTGCATTTCTGTTGCTTCTTTCTGCCCTTCTTTTGCCTCTTTCTTCAATCCTCGTGCCTCTTTCTGCACCTCTGTTGCTTCTTTCTGTACCTTTGTTGCTTCTTTCTGCACTTCTCTTGCTTCTTTCTGCACCTGTCTTGCTTCCTTCTGTACCCCCTCTTGTCTCTTTCTACACCTCACTTGCTTCTTTCTGTACTTCTCTTGCTTTTTTCTGCACCTCTCATTTCTTTCTGCAACTCTCTTGTCTCTTTCATCACTTCTCTTACTTCTTTCTGCACCTCTGTTGCTTCTATTAGCACTTCTCTTGCCTCTTTCTACACTTCTCTTGTATGTTTTGCACCTCTCTTGCCTCATTCTGTACCTCTGTTGCTTCTTTCTGCACCCTCTTGCCTCTTTCTGCACCCCTCTTCCCTCTTTCTGCACCTCTCTTGCCTCTTTCTGCACCTCTGTTCCTTCATTCTGCACTTCTCTTGCTTCTTTCTGCACCTCTCTTGTTTCTTTTTGCAACTCTCTTGTCTCTTTCATCACTTCTCTTGCTTCTTTCTGCACCTCTGTTGCTTCTTTCAGCACTTTCTTGCCTCTTTCTGCATGTCTCTTGCCTGTTGCCTGTTTCTGCACCTCTCTTGCCTCTTTATGCACCTCTGTTGCTTCTTTCTGTGCCCCTCTTACCTCTTTCTGCACCCTCTTCCCTCTTTCTGCACCCCTCTTGCCTCTTGCTACACCCCGTTCCCTCTTTCTGCACCTCTCTACCTGTTTCTGCACCTCTCTTGCGTCTTTCTGCACTTGTCTTGCCTGTTTCTGCACCTCTGTTGCTTCTTTCTGCACTTCTCTTGCCTCTTTCTGCATTTCTGTTGCTTCTTTCTGCCCTTCTTTTGCCTCTTTCTTCAATCCTCGTGCCTCTTTCTGCAACTCTGTTGCTTCTTTCTATACCTTTGTTGCTTCTTTTTGCACTTCTCTTGCTTCTTTCTGCACCTGTCTTGCTTCCTTCGTACCCCCTCTTGTCTCTTTCTGCACCTCACTTGCTTCTTTCTGTACTTCTCTTGCTTTTTCTGCACCTCTCATTTCTTTCTGCAACTCTCTTGTCTCTTTCATCACTTCTCTTACTTCTTTCTGCACCTCTGTTGCTTCTATCAGCACTTCTCTTCCTCTTTGTGCACTTCTCTTGCCTGTTTTGCACCTCTCTTGCCTCATTCTGTACCTCTGTTGCTTCTTTCTGCAACCCTCTTGCCTCTTTCTGTACCCCTCTTCCCTTTTTCTCCACCTCTCTTGCCTCTTTCTGCACCTCTGTTCCTTCATTCTGCACTTCTCTTGCTTCTTTCTGTACCTTTCTTGCTTCTTTCTGCACCCCTCTTGCCTCTTTCTGCAGCCGTCTTCCCTCTTTCAGCACCTCTCTTGCCTCTTTATGCACCTCTCTTGCCTCTTTCTTCACCCCTCTTCCCTCTTTCTGCACCTCTCTTTCCTCTTTCTGCAATTCTCATGCCTCCTTCTGCACCTCTGTTGCTTCTTTCTGCACTTCTCTTGCCTCTTTCTGCACCCCTCTTGTGTGTTTTGCACCTCACTTGCCTCTTTCTGCACCTCTCCTGCCTCTTCATGCACCTCTCTTGCCTCGTTCTGCACCTCACTTTCCTCTTTCTGCACTTCTCTTGCTTTTTACTGCACCTTTGTTGCTTCTTTCAGCACTTGTCTTGCCTGTTTCTGCACCTCTCTTTCCTCCATCTGCACCTCTGTTGCATCTTTCTGCAGCCCTCTTGCCTCTTTCTGCACCCCTCTTCCCTCTTTCTGTACCTCACTTACCTCTTTCTGCACCTCTGTTCCCTCTTTCTGCACATCTCTTGCCTGTTTCTGTACCTCTCTTGCCTCTTTCTGCAGTTCTCTTGCCTTCTTCTGCACCTCTGTTGCTTCTTTCTGCACTGCTCTTGCTTATTTCTGTACCTCTCTTATACATTTCTGCACTCCTCTTCCCTCTTTCTGCACCTTTCTTGCCTCTGCACCCTTCTTGCCTCTTTCTACACCTCTCTTGCCTCTGTCTGCACCTCTCTTGCCTCTTTCTGCACCTGTGTTGCTTCTTTCTGCACCCCTCTGGCCTCTTTCTGCACCCCTCTTCCCTCTTTCTGTACCTCTCTTGCTTCTTTCTGCATCCCTGTTCCCTCTTTCTGCACCTCTTTACCTGTTTCTGCACCTCTCTTGCATCTTTCTGCACTTGTCTTGCCTGTTTCTGCACCTCTTTAGCTTCTTTCTGCACTGCTCTTGCCTCTTTCTGCGTTTCTGTTGCTTCTTTCTGCCCTTCTCTTGCTTCTTTCTACATTTCTGTTGCTTCTTTCTGCACTTCTCTTGCCTCTTTCTGCAACCCTCTTGCCTCTTTCTGCACCTCTGTTGCTTCTTTCTGCACCTCACGTGCCTCTTTCTGTACTTCTCTTGTTTTTTTCTGCACCTCTCATTTCTTTCTGCAACTCTCTTGTCTCTTTCATCACTTTTCTTGCTTCTTTCTGCACTTCTGTTGCTTCTTTCAGCACTTCTCTTGCCTCTCTCTGCACTTCTCTTGCCTGTTTTGCATCTATCTTGCCTAATTCTGTACCTCTGTTGCTTCTTTCTGCACCCCTCTTGCCTCTTTCTGCATCCCTCTTGCCTCTTTCTACACCTCTCTTGCCTCTTTCTGCACTTCTCTTGCTTTTTTGTGAACCTTGCTTGCTTCTTTCTGCACTTTTCTTGCCTCTTTCTGCACCTCTGTTGCTTTTTTCTGCACTTCTTTTGCTTCTTTCTGCACCTCTTGCTTCTTTCTGCAATCCTGTTGTCTCTTTCTACACCTCTGTTGTTTTTTTCTGTACTTCTCTTGCTTCTTTCTGCACCTCTTGCTTCTGTATGCACCCCTGTTGCCTCTTTCTGTACTTCAATTGCTTCTTTGTGCACCTTTTGCTTCATTCTGTACCTCTCTTGCCTCTTTTTGCACTTCTCTTGCCTGTTTCTGCACCTCTGTTGTTTTTTTCTGCACTTCTTTCTTCACTTTTCTTGCCTCTTTCTGCACCTCTGTTGCTTTTTTCTGCACTTCTCTTGCTTCTTTCTGCACCTCTTGCTTCTTTCTGCAATCCTGTTGTCTCTTTCTACACCTCTGTTGTTTTTCTGTACTTCTCTTGCTTCTTTCTGCACCTCTTGCTTCTGTCTGCACCCCTGTTGCCTCTTTCTGTACTTCAATTGCTTCTTTGTGCACCTTTTGCTTCATTCTGTACCTCTCTTGCTTCTTTTGCACTTCTCTTGCCTCTTTCTGAACCCCTCCTGCCTCTTTCTGCACACCTGTTGCTTCTTTCTGAACTTCTCTTGCCTCTTTCTGCACCTCTCTTGCCTCTTTCTGCACTTCTCTTGCCTCTTTCCGCACCTCTGTTGCTTCTTTCTGTACTTCTCTTGCCTCTTTCTGCACCCCTCCTGCCTCTTTCTGCACATCTGTTGCTTCATTCTGCACTTCTCTTGCATCTTTCTGTACCCTCTTCCCTCTTTCTGCACCTCGCTTGCTTCTTTCTGCACCTCTCTTGCCTCTTTCTGCACTTCTCTTGCCTCTTTCTGTACCTCTGTTGCTTTTTCTGCACTTCTCTTGCTTCTTTCTGCACCTCTTGCTTCTTTCTGCACCCCTGTTGCCTCTTTCTGCACCTCTGTTGCTTTTTCTGTACTTCTCTTGCTTCTTTCTGCACCTCTTGCTTCTTTGTGCACCTTGCTTGCTTCTTTCTGCACCTCTCTTGCCTCTTTCTGCAATTCTCTTGCCTCTTTCTGCACCTCTGTTGTTTTTCTGCACTTCTCTCTGCACCTCTTGCGTCTTTCTGCACCCCTGTTGCCTCTTTCTGTACTTCTGTTACTTCTTTCTACACTTCTCTTGCTTCTTTCTGCACCTTTCCTGCTTATTTCTGCATCTCTCTTGCCTCTTTCTGCACCCCTCTTCCCTCTTTCTGTACCTCTCTTGCCTGTTTCTGCATACCTGTTCCCTTTTTCTGCACCTCTCTTGCCTGTTTCTGCACCTCTCTTGCCTCTTTCTACACTTCTCTTGCCTCTTTCTGCACCTCTGTTGCTTCTTTCAGCACTGCTCTTGCCTCTTTCAGCCCCTCTGTTGCTTCTTTCAGCACTTCTATCGCCTCTTTCTCCACCCCTCTTGCCTCTTTCTGCACTTCTGTTGCTTCTTTCTACACTTCTCTTGCTTCTTTCTGCACCTTTCCTGCTTCTTTCTGCATCTCTCTTGCCTATTTCTGCACCCTTCTTCCCTCTTTCTGTACCTCTCTTGCCTCTTTCTGCACCCCTGTTCCCTCTTTCTGCACCTCTCTTGCCTGTTTCTGTACCTCTCTTGCCTCTTTCTGCACTTGTCTTGCCTCTTTCTGCAACTCTGTTGTTCTTTTTGCACTTCTCTTGCCTCTTTCTGAACCCCTCCTGCCTCTTTCTGCACCCCTCCTGCCTCTTTCTGCACATCTGTTGCCTCTTTCTGCACTTCTCTTGCTTCTTTCTGCACTTCTCCTGCTTCTTTCTGCACCTGTCTTTCTTCCTTCTGCACCCCTCCTGTCTCTTTCTGCACCCCTCTTCCCTCTTTCTGCACCTCTTTTACCTCTTTCTGCACCCCTCTTCCCTCTTTCTGCCCCTCTCTTGCCTCTTTCTGCATCTCTCTTGTTTCTTTTTGCAACTATCTTGTCTCTTTCATCAATTCTCTTGCTTCTTTATGCACCTCTGTTGCTTCTTTCAGCACTTCTCTGGCCTGTTTCTGCATTTCTCTTGCCTGTTTCTGCACCTCTCTTGCCTCTTTCTGCACCTCTGTTGCTTCTTTCTGTGCCCCTCTTGCCTCTTTCTACACCCCTCTTCCCTCTTTCTGCACCCCTCTTGCCTCTTTCTGCACCCTGTTCCCTCTTTCTGCACCTCTCTACCTGTTTCTGCACCTCTCTTGCGTCTTTCTTCACTTGTCTTCCCTGTTTCTGCACCTCTGTTGCTTCTTTCTGCACTTCTCTTGCCCCTTTCTGGATTTCTGTTGCTTCTTTCTGCCCTTCTCTTGCCTCTTTCTACATCCCTGTTGCTTCTTCCTGCACTTCTATTGCCTCTTTCTTCAATCCTCGTGCCTCTTTCTCCACCTCTGTTGCTTCTTTCTATACCTTTGTTGCTTCTTTCTGTACTTCTCTTGCTTCTTTCTGCACCTGTCTTGCTTCCTTCTGCACCCCTCTTGTCTCTTTCTGCACCTCACTTGCTTCTTTCTGTACTTCTCTTGCTTTTTCTGCACCTCTCATTTCTTTCTGCAACTCTCTTGTCTCTTTCATCACTTCTCTTACTTCTTTCTGCACCTCTGTTGCTTCTATTAGCACTTCTCTTGCCTCTTTCTACACTTCTCTTGTATGTTTTGCACCTCTCTTGCCTCATTCTGTACCTCTGTTGCTTCTTTCTGCACCCCTATTGCCTCTTTCTGCACCCCTCTTCCCTCTTTCTGCACCTCTCTTGCCTCTTTCTGCACCTCTGTTCCTTCATTCTGAACTTCTCTTGCTTCTTTCTGCACCTCTCTTGTTTCTTTTTGCAACTCTCTTGTCTCTTTCATCACTTCTCTTGCTTCTTTCTGCACCTCTGTTGCTTCTTTCAGCACTTCTCTTGCCTCTTTCTGCATTTCTCTTGCCTGTTGCCTGTTTCTGCACCTCTCTTGCCTCTTTATGCACCTCTGTTGCTTCTTTCTGTGCCCCTCTTACCTCTTTCTGCACCCCTCTTCCCTCTTTCTGCACCCTCTTGCCTCTTGCTGCACCCGTTCCCTCTTTCTGCACCTCTCTACCTGTTTCTGCACCTCTCTTGCGTCTTTCTGCACTTGTCTTGCCTGTTTCTGCACCTCTGATGCTTCTTTCTGCACTTCTCTTGCCTCTTTCTGCATTTCTGTTGCTTCTTTCTGCCCTTCTTTTGCCTCTTTCTTCAATCCTCGTGCCTCTTTCTGCAACTCTGTTGCTTCTTTCTGTACATTTGTTGCTTCTTTTTGCACTTCTCTTGCTTCTTTCTGCACCTGTCTTGCTTCCTTCTGTACTTCTCTTGCTTTTTTCAGCACCTCTCATTTCTTTCTGCAATTCTCTTGTCTCTTTCATCACTTCTCTTACTTCTTTCTGCACCTCTGTTGCTTCTATCAGCACTTCTCTTCCTCTTTGTGCACTTCTCTTGCCTGTTTTGCACCTCTCTTGCCTCATTCTGTACCTCTGTTGCTTCTTTCTGCAACCCTCTTGCCTCTTTCTGTACCCCTCTTCCCTCTTTCTGCGCCTCTCTTGCCTCTTTCTGCACCTCTGTTCCTTCATTCTGCACTTCTCTTGCTTCTTTCTGTACCTTTCTTGCTTCTTTCTGCACCCCTCTTGCCTCTTTCTGCAGCCGTCTTCCCTCTTTCAGCACCTCTCTTGCCTCTTTATGCACCTCTCTTGCCTCTTTCTTCACCCCTCTTCCCTCTTTCTGCACCTCTCTTTCCTCTTTCTGCAATTCTCATGCCTCCTTCTGCACCTCTGTTGCTTCTTTCTGCACTTCTCTTGCCTCTTTCTGCACCCCTCTTGTGTGTTTTGCACCTCACTTGCCTCTTTCTGCACCTCTCCTGCCTCTTCATGCACCTCTCTTGCCTCGTTCTGCACCTCACTTTCCTCTTTCTGCACTTCTCTTGCTTTTACTGCACCTTTGTTGCTTCTTTCAGCACTTGTCTTGCCTGTTTCTGCACCTCTCTTTCCTCCATCTGCACCTCTGTTGCATCTTTCTGCAGCCCTCTTGCCTCTTTCTGCACCCCTCTTCCCTCTTTCTGTACCTCACTTACCTCTTTCTGCACCTCTGTTCCCTCTTTCTGCACATCTCTTGCCTGTTTCTGTACCTCTCTTGCCTCTTTCTGCAGTTCTCTTGCCTTCTTCTGCACCTCTGTTGCTTCTTTCTGCACTGCTCTTGCTTATTTCTGTACCTCTCTTATACATTTCTGCACTCCTCTTCCCTCTTTCTGCACCTTTCTTGCCTCTGCACCCTTCTTGCCTCTTTCTACACCTCTCTTGCCTCTGTCTGCACCTCTCTTGCCTCTTTCTGCACCTCTGTTGCTTCTTTCTGCACCCCTCTGGCCTCTTTCTGCAACCCTCTTCCCTCTTTCTGTACCTCTCTTGCTTCTTTCTGCACCCCTGTTCCCTCTTTCTGTACCTCTCTTGCCTGTTTCTGCATACCTGTTCCCTTTTTCTGCACCTCTCTTGCCTGTTTCTGCACCTCTCTTGCCTCTTTCTACACTTCTCTTGCCTCTTTCTGCACCTCTGTTGCTTCTTTCAGCACTGCTCTTGCCTCTTTCAGCCCCTCTGTTGCTTCTTTCAGCACTTCTATCGCCTCTTTCTCCACCCTCTTGCCTCTTTCTGCACTTCTGTTGCTTCTTTCTACACTTCTCTTGCTTCTTTCTGCACCTTTCCTGCTTCTTTCTGCATCTCTCTTGCCTATTTCTGCACCCTTCTTCCCTCTTTCTGTACCTCTCTTGCCTCTTTCTGCACCCCTGTTCCCTCTTTCTGCACCTCTCTTGCCTGTTTCTGTACCTCTCTTGCCTCTTTCTGCACTTGTCTTGCCTCTTTCTGCAACTCTGTTGTTCTTTTTGCACTTCTCTTGCCTCTTTCTGAACCCCTCCTGCCTCTTTCTGCACACCTGTTGCTTCTTTATGCACTTCTCTTGCCTCTTTCTGCACCCCTCCTGCCTCTTTCTGCACATCTGTTGCCTCTTTCTGCACTTCTCTTGCTTCTTTCTGCACTTCTCCTGCTTCTTTCTGCACCTGTCTTTCTTCCTTCTGCACCCCTCCTGTCTCTTTCTGCACCCCTCTTCCCTCTTTCTGCACCTCTTTTACCTCTTTCTGCACCCCTCTTCCCTCTTTCTGCCCCTCTCTTGCCTCTTTCTGCATCTCTCTCTTGTTTCTTTTTGCAACTATCTTGTCTCTTTCATCAATTCTCTTGCTTCTTTATGCACCTCTGTTGCTTCTTTCAGCACTTCTCTGGCCTGTTTCTGCATTTCTCTTGCCTGTTTCTGCACCTCTCTTGCCTCTTTCTGCACCTCTGTTGCTTCTTTCTGTGCCCCTCTTGCCTCTTTCTACACCCCTCTTCCCTCTTTCTGCACCCCTCTTGCCTCTTTCTGCACCCCTGTTCCCTCTTTCTGCACCTCTCTACCTGTTTCTGCACCTCTCTTGCGTCTTTCTTCACTTGTCTTCCCTGTTTCTGCACCTCTGTTGCTTCTTTCTGCACTTCTCTTGCCCCTTTCTGGATTTCTGTTGCTTCTTTCTGCCCTTCTCTTGCCTCTTTCTACATCCCTGTTGCTTCTTCCTGCACTTCTATTGCCTCTTTCTTCAATCCTCGTGCCTCTTTCTCCACCTCTGTTGCTTCTTTCTATACCTTTGTTGCTTCTTTCTGTACTTCTCTTGCTTCTTTCTGCACCTGTCTTGCTTCCTTCTGCACCCCTCTTGTCTCTTTCTGCACCTCACTTGCTTCTTTCTGCACTGCTCTTGCCTCTTTCAGCCCCTCTGTTGCTTCTTTCAGCACTTCTCTTGCCTCTTTCTCCACCACTCTTGCCTCTTTCTGCACTTCTGTTGCTTCTTTCTACACTTCTCTTGCTTCTTTCTGCACCTTTCTTGCTTCTTTCTGCATTTCTCTTGCCTATTTCTGCACCCCTCTTCCCTCTTTCTGTACCTCTCTTGCCTCTTTCTGCACCCTGTTCCCTCTTTCTGCACCTCTCTTGCCTGTTTCTGCACCTCTCTTGCCTCTTTCTGCACTTGTCTTTCCTCTTTCTGCAACTCTGTTGCTTCTTTCTGAACTTCTCTTGCCTCTTTCTGAACCCCTCCTGCCTCTTTCTGCACATCTGTTGCTTCTTTATGCACTTCTCTTGCCTCTTTCTGCACCTCTCCTGCCTCTTTCTGCACATCTGTTGTCTCTTTCTGCACTTCTCTTGCTTCTTTCTGCACTTCAATTGCTTTTTGTGCACCTTTTGCTTCTTTCTGCACCTCTCGTGCCCCTTTTTGCACTTCTCTTGCCTCTTTCTGCACCTATGTTGTTTTTCTGCACTTCAATTCTGCACCTTTCTTGCTTCTTTCTGCATCTCTCTTGCCTCTTTTTGCACCCCTCTTCCCTCTTTCTGTACCTCTCTTGCCTTTTTCTCTACCCCTGTTCCCTCTTTCTCCACCTCTTTTGTCTCTTTCTGCACCTCTCTTGCCTCTTTCTGCAGTTCTCTTGCCTCTTTCCGCACCTCTGTTGCTTCTTTCTGCACTTCTCTTGCCTCTTTCTGCACCCCTCCTGCCTCTTTCTGCACATCTGTTGATTTGTTCTGCACTTCTCTTGCCTCTTTCTGCACCCTCTTTCTGCACCTCGCTTGCTTCTTTCTGCACCTATCTTGCCTCTTTCTGCACTTCTCTTGCCTCTTTCTGTACCTCTGTTGCTTTTTATGCACTTCTCTTGCTTCTTTCTGCACCTCTTGCTTCTTTCTGCACCCCTGTTGCCTCTTTCTGCACCTCTGTTGCTTTTTCTGTACTTCTCTTGCTTCTTTCTGCACCTCTTGCTTCTTTGTGCACCCGTGTTGCCTCTTTCTGCACTTCTCTTGCTTCTTTGTGCACCTCACTTGCTTCTTTCTGCACCTCTCTTACCTCTTTCTGCATTTCTCTTGCCTCTTTCTGCACCTCTGTTGTTTTTCTGCACTTCTCTCTGCACCTCTTGCTTATTTCTGCACCCCTGTTGCCTCTTTCTGTACTTCTGTTACTTCTTTCTACACTTCTCTTGCTTCTTTCTGTACCTTTCCTGCTTCTTTCTACATCTCTCTTGCCTCTTTCTGCACCCTCTTCCCACTTTCTGTACCTCTCTTGCCTGTTTCTGCACACCTGTTCCATCTTTCTGCACCTCTCTTGCCTCTTTCTACACTTCTCTTGGCTCTTTCTGTACCTCTGTTGCTTCTTTCTGCACTGCTCTTGCCTCTTTCAGCCCCTCTGTTGCTTCTTTCAGCACTTCTCTTGCCTCTTTCTCGACCACTCTTGCCTCTTTCTGCACTTCTGTTGCTTCTTTCTACACTTCTCTTGCTTCTTTCTGCACCTTTCTTGCTTCTTTCTGCATCTCTCTTGCCTATTTCTACACCCTCTTTCTGTACCTCTCTTGCCTCTTTCTGCACCTGTTCCCTCTTTCTGCACCTCTCTTGCCTGTTTCTGCACCTCTCTTGCCTCCTTCTGCACTTGTCTTGCCTCTTTCCACAACTCTGTTACTTCTTTCTGCACTTCTCTTGCCTCTTTCTGAACCCCTCCTGCCTCTTTGTGCACATCTGTTGCTTCTTTCTGCACTTCTCTTGCCTCTTTCTGCACCTCTCCTGCCTCTTTCTGCACATCTGTTGCCTCTTTCTGCACTTCTCTTGCTTCTTTCTGTACTTCTCTTGCTTCTTTTTGCACCTGTCTTGCTTCCTTCTGAACCCCTCTTGTCTCTTTCTGCACCCCTCTTCCCTCTTTCTGCACCTCTCGTGCCTCTTTCTGCACCCCTCTTCCCTCTTTCTGCATATCTCTTGACTCTTTCTGCACCTCTCTTGTTTCTTTTTGCAACTCTCTTGTCTCTTTCATTACTTCTCTTGCTTCTTTCTGCACCTCTGTTGCTTTTTTCAGCACTTCTCTTGCCCCTTTCTGCATTTCTATTTCCTGTCGCCTGTTTCTGCACCTCTCTTGCCTCTTTATGCACCTCTGTTGCTTCTTTCTGTGCCCCTCTTGCCTCTTTCTGCACCCTCTTCCCTCTTTCTGCACCCCTCTTGCCTCTTTCTGCACCCTGTTCCCTCTTTCTGCACCTCTCTACCTGTTTCTGCACCTCTCTTGCGTCTTTCTGCACTTGTCGTGCCTGTTTCTGCACCTCTGTTGCTTCTTTCTGCACTTCTCTTGCCTCTTTCTGCTTTTCTGTTGCTTCTTTCTGCCCTTCTCTTGCCTCTTTCTACATTTCTGTTGCTTCTTTCTGCACTTCTCTTGCCTCTTTCTGCAACCTTCTTGCCTCTTTCTGCACCTCTGTTGCTTCTTTCTGCACCTCACTTGCCTCTTTCTGTACTTCTCTTGTTTTTCTGCACCTCTCATTTCTTTCTTCAACTCTCTTGTCTCTTTCGTCACTTTTCTTGCTTCTTTCTGCAGCTATGTTGTTTCTTTCAGCACTTCTCTTGCCTCTTTCGGCACTTCTTTTGCCTGTTATGCACCTCTCTTGCCTCATTTTGTACCTCTGTTGCTTCTTTCTGCACCCCTCTTGAATCTTTCTACACCTCTCTTGCCTCTTTCTGCACTTCTCTTGCTTTTTGTGAACCTTGCTTGCTTCTTTCTGCACTTTCCTTGCCTCTTTCTGCACCTCTGTTGCTTTTTCTGCACTTCTCTTGCTTCTTTCTGCACCTCTTGCTTCCTTCTGCAATCCTGTTGTCTCTTTCTGCACCTCTGTTGTTTTTCTGTACTTCTCTTGCTTCTTTCTGCACCTCTTGCTTCTGTCTGCACCCTGTTGCCTCTTTATGTACTTCAATTGCTTCTGTGTGCACCTTTTGCTTCATTCTGTACCTCTCTTGCCTCTTTTTGCACTTCTCTTGCCTCTTTATGCACCTCTGTTGTTTTTTTCTGCACTTCTTTCTGCACCATTCTTGCTTCTTTCTGCATCTCTCTTGCCTCTTTTTGCACCCCTCTTCCCTCTTTCTGTACCTCTCTTGCCTTTTTCTGTGCCCCTGTTCCCTCTTTCTCCACCTCTCTTGTCTCTTTCTGCACCTCTCTTGCCTCTTTCTGTACTTCTCTTGCCTCTTTCCACACCTCTGTTGCTTCTTTCTGCACTTCTCTTGCCTCTTTCTGCACCCCTCCTGCCTCTTGCTGCACATCTGTTGCTTCATTCTGCACTTCTCTTGCCTCTTTCTGCACCTCTGTTCCTTCATTCTGCACTTCTCTTGCTTCTTTCTGCACCTCTCTTGTTTCTTTTTGCAACTCTCTTGTCTCTTTCATCACTTCTCTTGCTTCTTTCTGCACCTCTGTTGCTTCTTTCAGCACTTCTCTTGCCTCTTTCTGCATTTCTCTTGCCTGTTGCCTGTTTCTGTACCTCTCTTGCCTCATTATGCACCTCTGTTGCTTCTTTCTGTGCCCCTCTTACCTCTTTCTGCACCCCTCTTCCCTCTTTCTGCACCCCTCTTGCTGCACCCTGTTCCCTCTTTCTGCACCTCTCTACCTGTTTCTGCACCTCTCTTGCGTCTTTCTGCACTTGTCTTGCCTGTTTCTGCACCTCTGTTGCTTCTTTCTGCACCTCTCTTGCCTCTTTCTGCATTTCTATTGCTTCTTTCTGCCCTTCTTTTGCCTCTTTCTTCAATCCTCGTGCCTCTTTCTGCACCTCTGTTGCTTCTTTCTGTACCTTTGTTGCTTCTTTCTGCACTTCTCTTGCTTCTTTCTGCACCTGTCTTGCTTCCTTCTGTACCCCTCTTGTCTCTTTCTACACCTCACTTGCTTCTTTCTGTACTTCTCTTGCTTTTTCTGCACCTCTCATTTCTTTCTGCAACTCTCTTGTCTCTTTCATCACTTCTCTTACTTCTTTCTGCACCTCTGTTGCTTCTATTAGCACTTCTCTTGCCTCTTTCTACACTTCTCTTGTATGTTTTGCACCTCTCTTGCCTCATTCTGTACCTCTGTTGCTTCTTTCTGCACCCCTCTTGCCTCTTTCTGCACCCCTCTTCCCTCTTTCTGCACCTCTCTTGCCTCTTTCTGCACCTCTGTTCCTTCATTCTGCACTTCTCTTGCTTCTTTCTGCACCTCTCTTGTTTCTTTTTGCAACTCTCTTGTCTCTTTCATCACTTCTCTTGCTTCTTTCTGCACCTCTGTTGCTTCTTTCAGCACTTTCTTGCCTCTTTCTGCATGTCTCTTGCCTGTTGCCTGTTTCTGCACCTCTCTTGCCTCTTTATGCACCTCTGTTGCTTCTTTCTGTGCCCCTCTTACCTCTTTCTGCACCCTCTTCCCTCTTTCTGCACCCCTCTTGCCTCTTGCTGCACCCGTTCCCTCTTTCTGCACCTCTCTGCCTGTTTCTGCACCTCTCTTGCGTCTTTCTGCACTTGTCTTGCCTGTTTCTGCACCTCTGTTGCTTCTTTCTGCACTTCTCTTGCCTCTTTCTGCATTTCTGTTGCTTCTTTCTGCCCTTCTTTTGCCTCTTTCTTCAATCCTCGTGCCTCTTTCTGCAACTCTGTTGCTTCTTTCTGTACCTTTGTTGCTTCTTTTTGCACTTCTCTTGCTTCTTTCTGCACCTGTCTTGCTTCCTTCGTACCCCCTCTTGTCTCTTTCTGCACCTCACTTGCTTCTTTCTGTACTTCTCTTGCTTTTTTCTGCACCTCTCATTTCTTTCTGCAACTCTCTTGTCTCTTTCATCACTTCTCTTACTTCTTTCTGCACCTCTGTTGCTTCTATCAGCACTTCTCTTCCTCTTTGTGCACTTCTCTTGCCTGTTTTGCACCTCTCTTGCCTCATTCTGTACCTCTGTTGCTTCTTTCTGCAACCCTCTTGCCTCTTTCTGTACCCCTCTTCCCTCTTTCTCCACCTCTCTTGCCTCTTTCTGCACCTCTGTTCCTTCATTCTGCACTTCTCTTGCTTCTTTCTGTACCTTTCTTGCTTCTTTCTGCACCCCTCTTGCCTCTTTCTGCAGCCGTCTTCCCTCTTTCAGCACCTCTCTTGCCTCTTTATGCACCTCTCTTGCCTCTTTCTTCACCCCTCTTCCCTCTTTCTGCACCTCTCTTTCCTCTTTCTGCAATTCTCATGCCTCCTTCTGCACCTCTGTTGCTTCTTTCTGCACTTCTCTTGCCTCTTTCTGCACCCCTCTTGTGTGTTTTTGCACCTCACTTGCCTCTTTCTGCACCTCTCCTGCCTCTTCATGCACCTCTCTTGCCTCGTTCTGCACCTCACTTTCCTCTTTCTGCACTTCTCTTGCTTTTTACTGCACCTTTGTTGCTTCTTTCAGCACTTGTCTTGCCTGTTTCTGCACCTCTCTTTCCTCCATCTGCACCTCTGTTGCATCTTTCTGCAGCCCTCTTGCCTCTTTCTGCACCCCTCTTCCCTCTTTCTGTACCTCACTTACCTCTTTCTGCACCTCTGTTCCCTCTTTCTGCACATCTCTTGCCTGTTTCTGTACCTCTCTTGCCTCTTTCTGCAGTTCTCTTGCCTTCTTCTGCACCTCTGTTGCTTCTTTCTGCACTGCTCTTGCTTATTTCTGTACCTCTCTTATACATTTCTGCACTCCTCTTCCCTCTTTCTGCACCTTTCTTGCCTCTGCACCCTTCTTGCCTCTTTCTACACCTCTCTTGCCTCTGTCTGCACCTCTCTTGCCTCTTTCTGCACCTGTGTTGCTTCTTTCTGCACCCCTCTGGCCTCTTTCTGCACCCCTCTTCCCTCTTTCTGTACCTCTCTTGCTTCTTTCTGCATCCCTGTTCCCTCTTTCTGCACCTCTTTACCTGTTTCTGCACCTCTCTTGCATCTTTCTGCACTTGTCTTGCCTGTTTCTGCACCTCTTTTGCTTCATTCTGCACTGCTCTTGCCTCTTTCTGCGTTTCTGTTGCTTCTTTCTGCCCTTCTCTTGCTTCTTTCTACATTTCTGTTGCTTCTTTCTGCACTTCTCTTGCCTCTTTCTGCAACCCTCTTGCCTCTTTCTGCACCTCTGTTGCTTCTTTCTGCACCTCACGTGCCTCTTTCTGTACTTCTCTTGTTTTTCTGCACCTCTCATTTCTTTCTGCAACTCTCATGTCTCTTTCATCACTTTTCTTGCTTCTTTCTGCACTTCTGTTGCTTCTTTCAGCACTTCTCTTGCCTCTCTCTGCACTTCTCTTGCCTGTTTTGCATCTATCTTGCCTAATTCTGTACCTCTGTTGCTTCTTTCTGCACCCTCTTGCCTCTTTCTGCATCCCTCTTGCCTCTTTCTACACCTCTCTTGCCTCTTTCTGCACTTCTCTTGCTTTTTGTGAACCTTGCTTGCATCTTTCTGCACTTTTCTTGCCTCTTTCTGCACCTCTGTTGCTTTTTTCTGCACTTCTCTTGCTTCTTTCTGCACCTCTTGCTTCTTTCTGCAATCCTGTTGTCTCTTTCTACACCTCTGTTGTTTTTTTCTGTACTTCTCTTGCTTCTTTCTGCACCTCTTGCTTCTGTCTGCACCCCTGTTGCCTCTTTCTGTACTTCAATTGCTTCTTTGTGCACCTTTTGCTTCATTCTGTACCTCTCTTGCCTCTTTTTGCACTTCTCTTGCCTGTTTCTGCACCTCTGTTGTTTTTTTCTGCACTTCTTTCTTCACTTTTCTTGCCTCTTTCTGCACCTCTGTTGCTTTTTTCTGCACTTCTCTTGCTTCTTTCTGCACCTCTTGCTTCTTTCTGCAATCCTGTTGTCTCTTTCTACACCTCTGTTGTTTTTTTCTGTACTTCTCTTGCTTCTTTCTGCACCTCTTGCTTCTGTCTGCACCCCTGTTGCCTCTTTCTGTACTTCAATTGCTTCTTTGTGCACCTTTTGCTTCATTCTGTACCTCTCTTGCTTCTTTTTGCACTTCTCTTGCCTCTTTCTGAACCCCTCCTGCCTCTTTCTGCACACCTGTTGCTTCTTTCTGAACTTCTCTTGCCTCTTTCTGCACCTCTCTTGCCTCTTTCTGCACTTCTCTTGCCTCTTTCTGCACCTCTGTTGCTTCTTTCTGTACTTCTCTTGCCTCTTTCTGCACCCCTCCTGCCTCTTTCTGCACATCTGTTGCTTCATTCTGCACTTCTCTTGCATCTTTCTGTACCCTCTTCCCTCTTTCTGCACCTCGCTTGCTTCTTTCTGCACCTCTCTTGCCTCTTTCTGCACTTCTCTTGCCTCTTTCTGTACCTCTGTTGCTTTTTCTGCACTTCTCTTGCTTCTTTCTGCACCTCTTGCTTCTTTCTGCACCCCTGTTGCCTCTTTCTGCACCTCTGTTGCTTTTTCTGTACTTCTCTTGCTTCTTTCTGCACCTCTTGCTTCTTTGTGCACCTTGCTTGCTTCTTTCTGCACCTCTCTTGCCTCTTTCTGCAATTCTCTTGCCTCTTTCTGCACCTCTGTTGTTTTTCTGCACTTCTCTCTGCACCTCTTGCGTCTTTCTGCACCCCTGTTGCCTCTTTCTGTACTTCTGTTACTTCTTTCTACACTTCTCTTGCTTCTTTCTGCACCTTTCCTGCTTATTTCTGCATCTCTCTTGCCTCTTTCTGCACCCCTCTTCCCTCTTTCTGTACCTCTCTTGCCTGTTTCTGCATACCTGTTCCCTTTTTCTGCACCTCTCTTGCCTGTTTCTGCACCTCTCTTGCCTCTTTCTACACTTCTCTTGCCTCTTTCTGCACCTCTGTTGCTTCTTTCAGCACTGCTCTTGCCTCTTTCAGCCCCTCTGTTGCTTCTTTCAGCACTTCTATCGCCTCTTTCTCCACCCCTCTTGCCTCTTTCTGCACTTCTGTTGCTTCTTTCTACACTTCTCTTGCTTCTTTCTGCACCTTTCCTGCTTCTTTCTGCATCTCTCTTGCCTATTTCTGCACCCTTCTTCCCTCTTTCTGTACCTCTCTTGCCTCTTTCTGCACCCCTGTTCCCTCTTTCTGCACCTCTCTTGCCTGTTTCTGTACCTCTCTTGCCTCTTTCTGCACTTGTCTTGCCTCTTTCTGCAACTCTGTTGTTCTTTTTGCACTTCTCTTGCCTCTTTCTGAACCCCTCCTGCCTCTTTCTGCACCCCTCCTGCCTCTTTCTGCACATCTGTTGCCTCTTTCTGCACTTCTCTTGCTTCTTTCTGCACTTCTCCTGCTTCTTTCTGCACCTGTCTTTCTTCCTTCTGCACCCCTCCTGTCTCTTTCTGCACCCCTCTTCCCTCTTTCTGCACCTCTTTTACCTCTTTCTGCACCCTCTTCCCTCTTTCTGCCCCTCTCTTGCCTCTTTCTGCATCTCTCTTGTTTCTTTTTGCAACTATCTTGTCTCTTTCATCAATTCTCTTGCTTCTTTATGCACCTCTGTTGCTTCTTTCAGCACTTCTCTGGCCTGTTTCTGCATTTCTCTTGCCTGTTTCTGCACCTCTCTTGCCTCTTTCTGCACCTCTGTTGCTTCTTTCTGTGCCCCTCTTGCCTCTTTCTACACCCCTCTTCCCTCTTTCTGCACCCCTCTTGCCTCTTTCTGCACCCCTGTTCCCTCTTTCTGCACCTCTCTACCTGTTTCTGCACCTCTCTTGCGTCTTTCTTCACTTGTCTTCCCTGTTTCTGCACCTCTGTTGCTTCTTTCTGCACTTCTCTTGCCCCTTTCTGGATTTCTGTTGCTTCTTTCTGCCCTTCTCTTGCCTCTTTCTACATCCCTGTTGCTTCTTCCTGCACTTCTATTGCCTCTTTCTTCAATCCTCGTGCCTCTTTCTCCACCTCTGTTGCTTCTTTCTATACCTTTGTTGCTTCTTTCTGTACTTCTCTTGCTTCTTTCTGCACCTGTCTTGCTTCCTTCTGCACCCCTCTTGTCTCTTTCTGCACCTCACTTGCTTCTTTCTGTACTTCTCTTGCTTTTTCTGCACCTCTCATTTCTTTCTGCAACTCTCTTGTCTCTTTCATCACTTCTCTTACTTCTTTCTGCACCTCTGTTGCTTCTATTAGCACTTCTCTTGCCTCTTTCTACACTTCTCTTGTATGTTTTGCACCTCTCTTGCCTCATTCTGTACCTCTGTTGCTTCTTTCTGCACCCCTATTGCCTCTTTCTGCACCCCTCTTCCCTCTTTCTGCACCTCTCTTGCCTCTTTCTGCACCTCTGTTCCTTCATTCTGAACTTCTCTTGCTTCTTTCTGCACCTCTCTTGTTTCTTTTTGCAACTCTCTTGTCTCTTTCATCACTTCTCTTGCTTCTTTCTGCACCTCTGTTGCTTCTTTCAGCACTTCTCTTGCCTCTTTCTGCATTTCTCTTGCCTGTTGCCTGTTTCTGCACCTCTCTTGCCTCTTTATGCACCTCTGTTGCTTCTTTCTGTGCCCCTCTTACCTCTTTCTGCACCCCTCTTCCCTCTTTCTGCACCCCTCTTGCCTCTTGCTGCACCCGTTCCCTCTTTCTGCACCTCTCTACCTGTTTCTGCACCTCTCTTGCGTCTTTCTGCACTTGTCTTGCCTGTTTCTGCACCTCTGATGCTTCTTTCTGCACTTCTCTTGCCTCTTTCTGCATTTCTGTTGCTTCTTTCTGCCCTTCTTTTGCCTCTTTCTTCAATCCTCGTGCCTCTTTCTGCAACTCTGTTGCTTCTTTCTGTACCTTTGTTGCTTCTTTTTGCACTTCTCTTGCTTCTTTCTGCACCTGTCTTGCTTCCTTCTGTACTTCTCTTGCTTTTTCAGCACCTCTCATTTCTTTCTGCAATTCTCTTGTCTCTTTCATCACTTCTCTTACTTCTTTCTGCACCTCTGTTGCTTCTATCAGCACTTCTCTTCCTCTTTGTGCACTTCTCTTGCCTGTTTTGCACCTCTCTTGCCTCATTCTGTACCTCTGTTGCTTCTTTCTGCAACCCTCTTGCCTCTTTCTGTACCCCTCTTCCCTCTTTCTGCGCCTCTCTTGCCTCTTTCTGCACCTCTGTTCCTTCATTCTGCACTTCTCTTGCTTCTTTCTGTACCTTTCTTGCTTCTTTCTGCACCTCTCTTGCCTCTTTCTGCAGCAGTCTTCCCTCTTTCAGCACCTCTCTTGCCTCTTTATGCACCTCTCTTGCCTCTTTCTTCACCCCTCTTCCCTCTTTCTGCACCTCTCTTTCCTCTTTCTGCAATTCTCATGCCTCCTTCTGCACCTCTGTTGCTTCTTTCTGCACTTCTCTTGCCTCTTTCTGCACCCCTCTTGTGTGTTTTGCACCTCACTTGCCTCTTTCTGCACCTCTCCTGCCTCTTCATGCACCTCTCTTGCCTCGTTCTGCACCTCACTTTCCTCTTTCTGCACTTCTCTTGCTTTTTACTGCACCTTTGTTGCTTCTTTCAGCACTTGTCTTGCCTGTTTCTGCACCTCTCTTTCCTCCATCTGCACCTCTGTTGCATCTTTCTGCAGCCCTCTTGCCTCTTTCTGCACCCCTCTTCCCTCTTTCTGTACCTCACTTACCTCTTTCTGCACCTCTGTTCCCTCTTTCTGCACATCTCTTGCCTGTTTCTGTACCTCTCTTGCCTCTTTCTGCAGTTCTCTTGCCTTCTTCTGCACCTCTGTTGCTTCTTTCTGCACTGCTCTTGCTTATTTCTGTACCTCTCTTATACATTTCTGCACTCCTCTTCCCTCTTTCTGCACCTTTCTTGCCTCTGCACCCTTCTTGCCTCTTTCTGCACCTCTCTTGCCTCTGTCTGCACCTCTCTTGCCTCTTTCTGCACCTCTGTTGCTTCTTTCTGCACCCCTCTGGCCTCTTTCTGCAACCCTCTTCCCTCTTTCTGTACCTCTCTTGCTTCTTTCTGCACCCCTGTTCCCTCTTTCTGTACCTCTCTTGCCTGTTTCTGCATACCTGTTCCCTTTTTCTGCACCTCTCTTGCCTGTTTCTGCACCTCTCTTGCCTCTTTCTACACTTCTCTTGCCTCTTTCTGCACCTCTGTTGCTTCTTTCAGCACTGCTCTTGCCTCTTTCAGCCCCTCTGTTGCTTCTTTCAGCACTTCTATCGCCTCTTTCTCCACCCCTCTTGCCTCTTTCTGCACTTCTGTTGCTTCTTTCTACACTTCTCTTGCTTCTTTCTGCACCTTTCCTGCTTCTTTCTGCATCTCTCTTGCCTATTTCTGCACCCTTCTTCCCTCTTTCTGTACCTCTCTTGCCTCTTTCTGCACCCCTGTTCCCTCTTTCTGCACCTCTCTTGCCTGTTTCTGTACCTCTCTTGCCTCTTTCTGCACTTGTCTTGCCTCTTTCTGCAACTCTGTTGTTCTTTTTGCACTTCTCTTGCCTCTTTCTGAACCCCTCCTGCCTCTTTCTGCACACCTGTTGCTTCTTTATGCACTTCTCTTGCCTCTTTCTGCACCCCTCCTGCCTCTTTCTGCACATCTGTTGCCTCTTTCTGCACTTCTCTTGCTTCTTTCTGCACTTCTCCTGCTTCTTTCTGCACCTGTCTTTCTTCCTTCTGCACCCCTCCTGTCTCTTTCTGCACCCCTCTTCCCTCTTTCTGCACCTCTTTTACCTCTTTCTGCACCCCTCTTCCCTCTTTCTGCCCCTCTCTTGCCTCTTTCTGCATCTCTCTTGTTTCTTTTTGCAACTATCTTGTCTCTTTCATCAATTCTCTTGCTTCTTTATGCACCTCTGTTGCTTCTTTCAGCACTTCTCTGGCCTGTTTCTGCATTTCTCTTGCCTGTTTCTGCACCTCTCTTGCCTCTTTCTGCACCTCTGTTGCTTCTTTCTGTGCCCCTCTTGCCTCTTTCTACACCCCTCTTCCCTCTTTCTGCACCCCTCTTGCCTCTTTCTGCACCCCTGTTCCCTCTTTCTGCACCTCTCTACCTGTTTCTGCACCTCTCTTGCGTCTTTCTTCACTTGTCTTCCCTGTTTCTGCACCTCTGTTGCTTCTTTCTGCACTTCTCTTGCCCCTTTCTGGATTTCTGTTGCTTCTTTCTGCCCTTCTCTTGCCTCTTTCTACATCCCTGTTGCTTCTTCCTGCACTTCTATTGCCTCTTTCTTCAATCCTCGTGCCTCTTTCTCCACCTCTGTTGCTTCTTTCTATACCTTTGTTGCTTCTTTCTGTACTTCTCTTGCTTCTTTCTGCACCTGTCTTGCTTCCTTCTGCACCCCTCTTGTCTCTTTCTGCACCTCACTTGCTTCTTTCTGTACTTCTCTTGCTTTTTTCTGCACCTCTCATTTCTTTCTGCAACTCTCTTGTCTCTTTCATCACTTCTCTTACTTCTTTCTGCACCTCTGTTGCTTCTATTAGCACTTCTCTTGCCTCTTTCTAGCACTTCTCTTGTATGTTTTGCACCTCTCTTGCCTCATTCTGTACCTCTGTTGCTTCTTTCTGCACCCCTATTGCCTCTTTCTGCACCCCTCTTCCCTCTTTCTGCACCTCTCTTGCCTCTTTCTGCACCTCTGTTCCTTCATTCTGAACTTCTCTTGCTTCTTTCTGCACCTCTCTTGTTTCTTTTTGCAACTCTCTTGTCTCTTTCATCACTTCTCTTGCTTCTTTCTGCACCTCTGTTGCTTCTTTCAGCACTTCTCTTGCCTGTTGCCTGTTTCTGCACCTCTCTTGCCTCTTTATGCACCTCTGTTGCTTCTTTCTGTGCCCCTCTTACCTCTTTCTGCACCCCTCTTCCCTCTTTCTGCACCCCTCTTGCCTCTTGCTGCACCCGTTCCCTCTTTCTGCACCTCTCTACCTGTTTCTGCACCTCTCTTGCGTCTTTCTGCACTTGTCTTGCCTGTTTCTGCACCTCTGATGCTTCTTTCTGCACTTCTCTTGCCTCTTTCTGCATTTCTGTTGCTTCTTTCTGCCCTTCTTTTGCCTCTTTCTTCAATCCTCGTGCCTCTTTCTGCAACTCTGTTGCTTCTTTCTATACCTTTGTTGCTTCTTTTTGCACTTCTCTTGCTTCTTTCTGCACCTGTCTTGCTTCCTTCTGTACTTCTCTTGCTTTTTCAGCACCTCTCATTTCTTTCTGCAACTCTCTTGTCTCTTTCATCACTTCTCTTACTTCTTTCTGTACCTCTGTTGCTTCTATCAGCACTTCTCTTCCTCTTTGTGCACTTCTCTTGCCTGTTTTGCACCTCTCTTGCCTCATTCTGTACCTCTGTTGCTTCTTTCTGCAACCCTCTTGCCTCTTTCTGTACCCCTCTTCCCTCTTTCTGCACCTCTCTTGCCTCTTTCTGCACCTCTGTTCCTTCATTCTGCACTTCTCTTGCTTCTTTCTGTACCTTTCTTGCTTCTTTCTGCACCCCTCTTGCCTCTTTCTGCAGCCGTCTTCCCTCTTTCAGCACCTCTCTTGCCTCTTTATGCACCTCTCTTGCCTCTTTCTTCACCCCTCTTCCCTCTTTCTGCACCTCTCTTTCCTCTTTCTGCAATTCTCATGCCTCCTTCTGCACCTCTGTTGCTTCTTTCTGCACTTCTCTTGCCTCTTTCTGCACCCCTCTTGTGTGTTTTTGCACCTCACTTGCCTCTTTCTGCACCTCTCCTGCCTCTTCATGCACCTCTCTTGCCTCGTTCTGCACCTCACTTTCCTCTTTCTGCACTTCTCTTGCTTTTTACTGCACCTTTGTTGCTTCTTTCAGCACTTGTCTTGCCTGTTTCTGCACCTCTCTTTCCTCCATCTGCACCTCTGTTGCATCTTTCTGCAGCCCTCTTGCCTCTTTCTGCACCCCTCTTCCCTCTTTCTGTACCTCACTTACCTCTTTCTGCACCTCTGTTCCCTCTTTCTGCACATCTCTTGCCTGTTTCTGTACCTCTCTTGCCTCTTTCTGCAGTTCTCTTGCCTTCTTCTGCACCTCTGTTGCTTCTTTCTGCACTGCTCTTGCTTATTTCTGTACCTCTCTTATACATTTCTGCACTCCTCTTCCCTCTTTCTGCACCTTTCTTGCCTCTGCACCTTCTTGCCTCTTTCTACACCTCTCTTGCCTCTGTCTGCACCTCTCTTGCCTCTTTCTGCACCTCTGTTGCTTCTTTCTGCACCCCTCTGGCCTCTTTCTGCAACCCTCTTCCCTCTTTCTGTACCTCTCTTGCTTCTTTCTGCACCCTGTTCCCTCTTTCTGCACCTCTTTACCTGTTTCTGCACCTCTCTTGCATCTTTCTGCACTTGTCTTGCCTGTTTCTGCACCTCTTTTGCTTCATTCTGCACTGCTCTTGCCTCTTTCTGCGTTTCTGTTGCTTCTTTCTGCCCTTCTCTTGCTTCTTTCTACATTTCTGTTGCTTCTTTCTGCACTTCTCTTGCCTCTTTCTGCAACCCTCTTGCCTCTTTCTGCACCTCTGTTGCTTCTTTCTGCACCTCACGTGCCTCTTTCTGTACTTCTCTTGTTTTTCTGCACCTCTCATTTCTTTCTGCAACTCTCATGTCTCTTTCATCACTTTTCTTGCTTCTTTCTGCACTTCTGTTGCTTCTTTCAGCACTTCTCTTGCCTCTCTCTGCACTTCTCTTGCCTGTTTTGCATCTATCTTGCCTAATTCTGTACCTCTGTTGCTTCTTTCTGCACCCCTCTTGCCTCTTTCTGCATCCCTCTTGCCTCTTTCTACACCTCTCTTGCCTCTTTCTGCACTTCTCTTGCTTTTTGTGAACCTTGCTTGCTTCTTTCTGCACTTTTCTTGCCTCTTTCTGCACCTCTGTTGCTTTTTCTGCACTTCTTTTGCTTCTTTCTGCACCTCTTGCTTCTTTCTGCAATCCTGTTGTCTCTTTCTACACCTCTGTTGTTTTTCTGTACTTCTCTTGCTTCTTTCTGCACCTCTTGCTTCTGTATGCACCCCTGTTGCCTCTTTCTGTACTTCAATTGCTTCTTTGTGCACCTTTTGCTTCATTCTGTACCTCTCTTGCCTCTTTTTGCACTTCTCTTGCCTGTTTCTGCACCTCTGTTGTTTTTCTGCACTTCTTTCTTCACTTTTCTTGCCTCTTTCTGCACCTCTGTTGCTTTTTCTGCACTTCTCTTGCTTCTTTCTGCACCTCTTGCTTCTTTCTGCAATCCTGTTGTCTCTTTCTACACCTCTGTTGTTTTTTCTGTACTTCTCTTGCTTCTTTCTGCACCTCTTGCTTCTGTCTGCACCCCTGTTGCCTCTTTCTGTACTTCAATTGCTTCTTTGTGCACCTTTTGCTTCATTCTGTACCTCTCTTGCTTCTTTTTGCACTTCTCTTGCCTCTTTCTGAACCCCTCCTGCCTCTTTCTGCACACCTGTTGCTTCTTTCTGAACTTCTCTTGCCTCTTTCTGCACCTCTCTTGCCTCTTTCTGCACTTCTCTTGCCTCTTTCCGCACCTCTGTTGCTTCTTTCTGTACTTCTCTTGCCTCTTTCTGCACCCCTCTTGCCTCTTTCTGCTCATCTGTTGCTTCATTCTGCACTTCTCTTGCGTCTTTCTGTACCCTCTTCCCTCTTTCTGCACCTCGCTTGCTTCTTTCTGCACCTCTCTTGCCTCTTTCTGCACTTCTCTTGCCTCTTTCTGTACCTCTGTTGCTTCTTTCTGCACTTCTCTTGCTTCTTTCTGCACCTCTTGCTTCTTTCTGCACCCCTGTTGCCTCTTTCTGCACCTCTGTTGCTTCTTTCTGTACTTCTCTTGCTTCTTTCTGCACCTCTTGCTTCTTTGTGCACCTTGCTTGCTTCTTTCTGCACCTCTCTTGCCTCTTTCTGCAATTCTCTTGCCTCTTTCTGCACCTCTGTTGTTTTTCTGCACTTCTCTCTGCACCTCTTGCGTCTTTCTGCACCCCTGTTGCCTCTTTCTGTACTTCTGTTACTTCTTTCTACACTTCTCTTGCTTCTTTCTGCACCTTTCCTGCTTCTTTCTGCATCTCTCTTGCCTCTTTCTGCACCCCTCTTCCCTCTTTCTGTACCTCTCTTGCCTGTTTCTGCTTACCTGTTCCCTATTTCTGCACCTCTCTTGCCTGTTTCTGCACCTCTCTTGCCTCTTTCTACACTTCTCTTGCCTCTTTCTGCACCTCTGTTGCTTCTTTCAGCACTGCTCTTGCCTCTTTCAGCCCCTCTGTTGCTTCTTTCAGCACTTCTATCGCCTCTTTCTCCACCCCTCTTGCCTCTTTCTGCACTTCTGTTGCTTCTTTCTACACTTCTCTTGCTTCTTTCTGCACCTTTCCTGCTTCTTTCTGCATCTCTCTTGCCTATTTCTGCACCCTTCTTCCCTCTTTCTGTACCTCTCTTGCCTCTTTCTGCACCCCTGTTCCCTCTTTCTGCACCTCTCTTGCCTGTTTCTGTACCTCTCTTGCCTCTTTCTGCACTTGTCTTGCCTCTTTCTGCAACTCTGTTGTTCTTTTTGCACTTCTCTTGCCTCTTTCTGAACCCCTCCTGCCTCTTTCTGCACACCTGTTGCTTCTTTATGCACTTCTCTTGCCTCTTTCTGCACCCCTCCTGCCTCTTTCTGCACATCTCTTGCCTCTTTGTGCACTTCTCTTGCTTCTTTCTGCACTTCTCCTGCTTCTTTCTGCACCTGTCTTTCTTCCTTCTGCACCCCTCCTGTCTCTTTCTGCACCCTCTTCCCTCTTTCTGCACCTCTTTTACCTCTTTCTGCACCCCTCTTCCCTCTTTCTGCCCCTCTCTTGCCTCTTTCTGCATCTCTCTTGTTTCTTTTTGCAACTATCTTGTCTCTTTCATCAATTCTCTTGCTTCTTTATGCACCTCTGTTGCTTCTTTCAGCACTTCTCTGGCCTGTTTCTGCATTTCTCTTGCCTGTTTCTGCACCTCTCTTGCCTCTTTCTGCACCTCTGTTGCTTCTTTCTGTGCCCCTCTTGCCTCTTTCTACACCCCTCTTCCCTCTTTCTGCACCCCTCTTGCCTCTTTCTGCACCCCTGTTCCCTCTTTCTGCACTCTCTACCTGTTTCTGCACCTCTCTTGCGTCTTTCTTCACTTGTCTTCCCTGTTTCTGCACCTCTGTTGCTTCTTTCTGCACTTCTCTTGCCCCTTTCTGGATTTCTGTTGCTTCTTTCTGCCCTTCTCTTGCCTCTTTCTACATCCCTGTTGCTTCTTCCTGCACTTCTATTGCCTCTTTCTTCAATCCTCGTGCCTCTTTCTCCACCTCTGTTGCTTCTTTCTATACCTTTGTTGCTTCTTTCTGTACTTCTCTTGCTTCTTTCTGCACCTGTCTTGCTTCCTTCTGCACCCCTCTTGTCTCTTTCTGCACCTCACTTGCTTCTTTCTGTACTTCTCTTGCTTTTTCTGCACCTCTCATTTCTTTCTGCAACTCTCTTGTCTCTTTCATCACTTCTCTTACTTCTTTCTGCACCTCTGTTGCTTCTATTAGCACTTCTCTTGCCTCTTTCTACACTTCTCTTGTATGTTTTGCACCTCTCTTGCCTCATTCTGTACCTCTGTTGCTTCTTTCTGCACCCCTATTGCCTCTTTCTGCACCCCTCTTCCCTCTTTCTGTACCTCTCTTGCCTCTTTCTGCACCTCTGTTCCTTCATTCTGAACTTCTCTTGCTTCTTTCTGCACCTCTCTTGTTTCTTTTTGCAACTCTCTTGTCTCTTTCATCACTTCTCTTGCTTCTTTCTGCACCTCTGTTGCTTCTTTCAGCACTTCTCTTGCCTCTTTCTGCATTTCTCTTGCCTGTTGCCTGTTTCTGCACCTCTCTTGCCTCTTTATGCACCTCTGTTGCTTCTTTCTGTGCCCCTCTTACCTCTTTCTGCACCCCTCTTCCCTCTTTCTGCACCCCTCTTGCCTCTTGCTGCACCCGTTCCCTCTTTCTGCACCTCTCTACCTGTTTCTGCACCTCTCTTGCGTCTTTCTGCACTTGTCTTGCCTGTTTCTGCACCTCTGATGCTTCTTTCTGCACTTCTCTTGCCTCTTTCTGCATTTCTGTTGCTTCTTTCTGCCCTTCTTTTGCCTCTTTCTTCAATCCTCGTGCCTCTTTCTGCAACTCTGTTGCTTCTTTCTGTACCTTTGTTGCTTCTTTTTGCACTTCTCTTGCTTCTTTCTGCACCTGTCTTGCTTCCTTCTGTACTTCTCTTGCTTTTTCAGCACCTCTCATTTCTTTCTGCAATTCTCTTGTCTCTTTCATCACTTCTCTTACTTCTTTCTGCACCTCTGTTGCTTCTATCAGCACTTCTCTTCCTCTTTGTGCACTTCTCTTGCCTGTTTTGCACCTCTCTTGCCTCATTCTGTACCTCTGTTGCTTCTTTCTGCAACCCTCTTGCCTCTTTCTGTACCCCTCTTCCCTCTTTCTGCACCTCTCTTGCCTCTTTCTGCACCTCTGTTCCTTCATTCTGCACTTCTCTTGCTTCTTTTTGTACCTTTCTTGCTTCTTTCTGCACCCCTCTTGCCTCTTTCTGCAGCCGTCTTCCCTCTTTCAGCACCTCTCTTGCCTCTTTATGCACCTCTCTTGCCTCTTTCTTCACTCCTCTTCCCTCTTTCTGCACCTCTCTTTCCTCTTTCTGCAATTCTCATGCCTCCTTCTGCACCTCTGTTGCTTCTTTCTGCACTTCTCTTGCCTCTTTCTGCACCCCTCTTGTGTGTTTTGCACCTCACTTGCCTCTTTCTGCACCTCTCCTGCCTCTTCATGCACCTCTCTTGCCTCGTTCTGCACCTCACTTTCCTCTTTCTGCACTTCTCTTGCTTTTTACTGCACCTTTGTTGCTTCTTTCAGCACTTGTCTTGCCTGTTTCTGCACCTCTCTTTCCTCCATCTGCACCTCTGTTGCATCTTTCTGCAGCCCTCTTGCCTCTTTCTGCACCCCTCTTCCCTCTTTCTGTACCTCACTTACCTCTTTCTGCACCTCTGTTCCCTCTTTCTGCACATCTCTTGCCTGTTTCTGTACCTCTCTTGCCTCTTTCTGCAGTTCTCTTGCCTTCTTCTGCACCTCTGTTGCTTCTTTCTGCACTGCTCTTGCTTATTTCTGTACCTCTCTTATACATTTCTGCACTCCTCTTCCCTCTTTCTGCACCTTTCTTGCCTCTGCACCCTTCTTGCCTCTTTCTACACCTCTCTTGCCTCTGTCTGCACCTCTCTTGCCTCTTTCTGCACCTCTGTTGCTTCTTTCTGCACCTTTTGCTTCATTCTGTACCTCTCTTGCCTCTTTTTGCACTTCTCTTGCCTGTTTCTGCACCTCTGTTGTTTTTCTGCACTTCTTTCTTCACTTTTCTTGCCTCTTTCTGCACCTCTGTTGCTTTTTCTGCACTTCTCTTGCTTCTTTCTGCACCTCTTGCTTCTTTCTGCAATCCTGTTGTCTCTTTCTACACCTCTGTTGTTTTTCTGTACTTCTCTTGCTTCTTTCTGCACCTCTTGCTTCTGTCTGCACCCCTGTTGCCTCTTTCTGTACTTCAATTGCTTCTTTGTGCACCTTTTGCTTCATTCTGTACCTCTCTTGCTTCTTTTTGCACTTCTCTTGCCTCTTTCTGAACCCCTCCTGCCTCTTTCTGCACACCTGTTGCTTCTTTCTGAACTTCTCTTGCCTCTTTCTGCACCTCTCTTGCCTCTTTCTGCACTTCTCTTGCCTCTTTCCGCACCTCTGTTGCTTCTTTCTGTACTTCTCTTGCCTCTTTCTGCACCTCTCTTGCCTCTTTCTGCACATCTGTTGCTTCATTCTGCACTTCTCTTGCGTCTTTCTGTACCCTCTTCCCTCTTTCTGCACCTCGCTTGCTTCTTTCTGCACCTCTCTTGCCTCTTTCTGCACTTCTCTTGCCTCTTTCTGTACCTCTGTTGCTTTTTTCTGCACTTCTCTTGCTTCTTTCTGCACCTCTTGCTTCTTTCTGCACCCCTGTTGCCTCTTTCTGCACCTCTGTTGCTTTTTTCTGTACTTCTCTTGCTTCTTTCTGCACCTCTTGCTTCTTTGTGCACCTTGCTTGCTTCTTTCTGCACCTCTCTTGCCTCTTTCTGCAATTCTCTTGCCTCTTTCTGCACCTCTGTTGTTTTTTTCTGCACTTCTCTCTGCACCTCTTGCGTCTTTCTGCACCCCTGTTGCCTCTTTCTGTACTTCTGTTACTTCTTTCTACACTTCTCTTGCTTCTTTCTGCACCTTTCCTGCTTCTTTCTGCATCTCTCTTGCCTCTTTCTGCACCCCTCTTCCCTCTTTCTGTACCTCTCTTGCCTGTTTCTGCTTACCTGTTCCCTTTTTCTGCACCTCTCTTGCCTGTTTCTGCACCTCTCTTGCCTCTTTCTACACTTCTCTTGCCTCTTTCTGCACCTCTGTTGCTTCTTTCAGCACTGCTCTTGCCTCTTTCAGCCCCTCTGTTGCTTCTTTCAGCACTTCTATCGCCTCTTTCTCCACCCCTCTTGCCTCTTTCTGCACTTCTGTTGCTTCTTTCTACACTTCTCTTGCTTCTTTCTGCACCTTTCCTGCTTCTTTCTGCATCTCTCTTGCCTATTTCTGCACCCTTCTTCCCTCTTTCTGTACCTCTCTTGCCTCTTTCTGCACCCTGTTCCCTCTTTCTGCACCTCTCTTGCCTGTTTCTGTACCTCTCTTGCCTCTTTCTGCACTTGTCTTGCCTCTTTCTGCAACTCTGTTGTTCTTTTTGCACTTCTCTTGCCTCTTTCTGAACCCCTCCTGCCTCTTTCTGCACACCTGTTGCTTCTTTATGCACTTCTCTTGCCTCTTTCTGCACCCCTCCTGCCTCTTTCTGCACATCTGTTGCCTCTTTGTGCACTTCTCTTGCTTCTTTCTGCACTTCTCCTGCTTCTTTCTGCACCTGTCTTTCTTCCTTCTGCACCCCTCCTGTCTCTTTCTGCACCCCTCTTCCCTCTTTCTGCACCTCTTTTACCTCTTTCTGCACCCCTCTTCCCTCTTTCTGCCCCTCTCTTGCCTCTTTCTGCATCTCTCTTGTTTCTTTTTGCAACTATCTTGTCTCTTTCATCAATTCTCTTGCTTCTTTATGCACCTCTGTTGCTTCTTTCAGCACTTCTCTGGCCTGTTTCTGCATTTCTCTTGCCTGTTTCTGCACCTCTCTTGCCTCTTTCTGCACCTCTGTTGCTTCTTTCTGTGCCCCTCTTGCCTCTTTCTACACCCCTCTTCCCTCTTTCTGCACCCCTCTTGCCTCTTTCTGCACCCCTGTTCCCTCTTTCTGCACCTCTCTACCTGTTTCTGCACCTCTCTTGCGTCTTTCTTCACTTGTCTTCCCTGTTTCTGCACCTCTGTTGCTTCTTTCTGCACTTCTCTTGCCCCTTTCTGGATTTCTGTTGCTTCTTTCTGCCCTTCTCTTGCCTCTTTCTACATCCCTGTTGCTTCTTCCTGCACTTCTATTGCCTCTTTCTTCAATCCTCGTGCCTCTTTCTCCACCTCTGTTGCTTCTTTCTATACCTTTGTTGCTTCTTTCTGTACTTCTCTTGCTTCTTTCTGCACCTGTCTTGCTTCCTTCTGCACCCCTCTTGTCTCTTTCTGCACCTCACTTGCTTCTTTCTGTACTTCTCTTGCTTTTTCTGCACCTCTCATTTCTTTCTGCAACTCTCTTGTCTCTTTCATCACTTCTCTTACTTCTTTCTGCACCTCTGTTGCTTCTATTAGCACTTCTCTTGCCTCTTTCTACACTTCTCTTGTATGTTTTGCACCTCTCTTGCCTCATTCTGTACCTCTGTTGCTTCTTTCTGCACCCCTATTGCCTCTTTCTGCACCCCTCTTCCCTCTTTCTGCACCTCTCTTGCCTCTTTCTGCACCTCTGTTCCTTCATTCTGAACTTCTCTTGCTTCTTTCTGCACCTCTCTTGTTTCTTTTGCAACTCTCTTGTCTCTTTCATCACTTCTCTTGCTTCTTTCTGCACCTCTGTTGCTTCTTTCAGCACTTCTCTTGCCTCTTTCTGCATTTCTCTTGCCTGTTGCCTGTTTCTGCACCTCTCTTGCCTCTTTATGCACCTCTGTTGCTTCTTTCTGTGCCCCTCTTACCTCTTTCTGCACCCCTCTTCCCTCTTTCTGCACCCCTCTTGCCTCTTGCTGCACCCGTTCCCTCTTTCTGCACCTCTCTACCTGTTTCTGCACCTCTCTTGCGTCTTTCTGCACTTGTCTTGCCTGTTTCTGCACCTCTGATGCTTCTTTCTGCACTTCTCTTGCCTCTTTCTGCATTTCTGTTGCTTCTTTCTGCCCTTCTTTTGCCTCTTTCTTCAATCCTCGTGCCTCTTTCTGCAACTCTGTTGCTTCTTTCTGTACCTTTGTTGCTTCTTTTTGCACTTCTCTTGCTTCTTTCTGCACCTGTCTTGCTTCCTTCTGTACTTCTCTTGCTTTTTCAGCACCTCTCATTTCTTTCTGCAATTCTCTTGTCTCTTTCATCACTTCTCTTACTTCTTTCTGCACCTCTGTTGCTTCTATCAGCACTTCTCTTCCTCTTTGTGCACTTCTCTTGCCTGTTTTGCACCTCTCTTGCCTCATTCTGTACCTCTGTTGCTTCTTTCTGCACCCCTCTTGCCTCTTTCTGCACCCCTCTTCCCTCTTTCTGCGCCTCTCTTGCCTCTTTCTGCACCTCTGTTCCTTCATTCTGCACTTCTCTTGCTTCTTTCTGTACCTTTCTTGCTTCTTTCTGCACCCCTCTTGCCTCTTTCTGCAGCCGTCTTCCCTCTTTCAGCACCTCTCTTGCCTCTTTATGCACCTCTCTTGCCTCTTTCTTCACCCCTCTTCCCTCTATCTGCACCTCTCTTTCCTCTTTCTGCAGTTCTCATGCCTCCTTCTGCACCTCTGTTGCTTCTTTCTGCACTTCTCTTGCCTCTTTCTGCACCCCTCTTGTGTGTTTTTGCACCTCACTTGCCTCTTTCTGCACCTCTCCTGCCTCTTCATGCACCTCTCTTGCCTCGTTCTGCACCTCACTTTCCTCTTTCTGCACTTCTCTTGCTTTTTACTGCACCTTTGTTGCTTCTTTCAGCACTTGTCTTGCCTGTTTCTGCACCTCTCTTTCCTCCATCTGCACCTCTGTTGCATCTTTCTGCAGCCCTCTTGCCTCTTTCTGCACCCCTCTTCCCTCTTTCTGTACCTCACTTACCTCTTTCTGCACCTCTGTTCCCTCTTTCTGCACATCTCTTGCCTGTTTCTGTACCTCTCTTGCCTCTTTCTGCAGTTCTCTTGCCTTCTTCTGCACCTCTGTTGCTTCTTTCTGCACTGCTCTTGCTTATTTCTGTACCTCTCTTATACATTTCTGCACTCCTCTTCCCTCTTTCTGCACCTTTCTTGCCTCTGCACCCTTCTTGCCTCTTTCTACACCTCTCTTGCCTCTGTCTGCACCTCTCTTGCCTCTTTCTGCACCTCTGTTGCTTCTTTCTGCACCCCTCTGGCCTCTTTCTGCAACCCTCTTCCCTCTTTCTGTACCTCTCTTGCTTCTTTCTGCACCCCTGTTCCCTCTTTCTGCACCTCTTTACCTGTTTCTGCACCTCTCTTGCATCTTTCTGCACTTGTCTTGCCTGTTTCTGCACCTCTTTTGCTTCTTTCTGCACTGCTCTTGCCTCTTTCTGCGTTTCTGTTGCTTCTTTCTGCCCTTCTCTTGCTTCTTTCTACATTTCTGTTGCTTCTTTCTGCACTTCTCTTGCCTCTTTCTGCAACCCTCTTGCCTCTTTCTGCACCTCTGTTGCTTCTTTCTGCACCTCACGTGCCTCTTTCTGTACTTCTCTTGTTTTTTCTGCACCTCTCATTTCTTTCTGCAACTCTCTTGTCTCTTTCATCACTTTTCTTGCTTCTTTCTGCACTTCTGTTGCTTCTTTCAGCACTTCTCTTGCCTCTCTCTGCACTTCTCTTGCCTGTTTTGCATCTATCTTGCCTAATTCTGTACCTCTGTTGCTTCTTTCTGCACCCCTCTTGCCTCTTTCTGCATCCCTCTTGCCTCTTTCTACACCTCTCTTGCCTCTTTCTGCACTTCTCTTGCTTTTTGTGAACCTTGCTTGCTTCTTTCTGCACTTTTCTTACCTCTTTCTGCACCTCTGTTGCTTTTTCTGCACTTCTTTTGCTTCTTTCTGCACCTCTTGCTTCTTTCTGCAATCCTGTTGTCTCTTTCTACACCTCTGTTGTTTTTCTGTACTTCTCTTGCTTCTTTCTGCACCTCTTGCTTCTGTCTGCACCCTGTTGCCTCTTTCTGTACTTCAATTGCTTCTTTGTGCACCTTTTGCTTCATTCTGTACCTCTCTTGCCTCTTTTTGCACTTCTCTTGCCTGTTTCTGCACCTCTGTTGTTTTTCTGCACTTCTTTCTTCACTTTTCTTGCCTCTTTCTGCACCTCTGTTGCTTTTTTCTGCACTTCTCTTGCTTCTTTCTGCACCTCTTGCTTCTTTCTGCAATCCTGTTGTCTCTTTCTACACCTCTGTTGTTTTTCTGTACTTCTCTTGCTTCTTTCTGCACCTCTTGCTTCTGTCTGCACCCCTGTTGCCTCTTTCTGTACTTCAATTGCTTCTTTGTGCACCTTTTGCTTCATTCTGTACCTCTCTTGCTTCTTTTTGCACTTCTCTTGCCTCTTTCTGAACCCCTCCTGCCTCTTTCTGCACACCTGTTGCTTCTTTCTGAACTTCTCTTGCCTCTTTCTGCACCTCTCTTGCCTCTTTCTGCACTTCTCTTGCCTCTTTCCGCACCTCTGTTGCTTCTTTCTGTACTTCTCTTGCCTCTTTCTGCACCCCTCCTGCCTCTTTCTGCACATCTGTTGCTTCATTCTGCACTTCTCTTGCGTCTTTCTGTACCCTCTTCCCTCTTTCTGCACCTCGCTTGCTTCTTTCTGCACCTCTCTTGCCTCTTTCTGCACTTCTCTTGCCTCTTTCTGTACCTCTGTTGCTTTTTTCTGCACTTCTCTTGCTTCTTTCTGCACCTCTTGCTTCTTTCTGCACCCCTGTTGCCTCTTTCTGCACCTCTGTTGCTTTTTCTGTACTTCTCTTGCTTCTTTCTGCACCTCTTGCTTCTTTGTGCACCTTGCTTGCTTCTTTCTGCACCTCTCTTGCCTCTTTCTGCAATTCTCTTGCCTCTTTCTGCACCTCTGTTGTTTTTCTGCACTTCTCTCTGCACCTCTTGCGTCTTTCTGCACCCCTGTTGCCTCTTTCTGTACTTCTGTTACTTCTTTCTACACTTCTCTTGCTTCTTTCTGCACCTTTCCTGCTTCTTTCTGCATCTCTCTTGCCTCTTTCTGCACCCCTCTTCCCTCTTTCTGTACCTCTCTTGCCTGTTTCTGCATACCTGTTCCCTTTTTCTGCACCTCTCTTGCCTGTTTCTGCACCTCTCTTGCCTCTTTCTACACTTCTCTTGCCTCTTTCTGCACCTCTGTTGCTTCTTTCAGCACTGCTCTTGCCTCTTTCAGCCCCTCTGTTTGCTTCTTTCAGCACTTCTATCGCCTCTTTCTCCACTCCTCTTGCCTCTTTCTGCACTTCTGTTGCTTCTTTCTACACTTCTCTTGCTTCTTTCTGCACCTTTCCTGCTTCTTTCTGCATCTCTCTTGCCTATTTCTGCACCCTTCTTCCCTCTTTCTGTACCTCTCTTGCCTCTTTCTGCACCCTGTTCCCTCTTTCTGCACCTCTCTTGCCTGTTTCTGTACCTCTCTTGCCTCTTTCTGCACTTGTCTTGCCTCTTTCTGCAACTCTGTTGTTCTTTTTGCACTTCTCTTGCCTCTTTCTGAACCCCTCCTGCCTCTTTCTGCACACCTGTTGCTTCTTTATGCACTTCTCTTGCCTCTTTCTGCACCCCTCCTGCCTCTTTCTGCACATCTGTTGCCTCTTTCTGCACTTCTCTTGCTTCTTTCTGCACTTCTCCTGCTTCTTTCTGCACCTGTCTTTCTTCCTTCTGCACCCCTCCTGTCTCTTTCTGCACCCCTCTTCCCTCTTTCTGCACCTCTCTTACCTCTTTCTGCACCCCTCTTCCCTCTTTCTGCCCCTCTCTTGCCTCTTTCTGCATCTCTCTTGTTTCTTTTGCAACTATCTTGTCTCTTTCATCAATTCTCTTGCCTCTTTATGCACCTCTGTTGCTTCTTTCAGCACTTCTCTGGCCTGTTTCTGCATTTCTCTTGCCTGTTTCTGCACCTCTCTTGCCTCTTTCTGCACCTCTGTTGCTTCTTTCTGTGCCCCTCTTGCCTCTTTCTACACCCCTCTTCCCTCTTTCTGCACCCCTCTTGCCTCTTTCTGCACCCCTGTTCCCTCTTTCTGCACCTCTCTACCTGTTTCTGCACCTCTCTTGCGTCTTTCTTCACTTGTCTTCCCTGTTTCTGCACCTCTGTTGCTTCTTTCTGCACTTCTCTTGCCCCTTTCTGGATTTCTGTTGCTTCTTTCTGCCCTTCTCTTGCCTCTTTCTACATCCCTGTTGCTTCTTCCTGCACTTCTATTGCCTCTTTCTTCAATCCTCGTGCCTCTTTCTCCACCTCTGTTGCTTCTTTCTATACCTTTGTTGCTTCTTTCTGTACTTCTCTTGCTTCTTTCTGCACCTGTCTTGCTTCCTTCTGCACCCCTCTTGTCTCTTTCTGCACCTCACTTGCTTCTTTCTGTACTTCTCTTGCTTTTTCTGCACCTCTCATTTCTTTCTGCAACTCTCTTGTCTCTTTCATCACTTCTCTTACTTCTTTCTGCACCTCTGTTGCTTCTATTAGCACTTCTCTTGCCTCTTTCTACACTTCTCTTGTATGTTTTGCACCTCTCTTGCCTCATTCTGTACCTCTGTTGCTTCTTTCTGCACCCCTATTGCCTCTTTCTGCACCCTCTTCCCTCTTTCTGCACCTCTCTTGCCTCTTTCTGCACCTCTGTTCCTTCATTCTGAACTTCTCTTGCTTCTTTCTGCACCTCTCTTGTTTCTTTTTGCAACTCTCTTGTCTCTTTCATCACTTCTCTTGCTTCTTTCTGCACCTCTGTTGCTTCTTTCAGCACTTCTCTTGCCTCTTTCTGCATTTCTCTTGCCTGTTGCCTGTTTCTGCACCTCTCTTGCCTCTTTATGCACCTCTGTTGCTTCTTTCTGTGCCCCTCTTACCTCTTTCTGCACCCCTCTTCCCTCTATCTGTACCCCTCTTGCCTCTTGCTACACCCAGTTCCCTCTTTCTGCACCTCTCTACCTGTTTCTGCACCTCTCTTGCGTCTTTCTGCACTTGTCTTGCCTGTTTCTGCACCTCTGATGCTTCTTTCTGCACTTCTCTTGCCTCTTTCTGCATTTCTGTTTCTTCTTTCTGCCCTTCTTTTGCCTCTTTCTTCAATCCTCGTGCCTCTTTCTGCACCTCTGTTGCTTCTTTCTGTACCTTTGTTGCTTCTTTCTGCACTTCTCTTGCTTCTTTCTGCACCTGTCTTGCTTCCTTCTGTACTTCTCTTGCTTTTTCAGCACCTCTCATTTCTTTCTGCAATTCTCTTGTCTCTTTCATCACTTCTCTTACTTCTTTCTGCACCTCTGTTGCTTCTATCAGCACTTCTCTTCCTCTTTGTGCACTTCTCTTGCCTGTTTTGCACCTCTCTTGCCTCATTCTGTACCTCTGTTGCTTCTTTCTGCAACCCTCTTGCCTCTTTCTGTACCCCTCTTCCCTCTTTCTGCACCTCTCTTGCCTCTTTCTGCACCTCTGTTCCTTCATTCTGCACTTCTCTTGCTTCTTTCTGTACCTTTCTTGCTTCTTTCTGCACCCCTCTTGCCTCTTTCTGCAGCCGTCTTCCCTCTTTCAGCACCTCTCTTGCCTCTTTATGCACCTCTCTTGCCTCTTTCTTCACCCCTCTTCCCTCTTTCTGCACCTCTCTTTCCTCTTTCTGCAATTCTCATGCCTCCTTCTGCACCTCTGTTGCTTCTTTCTGCACTTCTCTTGCCTCTTTCTGCACCCCTCTTGTGTGTTTTGCACCTCACTTGCCTCTTTCTGCACCTCTCCTGCCTCTTCATGCACCTCTCTTGCCTCGTTCTGCACCTCACTTTCCTCTTTCTGCACTTCTCTTGCTTTTTACTGCACCTTTGTTGCTTCTTTCAGCACTTGTCTTGCCTGTTTCTGCACCTCTCTTTCCTCCATCTGCACCTCTGTTGCATCTTTCTGCAGCCCTCTTGCCTCTTTCTGCACCCCTCTTCCCTCTTTCTGTACCTCACTTACCTCTTTCTGCACCTCTGTTCCCTCTTTCTGCACATCTCTTGCCTGTTTCTGTACCTCTCTTGCCTCTTTCTGCAGTTCTCTTGCCTTCTTCTGCACCTCTGTTGCTTCTTTCTGCACTGCTCTTGCTTATTTCTGTACCTCTCTTATACATTTCTGCACTCCTCTTCCCTCTTTCTGCACCTTTCTTGCCTCTGCACCTTCTTGCCTCTTTCTACACCTCTCTTGCCTCTGTCTGCACCTCTCTTGCCTCTTTCTGCACCTCTGTTGCTTCTTTCTGCACCCCTCTGGCCTCTTTCTGCAACCCTCTTCCCTCTTTCTGTACCTCTCTTGCTTCTTTCTGAACCCCTGTTCCCTCTTTCTGCACCTCTTTACCTGTTTCTGCACCTCTCTTGCGTCTTTCTGCACTTGTCTTGCCTGTTTCTGCACCTCTTTTGCTTCTTTCTGCACTGCTCTTGCCTCTTTCTGCGTTTCTGTTGCTTCTTTCTGCCCTTCTCTTGCTTCTTTCTACATTTCTGTTGCTTCTTTCTGCACTTCTCTTGCCTCTTTCTGCAACCCTCTTGCCTCTTTCTGCACCTCTGTTGCTTCTTTCTGCACCTCACGTGCCTCTTTCTGTACTTCTCTTGTTTTTTTCTGCACCTCTCATTTCTTTCTGCAACTCTCTTGTCTCTTTCATCACTTTTCTTGCTTCTTTCTGCACTTCTGTTGCTTCTTTCAGCACTTCTCTTGCCTCTCTCTGCACTTCTCTTGCCTGTTTTGCATCTATCTTGCCTAATTCTGTACCTCTGTTGCTTCTTTCTGCACCCCTCTTGCCTCTTTCTGCATCCCTCTTGCCTCTTTCTACACCTCTCTTGCCTCTTTCTGCACTTCTCTTGCTTTTTGTGAACCTTGCTTGCTTCTTTCTGCACTTTTCTTACCTCTTTCTGCACCTCTGTTGCTTTTTCTGCACTTCTTTTGCTTCTTTCTGCACCTCTTGCTTCTTTCTGCAATCCTGTTGTCTCTTTCTACACCTCTGTTGTTTTCTGTACTTCTCTTGCTTCTTTCTGCACCTCTTGCTTCTGTCTGCACCCCTGTTGCCTCTTTCTGTACTTCAATTGCTTCTTTGTGCACCTTTTGCTTCATTCTGTACCTCTCTTGCCTCTTTTTGCACTTCTCTTGCCTGTTTCTGCACCTCTGTTGTTTTTCTGCACTTCTTTCTTCACTTTTCTTGCCTCTTTCTGCACCTCTGTTGCTTTTTCTGCACTTCTCTTGCTTCTTTCTGCACCTCTTGCTTCTTTCTGCAATCCTGTTGTCTCTTTCTACACCTCTGTTGTTTTTTCTGTGCTTCTCTTGCTTCTTTCTGCACCTCTTGCTTCTGTCTGCACCCTGTTGCCTCTTTCTGTACTTCAATTGCTTCTTTGTGCACCTTTTGCTTCATTCTGTACCTCTCTTGCTTCTTTTTGCACTTCTCTTGCCTCTTTCTGAACCCCTCCTGCCTCTTTCTGCACACCTGTTGCTTCTTTCTGAACTTCTCTTGCCTCTTTCTGCACCTCTCTTGCCTCTTTCTGCACTTCTCGTGCCTCCTTCTGCACCTCTGTTCCTTCTTTCTGCACTTCTATTGCCTCTTTCTGCACCCCTCCTGCCTCTTTCTGCACATCTGTTGCTTCATTCTGCACTTCTCTTGCTTCTTTCTGTACCTCTCTTCCCTCTTTCTGCACTCTCTTGCTTCTTTCTGCACCTCTCTTGCCTCTTTCTGCACTCTCTTGCCTCTTTCTGCACCTCTGTTGCTTCTTTCTGCACCTCTCTTGCTTCTTTCTGCACCTCTTGCCTCTTTCTGCACCCTCTTGCCTCTTTCTGCACCTCTGTTGCTTCTTTCTGTACTTCTCTTGCTTCTTTCTGCACCTCTTGCTTCTTTCTGCACCTTGCTTGCCTCTTTCTGCACCTCTCTTGCCTCTTTCTGCACTTCTCTTGCCTCTTTCTGCACCTCTATTGTTTCTTTCTGCACTTCTCTTGCTTCTTTCTACATTTCTGTTGCTTCTTTCTGCACTTCTCTTGCCTCTTTCTGCACCCCTCTTGCCTCTTTCTGCACCTCTGTTGCTTCTTTCTGCACCTCACGTGCCTCTTTCTGTACTTCTCTTGTTCTTTCTGCACCTCTCATTTCTTTCTGCAACTCTCTTGTCTCTTTCATCACTTTCTCTTGCTTCTTTCTGCACTTCTGTTGCTTCTTTCAGCACTTCTCTTGCCTCTCTCTGCACTTCTCTTGCCTGTTTTGCATCTATCTTGCCTAATTCTGTACCTCTGTTGCTTCTTTCTGCACCCCTCTTGCCTCTTTCTGCATCCCTCTTGCCTCTTTCTACACCTCTCTTGCCTCTTTCTGCACTTCTCTTGCTTTTTTGTGAACCTTGCTTGCTTCTTTCTGCACTTTTCTTACCTCTTTCTGCACCTCTGTTGCTTTTTTCTGCACTTCTTTTGCTTCTTTCTGCACCTCTTGCTTCTTTCTGCAATCCTGTTGTCTCTTTCTACACCTCTGTTGTTTTTTTCTGTACTTCTCTTGCTTCTTTCTGCACCTCTTGCTTCTGTCTGCACCCCTGTTGCCTCTTTCTGTACTTCAATTGCTTCTTTGTGCACCTTTTGCTTCATTCTGTACCTCTCTTGCCTCTTTTTGCACTTCTCTTGCCTGTTTCTGCACCTCTGTTGTTTTTTTCTGCACTTCTTTCTTCACTTTTCTTGCCTCTTTCTGCACCTCTGTTGCTTTTTTCTGCACTTCTCTTGCTTCTTTCTGCACCTCTTGCTTCTTTCTGCAATCCTGTTGTCTCTTTCTACACCTCTGTTGTTTTTCTGTACTTCTCTTGCTTCTTTCTGCACCTCTTGCTTCTGTCTGCACCCCTGTTGCCTCTTTCTGTACTTCAATTGCTTCTTTGTGCACCTCTTGCCTCTTTCTGTACCTCTCTTGCTCTCTTTCTGCACTTCTCTTGCCTCTTTCTGAACCCCTCCTGCCTCTTTCTGCACACCTGTTGCTTCTTTCTGCAACTTCTCTTGCCTCTTTCTGCACCTCTCTTGCCTCTTTCTGCACTTCTCTTGCCTCTTTCCGCACCTCTGTTGCTTCTTTCTGTACTTCTCTTGCCTCTTTCTGCACCCCTCCTGCCTCTTTCTGCACATCTGTTGCTTCATTCTGCACTTCTCTTGCGTCTTTCTGTACCCTCTTCCCTCTTTCTGCACCTCGCTTGCTTCTTTCTGCACCTCTCTTGCCTCTTTCTGCACTTCTCTTGCCTCTTTCTGTACCTCTGTTGCTTTTTCTGCACTTCTCTTGCTTCTTTCTGCACCTCTTGCTTCTTTCTGCACCCCTGTTGCCTCTTTCTGCACATCTGTTGCTTTTTTCTGTACTTCTCTTGCTTCTTTCTGCACCTCTTGCTTCTTTGTGCACCTTGCTTGCTTCTTTCTGCACCTCTCTTGCCTCTTTCTGCAATTCTCTTGCCTCTTTCTGCACCTCTGTTGTTTTTCTGCACTTCTCTCTGCACCTCTTGCGTCTTTCTGCACCCCTGTTGCCTCTTTCTGTACTTCTGTTACTTCTTTCTACACTTCTCTTGCTTCTTTCTGCACCTTTCCTGCTTCTTTCTGCATCTCTCTTGCCTCTTTCTGCACCCTCTTCCCTCTTTCTGTACCTCTCTTGCCTGTTTCTGCATACCTGTTCCCTTTTTCTGCACCTCTCTTGCCTGTTTCTGCACCTCTCTTGCCTCTTTCTACACTTCTCTTGCCTCTTTCTGCACCTCTGTTGCTTCTTTCAGCACTGCTCTTGCCTCTTTCAGCCCCTCTGTTTGCTTCTTTCAGCACTTCTATCGCCTCTTTCTCCACCCCTCTTGCCTCTTTCTGCACTTCTGTTGCTTCTTTCTACACTTCTCTTGCTTCTTTCTGCACCTTTCCTGCTTCTTTCTGCATCTCTCTTGCCTATTTCTGCACCCTTCTTCCCTCTTTCTGTACCTCTATTGCCTCTTTCTGCACCCCTGTTCCCTCTCTCTGCACCTCTCTTGCCTGTTTCTGTACCTCTCTTGCCTCTTTCTGCACTTGTCTTGCCTCTTTCTGCAACTCTGTTGTTCTTTTTGCACTTCTCTTGCCTCTTTCTGAACCCCTCCTGCCTCTTTCTGCACACCTGTTGCTTCTTTATGCACTTCTCTTGCCTCTTTCTGTACCCCTCCTGCCTCTTTCTGCACATCTGTTGCCTCTTTCTGCACTTCTCTTGCTTCTTTCTGCACTTCTCCTGCTTCTTTCTGCACCTGTCTTTCTTCCTTCTGCACCCCTCCTGTCTCTTTCTGCACCCCTCTTCCCTCTTTCTGCACCTCTCTTACCTCTTTCTGCACCCCTCTTCCCTCTTTCTGCCCCTCTCTTGCCTCTTTCTGCATCTCTCTTGTTTCTTTTGCAACTATCTTGTCTCTTTCATCAATTCTCTTGCCTCTTTATGCACCTCTGTTGCTTCTTTCAGCACTTCTCTGGCCTGTTTCTGCATTTCTCTTGCCTGTTTCTGCACCTCTCTTGCCTCTTTCTGCACCTCTGTTGCTTCTTTCTGTGCCCCTCTTGCCTCTTTCTACACCCCTCTTCCCTCTTTCTGCACCCCTCTTGCCTCTTTCTGCACCCCTGTTCCCTCTTTCTGCACCTCTCTACCTGTTTCTGCACCTCTCTTGCGTCTTTCTTCACTTGTCTTCCCTGTTTCTGCACCTCTGTTGCTTCTTTCTGCACTTCTCTTGCCCCTTTCTGGATTTCTGTTGCTTCTTTCTGCCCTTCTCTTGCCTCTTTCTACATCCCTGTTGCTTCTTCCTGCACTTCTATTGCCTCTTTCTTCAATCCTCGTGCCTCTTTCTCCACCTCTGTTGCTTCTTTCTATACCTTTGTTGCTTCTTTCTGTACTTCTCTTGCTTCTTTCTGCACCTGTCTTGCTTCCTTCTGCACCCCTCTTGTCTCTTTCTGCACCTCACTTGCTTCTTTCTGTACTTCTCTTGCTTTTTCTGCACCTCTCATTTCTTTCTGCAACTCTCTTGTCTCTTTCATCACTTCTCTTACTTCTTTCTGCACCTCTGTTGCTTCTATTAGCACTTCTCTTGCCTCTTTCTACACTTCTCTTGTATGTTTTGCACCTCTCTTGCCTCATTCTGTACCTCTGTTGCTTCTTTCTGCACCCCTATTGCCTCTTTCTGCACCCTCTTCCCTCTTTCTGCACCTCTCTTGCCTCTTTCTGCACCTCTGTTCCTTCATTCTGAACTTCTCTTGCTTCTTTCTGCACCTCTCTTGTTTCTTTTGCAACTCTCTTGTCTCTTTCATCACTTCTCTTGCTTCTTTCTGCACCTCTGTTGCTTCTTTCAGCACTTCTCTTGCCTCTTTCTGCATTTCTCTTTCCTGTTGCCTGTTTCTGCACCTCTCTTGCCTCTTTATGCACCTCTGTTGCTTCTTTCTGTGCTCCGCTTACCTCTTTCTGCACCCCTCTTCCCTCTATCTGCACCCCTCTTGCTGCACCCCGTTCCCTCTTTCTGCACCTCTCTACCTGTTTCTGCACCTCTCTTGCGTCTTTCTGCACTTGTCTTGCCTGTTTCTGCACCTCTGATGCTTCTTTCTGCACTTCTCTTGCCTCTTTCTGCATTTCTGTTGCTTCTTTCTGCCCTTCTTTTGCCTCTTTCTTCAATCCTCGTGCCTCTTTCTGCAACTCTGTTGCTTCTTTCTGCTACCTTTGTTGCTTCTTTTTGCACTTCTCTTGCTTCTTTCTGCACCTGTCTTGCTTCCTTCTGTACCCCTCTTGTCTCTTTCTGCACCTCACTTGCTTCTTTCTGTACTTCTCTTGCTTTTCTGCACCTCTCATTTCTTTCTGCAACTCTCTTGTCTCTTTCATCACTTCTCTTACTTCTTTCTGCACCTCTGTTGCTTCTATCAGCACTTCTCTTCCTCTTTGTGCACTTCTCTTGCCTGTTTTGCACCTCTCTTGCCTCATTCTGTACCTCTGTTGCTTCTTTCTGCAACCCTCTTGCCTCTTTCTGTACCCCTCTTCCCTCTTTCTGCACCTCTCTTGCCTCTTTCTGCACCTCTGTTCCTTCATTCTGCACTTCTCTTGCTTCTTTCTGTACCTTTCTTGCTTCTTTCTGCACCCCTCTTGCCTCTTTCTGCAGCCGTCTTCCCTCTTTCAGCACCTCTCTTGCCTCTTTATGCACCTCTCTTGCCTCTTTCTTCACCCCTCTTGCCTCTTTCTGCACCTCTCTTTCCTCTTTCTGCAATTCTCATGCCTCCTTCTGCACCTCTGTTGCTTCTTTCTGCACTTCTCTTGCCTCTTTCTGCACCCCTCTTGTGTGTTTTGCACCTCACTTGCCTCTTTCTGCACCTCTCCTGCCTCTTCATGCACCTCTCTTGCCTCGTTCTGCACCTCACTTTCCTCTTTCTGCACTTCTCTTGCTTTTTACTGCACCTTTGTTGCTTCTTTCAGCACTTGTCTTACCTGTTTCTGCACCTCTCTTGCCTCCATCTGCACCTCTGTTGTATCTTTCTGCAGCCCTCTTGCCTCTTTCTGCACCCCTCTTCCCTCTTTCTGTACCTCACTTACCTCTTTCTGCACCTCTGTTCCCTCTTTCTGCACATCTCTTGCCTGTTTCTGTACCTCTCTTGCCTCTTTCTGCAGTTCTCTTGCCTTCTTCTGCACCTCTGTTGCTTCTTTCTGCACTGCTCTTGCTTATTTCTGTACCTCTCTTATACATTTCTGCACTCCTCTTCCCTCTTTCTGCACCTTTCTTGCCTCTGCACCCTTCTTGCCTCTTTCTACACCTCTCTTGCCTCTGTCTGCACCTCTCTTGCCTCTTTCTGCACCTCTGTTGCTTCTTTCTGCACCCCTCTGGCCTCTTTCTGCACCCCTCTTCCCTCTTTCTGTACCTCTCTTGCTTCTTTCTGCACCCTGTTCCCTCTTTCTGCACCTCTTTACCTGTTTCTGCACCTCTCTTGCATCTTTCTGCACTTGTCTTGCCTGTTTCTGCACCTCTTTTGCTTCATTCTGCACTGCTCTTGCCTCTTTCTGCGTTTCTGTTGCTTCTTTCTGCCACTTCTCTTGCTTCTTTCTACATTTCTGTTGCTTCTTTCTGCACTTCTCTTGCCTCTTTCTGCAACCTTCTTGCCTCTTTCTGCACCTCTGTTGCTTCTTTCTGCACCTCACGTGCCTCTTTCTGTACTTCTCTTGCTTTTTCTGCACCTCTCATTTCTTTCTGCAACTCTCTTGTCTCTTTCATCACTTTTCTTGCTTCTTTCTGCACTTCTGTTGCTTCTTTCAGCACTTCTCTTGCCTCTCTCTGCACTTCTCTTGCCTGTTTTGCATCTATCTTGCCTCATTCTGTACCTCTGTTGCTTCTTTCTGCACCCCTCTTGCCTCTTTCTGCATCCCTCTTGCCTCTTTCTGCACCTCTCTTGCCTCTTTCTGCACTTCTCTTGCTTTTTGTGAACCTTGCTTGCTTCTTTCTGCACTTCTCTTGCCTCTTTCTGCACCTCTGTTGCTTTTTCTGCACTTCTTTTGCTTCTTTCTGCACTCTCTTGCTTCTTTCTGCAATCCTGTTGTCTCTTTCTGCACCTCTGTTGCTTCTTTCTGTACTTCTCTTGCTTCTTTCTGCACCTCTTGCTTCTGTCTGCACCCTGTTGCCTCTTTCTGTACTTCTATTGCTTCTTTGTGCACCTTTTGCTTCATTCTGTACCTCTCTTGCCTCTTTTTGCACTTCTCTTGCCTGTTTCTGCACCTCTGTTGCTTTTTTCTGCACTTCTTTCTTCACTTTTCTTGCCTCTTTCTGCACCTCTGTTGCTTTTTTCTGCACTTCTCTTGCTTCTTTCTGCACCTCTTGCTTCTTTCTGCAATCCTGTTGTCTCTTTCTACACCTCTGTTGTTTTTTTCTGTACTTCTCTTGCTTCTTTCTGCACCTCTTGCTTCTGTCTGCACCCCTGTTGCCTCTTTCTGTACTTCAATTGCTTCTTTGTGCACCTTTTGCTTCATTCTGTACCTCTCTTGCTTCTTTCTGCACTTCTCTTGCCTCTTTCTGCACCTCTCCTGCCTCTTTCTGCACACTCTGTTGCTTCTTTCTGCACTTCTCTTGCCTCTTTCTGCACCTCTCTTGCCTCTTTCTGCACTTCTCTTGCCTCTTTCTGCACCTCTGTTGCTTCTTTCTGTACTTCTCTTGCCTCTTTCTGCACCCCTCCTGCCTCTTTCTGCACATCTGTTGCCTCTTTCTGCACTTCTCTTGCGTCTTTCTGTACCTCTCTTGCCTCTTTCTGCACCTCGCTTGCTTCTTTCTGCACCTCTCTTGCCTCTTTCTGCACTTCTCTTGCCTCTTTCTGTACCTCTGTTGCTTTTTTTTCTGCACCTCTCTTGCTTTCTTCTGCACCTCTCTTGCTTCTTTCTGCACCCCTGTTGCCTCCTTCTGCACTTCTGTTGCTTCTTTCTGCACTTCTCTTGCTTCTTTCTGCACCTCTTGCTTCTTTCCACAGCTCTCTTGCTTGTTTCTGCACCTCTCTTGCCTCTTTCTGCAATTCTCTTGCCTCTTTCTGCACCTCTGTTGCTTTTTCTGCACTTCTCTCTGCACCTCTTGCGTCTTTCTGCACCCTGTTGCCTCTTTCTGTACTTCTGTTACTTCTTTCTACACTTCTCTTGCTTCTTTCTGCACCTTTCCTGCTTCTTTCTGCACCACTCTTGCCTCTTTCTGCACCCCTCTTCCCTCTTTCTGCACCTCTCTTGCCTCTTTCTGCATACCTGTTCCCTCTTTCTGCACTTCTCTTGCTTCTTTCTGCACCTCTGTTGCTTCTTTCTACACTTCTCTTGCTTCTTTCTGCACCTCTGTTGCTTCTTTCAGCACTGCTCTTGCCTCTTTCAGCCCCTCTGTTGCTTCTTTCAGCACTTCTCTTGCCTCTTTCTCCACCCCTCTTGCCTCTTTCTGCACTTCTGTTGCTTCTTTCTGCACTTCTCTTGCTTCTTTCTGCACCTTCCTGCTTCTTTCTGCATCTCTCTTGCCTGTTTCTGCACCTCTTCGCCTCTTTCTGTACCTCTTTGCCTCTTTCTGCACCCCTGTTCCCTCTTTCTGCACCTCTCTTGCCTGTTTCTGTACCTCTCTTGCCTCTTTCTGCACTTGTCTTGCCTCTTTCTGCAACTCTCTTGTTCTTTTTGCACTCTCTTGCCTCTTTCTGAACCCCTCCTGCCTCTTTCTGCACACCTGTTGCTTCTTTCTGCACTTCTCTTGCCTCTTTCTGCACCCCTCCTGCCTCTTTCTGCACATCTGTTGCCTCTTTCTGCACTTCTCTTGCTTCTTTCTGCACTTCTCCTGCTTCTTTCTGCACCTGTCTTGCTTCCTTCTGCACCCCTCCTGTCTCTTTCTGCACCCCTCTTCCCTCTTTCTGCACCTCTCTTACCTCTTTCTGCACCCCTCTTCCCTCTTTCTGCCCCTCTCTTGCCTCTTTCTGCACCTCTCTTGTTTCTTTTTGCAACTATCTTGTCTCTTTCATCAATTCTCTTGCCTCTTTATGCACCTCTGTTGCTTCTTTCAGCACTTCTCTGGCCTGTTTCTGCATTTCTCTTGCCTGTTTCTGCACCTCTCTTGCCTCTTTCTGCACCTCTGTTGCTTCTTTCTGTGCCCCTCTTGCCTCTTTCTACACCCCTCTTCCCTCTTTCTGCACCCCTCTTGCCTCTTTCTGCACCCCTGTTCCCTCTTTCTGCACCTCTCTACCTGTTTCTGCACCTCTCTTGCGTCTTTCTTCACTTGTCTTCCCTGTTTCTGCACCTCTGTTGCTTCTTTCTGCACTTCTCTTGCCCTTTCTGAATTTCTGTTGCTTCTTTCTGCCCTTCTCTTGCCTCTTTCTACATCCCTGTTGCTTCTTCCTGCACTTCTATTGCCTCTTTCTTCAATCCTCGTGCCTCTTTCTCCACCTCTGTTGCTTCTTTCTATACCTTTGTTGCTTCTTTCTGTACTTCTCTTGCTTCTTTCTGCACCTGTCTTGCTTCCTTCTGCACCCCTCTTGTCTCTTTCTGCACCTCTACTTGCTTCTTTCTGTACTTCTCTTGCCTTTTTCTGCACCTCTCATTTCTTTCTGCAACTCTCTTGTCTCTTTCATCGCTTCTCTTACTTCTTTCTGCACCTCTGTTGCTTCTATTAGCACTTCTCTTGCCTCTTTCTACACTTCTCTTGTATGTTTTGCACCTCTCTTGCCTCATTCTGTACCTCTGTTGCTTCTTTCTGCACCCCTATTGCCTCTTTCTGCACCCTCTTCCCTCTTTCTGCACCTCTCTTGCCTCTTTCTGCACCTCTGTTCCTTCATTCTGAACTTCTCTTGCTTCTTTCTGCACCTCTCTTGTTTCTTTCTGCAACTCTCTTGTCTCTTTCATCACTTCTCTTGCTTCTTTCTGCACCTCTGTTGCTTCTTTCAGCACTTCTCTTGCCTCTTTCTGCATTTCTCTTGCCTGTTGCCTGTTTCTGCACCTCTCTTGCCTCTTTATGCACCTCTGTTGCTTCTTTCTGTGCCCCTCTTACCTCTTTCTGCACCCTCTTCCCTCTTTCTGCACCCCTCTTGCCTCTTGCTGCACCCTGTTCCCTCTTTCTGCACCTCTCTACCTGTTTCTGCACCTCTCTTGCGTCTTTCTGCACTTGTCTTGCCTGTTTCTGCACCTCTGATGCTTCTTTCTGCACTTCTCTTGCCTCTTTCTGCATTTCTGTTGCTTCTTTCTGCCCTTCTTTTGCCTCTTTCTTCA